>MU224878.1:48087-86135 GCA_018584345.1 Thuja plicata | reverse complement strand
TTATTTCAAAGATTTCCAATCTAAGATGCATAAAAGTGAAAGGATTCCAGCTAGCATTGTAGAAAATTACAAGAATGACATTTGTTTCCTACTAGACAATGATTCATGCATTGTGCAAGAAGTGGAACCTAGGAAATATTGGCTTCCCCCTATGGGATATGATGTAGATGGTGATTTAGTAACTATGCATGCTGATGAATTTTTGTCAAAACTCTTAGACAAACAAGCACATAGATTTGGGACCCATGATGAAGCATTTACCAAAATTCAAAAGGAATTGAAGAAACTGGTCATTGAAAGGAAAACAAGGAGAATGTTATCAAACCTAGAGAAGAAGTTTGGAAGTAGTGATGCAAGAACATCTTGGACTACTGCAAATGAAATTAATGATCCTACAACCAACATTACTTCAACTTATGCTAAGGTGAAGAGAAAAAAAATAAAACCAACTTCTAGTGAAGTTAATTGTAAACTGGAATAAACAAGGAAGAAAGGTCAAAGCATTCCTACTCCAAAGAAAAATTACAAGAGGAAGAGAACTGAGGAGAAGGATGGTCAGAAGGAAACTGAAGAGGATGATGAAGAAATGAAAGAATCAGACAAGGATGCATCTGAACTAAAAAAGATTGGTGAGACAAATAAGGCACCTTCTATTGATGATATTGAACAAGGTATTGTGGAGAATGGTAGACTAGATACAGTAGGAAGATGATACACCTTGGGTAGTGATGGAGACAAGAAGAAGTTAGAGGATGCAATTTTGTATCATTTTCACAAATTTTGCAGAACACATTTAAAGATTCATTCTCGCATTCCTGATGAACTCTATCATTTGATTGATGCTAGATGGAGCACTGCATTTTAGTTGGATAGAGAATTTATGGAAAGAGCACTAATCCAAGTGAAACCCACTCTATGTGTTGAAGATGCTAAGATAATTATTGAAGCTCACAAGCATAAATTCAAAATAAAGAACATACCAACTAGACTTCGAGTTGATGACACACATAATGTACATAATGGGATTGTTGAGACATGGAAGAATTTACTACAGATAAAGGAGGTAGAAACAAAAGAAGAACAAGTTCAAGTAGCATCCAATGAACCTATGCAAGGAGATGACACTTTTTTTGTAGATCGGTTAATTGGGGATGTTGTTCTTGATGTCCCTAACCTGGTGCAAAACATTGAAGTACAAAATACCAGTCTATCACAAATAGGTGGAGATGAGATTGAAATTTTAGATATTACAGGTAAAGAGGATTGATCCTCACCATCTCCTATGGATCATACATAGGAATTGGTTTTTGAGAAGGAAGAGGAGAAAGTAGTAGATAGTTAGCAAGAGGATACTCAGAAAAAGACTGAAGAAGAACTTGAGACAAAAAAGAAGTTAAGTCTTGAAGAGTTAAGTGTAAAGAAGAGATAGAAAATGGTGCTTGATGTAGAAGAGGAAGAAGAGGAAGTTGAAGAAGGAGAAACACTAACCACACCCTTCGATATATCTAAATTGAAACCTAAGGAACTAATAAATTTTTTAGAGCAATTGAAGAAAAAGGTTATAAAAGACAAGTTGAGATCTAAGAAGACAAGAGTCTTAAGGCAAGCTAGAGACATTCTAACTAAGTTAGTGCCTCTGATAGAATATGATGAAGATTATTCTCCTATTGACCAGATGGATACTCTTATCAAGGCAATTTTAAATCAAGGCCTAGATTTGCAGTCAGCAGTTGTAAAGCTTCCAAAGGAGAACTTAGAGAAGAAAATGATAAGATAATGGAGAAGATTATTGTAGATAGGATCAAATTTGACAGATTTTCTAAAGAAAGTTAAGTCTACATTGACTGAGGTGGGTCAAATTTTTATCAAAGTATCAAGGTATTTAGATTTTGTTCAATATTTGGAACAAAGCAAAGCAGAAGCTCAGAAGGAGTTGGAGAACCTATGCACTTAGCTTGATCCTATGTCAAGCTCAACCACTACTTTTAGTAGTCAGGTCACCCAAATTTCACACAAGGTTAAGTAGATTCAGAATGAGCAAGAGAATAAAATTGTTACTCTACTGGAACTTCAATCATCCTTATCCCTTATAGCAGAGGTCATGAAGTTTAATGTGAAGAAAGCAGAAGAAATACTTTCCTTACGAGATATGAGCACTCTAGATAGTGTGGAAGAGATTTCTTATAGTCTACTTGAGAAAATAATTATTATGGGATACTTGCAAAAGACATGGGAAAGATCCTTGGAATTAGAAAAGATAAACTTCAAGGTGATCTTTGACAAGTTGTAAGTAATCTTTATTTTAAAGTGTATATATTTCAGTTTATATACCTTTGGCATTTTTTTCAAAGGGGGGTATATGTATAGGGATTATTGGGAGCATTGGTCTATATTAGTTTGTGGTATATACCAATAGGGATTCATGAGTTGGTATATATTATTTTGCACTGATCTTCTAGTATAGGGATTATGATTGCACGATTGTAAGCAGTTAACATGTGTTTTCCATCAATGCCAAAGGGGGAGATTGTTGGTATTGTGATAGAATATTGGATTGCCAATAATATTGGAAATGTCCTCCCAAAAGGCTCTCTTCAAAGAAAGACTATTTAATCCATAGATATTCATAGCAAAGAACTTTGAAAATAATTGCTTTAAAATAACCTTGATCCATTGCCAACTGTTTCCTTGATCAATAAGTTGAAAATCAACTGTAGACTCATTTCAGAGGACCCTCAAACCCTCTGAAGCCCCATTCGCTCCATCAAAGGTCCCATTCCATCAAGAAAAAATTCTTTTGAAAGACTCCACATATTCAACTTTAATTTTAGTTTCTTGCAAGAATACAATATTTGACCTAGCCATATCAAGACATCTCTTAATCAAGTGGATCTTGTTAGGGGCATTTCTAGCCCTAACATTCCATGTTAGGACCCTCTTTGTTGCCAGGAAACAAAAAAAATGATGCATTAAGGAATCAATTATACCACCCAAAGACTAGATACACCATATATATACAATCAATGATCCCCCCGTAGGAAGGAAAGGAGACAATATAACCCTTCCATAATGAATTATGTCTTGCAGAAAGGTGCAAGGAAATTAAGGTAGTGAAACAACTTCCTAAACTAAAATGTGTCAAAAACACATCAACATGTATAACTCCCTTTTACAACTCATTTATGTGTTAAACACATTTTTATGTTTCCTATTTTAAGAGGCCCAACTTCTGGAGGCCATAAATTTAGAACTAGATGTCCAATTGATGAACTGTTTAAAGCACAAGAAATATTTTAATATGATCTATCAACCTATAAATTTATATGCCAATCATGTACACTTTTGGACCGTTTAGGAAGCTCTAAGGCCTTCAAAATTGAATTCATAAAATTTCCTTCACAACTTCAAAGATGAAAACTTTAATATATTCCAATCTATAGAAGATCTTGCAACAAATATTTACTAGCATGATTATCTAGCCCATCCAAAGATTTTGGGAAGTTTAGGAAAAATCAATGCTCAAATGTAAACATACTATAAATAGAAATCATATGTAAATGCAAAATTGAGATACATTTTCCTAACCATCACCCACTTTTTGAACATATTGCAAGAGAAAATAGAGTATCTAAACCAACTTCACCTTTCCATCCTCGACCATATCTCTAAGAAAATGATAATGTACATCAATGTGCTCAGTCTTGGCTGATGACATGTAACTGATTAAATGTTTGAAGATGTTAAGTTGATCACTGAAATGCAGAAAGATAATGCAAGACATTAAATTAGTTAATGGATTGTATTGTCATTGATGTCAACTTGATATAATCTAATCGGTTATATTCAAAGTGTCAAAGACTTTAGAGAATCAAAGAGATAAAGATTATGCTTTTAGTAATGCATAAAAGACCAGCATTCACTAAAGTGACTTTAAACACTGAAGGCTAGTGGAAACTGAAGGACAGAGAAAACTAAGAGCAAAGTCAAAGTGATACCCAAGCAAAGAAACTAATGAGCATTACCGACAAGCAAAATCACAAGCATTACCGACAGCCAGAATTACAGTGTTAACCGACGGACAGACAACCCCGACGGATAGACAACACAGAAGGAGATGCCCAAGGTGAACTGAACTGTTGACCGAAGCTATCAAAGTGTTAAAACACCGAAGTTAACTAAAGTTCAGAAATGACAAAATACCTAGCTGGCAGAGCTAAAGATAGACTTAACTGGTTGTTGACATTGTTTTAATTGACAAGTTAAAGCCAGAGATAAGTAAAGGATTTAAAGTTGTTTTATCTAGTTGGCAAGAAGATTTCTACGAGATAAAATAGGAGTTAAGCTTTAAAGCAATATTGGCTAAGATTGCAGATCATGCCAAGAACAAGAAAATCAAGAAGTGAGAAACGGTGATATCATGTCTATAAAGAGACAATTTAATTCATTATGAATTAAGGGGAGTGAATGAAAAAGAGGATGCTGAAGATAAATTGATGAAGAAAAACTTCATATAGTCCTGATCAATCAAGCTGAGGAAAGAGCTAAATATTTCTGCGGACACCGAGCAACATAGAAGTACAACATCACTGAGCAGAAAGAAGTGGAGAAAGGGTATTGAAAAGACATATTGATCAAAAAGGAAAAATGAGCTTACAATAGATCTAAAAATCTACAAGTCTAAGTTGTATGTGTGAACAGATCATTTATTGTTTCAGTTTAACCATTGATTCAGAAAGTCTCTTAACTAAGCAAGATTTAAAGACCCTTTTTATGTTGAGATAAGGAGTATCAAAAAGTTTGATCATGAAGATAGCATGAGATGCCAGATGCCATTTGACAAACTACACTAGGTTTGGTCATAGCAGGTAGCATAGAGATGCATGATATCAAGTGACAAACTATTCTATTTAAATCCTCTAACAAGGTCACACCTAACACTATGTTTGTAACCTTTAATAGGGTTGGATCTTCACCGAGCTCACTTCAAAAGAGTGAAAATTTTGGGTTACCAATCCCAAGTGGATTTTCCCTTAACGAGGTTTCCACGTCAAAAATCCATGTTTCAATGTGTTTATGAGTCATTACTTTAGTGTTTTGCATTACACATAACTAATCTGGATTGATTGGTATACACTAAGCAATTTACTATTTTTTGGTAAATGAAAGACTGATATTCAGTAAACATTAAGAAAAAGGATTAATAGTGAACTCCAAGTAGTAGTTATTTGATAAGTATATTTGAAGGCATACATCTTGTAGAACTGAAGATAACTAGAGGCTTAATATTGTGGTACTAAGTTTTTGGGTTGACTTATTGGAATATTTTTAAGGCCACTAATTCACCCCCCCCCTCTCAATTATTCTAACAATTGGTATCAGAGCTTGTGGGCTTGGAAAGGGAATTTAACAGCTCAAGCAAAAGATCACAAGATGAATAAGAGAGATGTGCCCAAGTTGAATAAAGACAGCTTTGCATCATGGAAAATCAGAATAAGACTCCACCTATCAGGTATTGGTAATGATGTTACTCAACATCTTGATACTGAATATGTGTTGCCTACATGACCTCACACTCTTGAGAAATTAAGAGAAAAGCATGAGCATAATTGCATGATGATAGAACCTGCCTCATCACTCTCTGATGTTGAGTTTGAAGATGTCAAAACTTGCACCTCTGCAAAGCAAATGTGGGATAAATTGAAGTTGGTACATGGAGGAGATGCTAATGTACTAAGAGCCAAGGTAGAAAGCCTAAGAGGGAGGTTTGATGGCCCAGGGATGAAAGAAGGAGAAAATATCACTAAGTATAGCTGTAGAATCAAAGAGGTAGTCATTTCTATCCAAGGAGTTGGAGGTGTACTTGAAAAAGAGACAGTGGTAAGTAAAATCTTAAGAACTTTACTGCCTGTATATGCCATTAGAGTATCTTCTATACAAGAAATGAGAGCAGTTGAAAATAATATAGTTACTCTAGATATTTTGATTGGTAGACTGATTTCATTTGAGATGAATAACTTTGATAATAGTGTCTTACCATCTATAGTGTCTGCATTCAAATCTTCTTTGAAAATAAGTAATTCAAGTCATAG
Source organism: Thuja plicata (assembly GCA_018584345.1). Classification (NCBI taxonomy): domain Eukaryota; kingdom Viridiplantae; phylum Streptophyta; class Pinopsida; order Cupressales; family Cupressaceae; genus Thuja; species Thuja plicata. The sequence goes on along the minus strand of MU224878.1, from coordinate 80,046 downwards.
ACACACTATTAGAAATGATAGTGAAAGTGATAATGAGGATAAAGGACTTGATGAGATTGAAGCACTAATGGAAAGAATATTCAAGAGAGGCAAAGGTAGATACAAAGGTAAATTACCACTTGTATGTTTTAATTGTAAAGAGGTTGGACACTTTGCTGCAAGATGTCCTAGCAAAAGAAAAGATGACACAACATATGAAAAGAAGTTTGATTGAGGTGATAACAAAGATTACCGAAGCAACTAAAAATCTGACAAAAGAGATACCCGAGACTACGAGGACAAAGGAAAGAAAGCATGTTACCTATCTAAGAACAGAGCTGATGATACTAACACCGAATGTAGAGAAGACATTGAGATGGTATTTGTAGCCATGAAGGATGATTCAGATGAAGAAGAAGAAAGGTATGTAGAAACTAGACTCATATCTAAGGTTAGTAAGAATGATGTCTGGATTATAGATAGTGGCTTCACTCACCACAAGACCGGTGATAAACAAAAGTTTAAAACTTTTGAATGCTATAATGGTGGTTCAGTAAGAATGGGTAATGACACACCTTGTCCAGTTGAAGGTAAAGGAAGCATACTATTAAACAACCTGATAAAATGTGAAAATGCTTACTGGGTAAAAGGACTAAATTATAATCTGTTAAGTGTTTCACAGTTTAACAATACAGGTCACCAAGTAGCATTTGAGAATAAGAAGGCAAAGATCTTCAATGAATCAGGAAGGTTGATCGGAAATCATGAACAGAAAAAAGGTAACCTTTTTTGTCTAGATGACACTAAAACCACTTGTTTAATGGATAGAAACAAAGACATATGGTTGTGGCATAAGAGATTATGTCATGTGAATTTTGACAACATGATAAAGATAAGCAATAAAAGGAAAGTCAGGGGCTTACCGAGCATGTCTAATCCCGAGCATATCGTGTGAAAGAATTGTCAAAAAGGTAAGATGACAAAGTCTATTTTCAAGAGTAAAGCCCATACATCTAATGCAATTATAGAATTAGTCCACACTGGTCTATGTGGACCGATGAAGACAAAGACTTACTATGGAGATAGGTATTTCATTCTCTTTGTACATGATTATTCTAGAATGATGACAGTTATGTTCTTAAAAGATAAATTAGAAGCATTCAAGAAGTTTAAATGGTATAAGGCTATGGTTGAAAAACAAAGTGATAAGAAATTGAAATGCTTAAGGTCAGATAGAGGAGGGGAATTTATTTAAGATGAATTCACTAATTTCTATAATGAGCATGGAATTAAAAGATAGGTTTCTACACCGAGAACACCACAGCAAAATGGAATTGCTGAGAGGAGAGATAGATCAATTGTTGACTATGCAAGAACATTGATGATTGAGAAAAGCATCACTCAAAATTTCTAGAGGGAAGCTTTCAGTACTGATATCTACACATTAAATAGAGTACAATTGAAGGACACAAAGAAGACACCCTATGAGCTTTGGTATGGTTACACACCCAATGTAAGTTACTTCAAAATATTTGGCAGTCAATGTTATATTTTGAAAGATGATAGAAATGGAAATGTTGACTCCAAAAGTGATGAAGGTATCTTTCTAGGGTATTCCACCAAAAGCAAGGCTTATAAATGTCTTAACAAGTCATCTAACAAGATCATTGAAAGTGCAAATGTAAGAATAGATGAATTTGCAGAAAAAAATGATAAGGAAAGTAGAAAAGAACCAGAAGACTATAATAGGTTTGTTTATACTAAAGAACCTAACACTCTACCCAAGCAATAGTGTATCACTCCTGAGAAACAAAACATTGCAACTAAGCATTATGCTGCAATTACCAAAAATCAGGATAATACTCAAGATGATGTATCGAGCGATGGAGGTCAGAATGAAGGTCAAGATGATAATCAAAATAATGGACAAAGAGCTGAACCAAAAATTGCCAAGTATGTCAGAAGAAATCATCCAAAAAATCAAATCATAGGAGATAAGAAGGTTGGAATGAGAACAAGAAGTAAGTCACTAAACACTAGATGTTTACTTTGTGATTTTGAGCCTAAATCTGTTAATACTGCACTTGAAAATGAAGAATGGGTCAGTGCTATGAATGAATAAATAGAATAGATTGAGAAGAACAATACAAGGACACTAGTACCGAGACCAGATGACAAGAATGTCATTGGTACCAAATGGATATTCAGAAACAAGCTGAATGAGAATGTAGAAGTCACAAGAAACAAAGCAAGATTAGTATGCAAGGGATATGCACAAGAAGGTATTGATTATGGTGAAACCTTTGCACCCGTTGCTAGACTAGAAGGAGTTAGAATTATTCTTTCTTATGCTGAATTCAAAGGATTCAAGGTATACCAGATGGATGTCAAATCTGCATTCCTAAATGGGATACTAGAAGAAGAGGTATACATTTAACAACCAGAAGGGTTTGTTGATCTAGACAAGAGAAACATGGTATGTAGACTATATTAAGCCTTGTATGGATTAAAATAAGCACCGAGAGCCTGGTATGAAAGAATTCACTCCTATCTCATTAGCATTGAATTTATAAGAACAAGTTAAAATAGAAATCTGTACTTAAAAGAAGATACCAATGTTAATATTATGATTACTGAAATATTTGTTGATGATGTCATTTTTGGGGGAAATGAAATGTTATGCAAATCCTTTGCTAATGAAATGAGAAAAGAATTTGAAGTGTCTATGTTTGGGGAGATCAAATTCTTTCTTGGTCTACAGATTCTTTAACAAGATGCAGGCATATATATCACTCTGTCCAAATACATCAAGGAAGTGTTGAAGATATTCAAGATGGAAGATTCCAAACCAGTTGGAACACCTATGGCTACCAGATGTAAGCTGACAAAGGAAGATAAGTCAAATGAGGTAAATCAGACCTTGTATAGATTAATGATTGGAAAACTAATGTATGTTGTTCATACTAGACCAGATATTGCACATGCAGTTGGAATAGTTGCAAGATTCTCTGCTAATCCCAAAGAATCACATATGATTGTTGGCAAGAGAATTTTAAGATATCTGAAGAACACCAAGGAATGGCTTATGGTATAAAAGAGAAAGACAATTTGAACTACAAGTCTTTACAGATGTTGATTGGGCTGGAAACATTGATGACTGAAAGAGCACAACTAGACGAGCATTCTTCATGGGTGACAGACTTGTCTGTGGATCAGCAAGAAGCAAGGATGCATCTCTCAGTCTACTGCAGAAGAAGAATATGTGGCTGCTACTACAAACTGCTCAAATATTGCATGGATCAAACAGTTGCTGAAAGGTATGAATATGAAGATTCTTGAACCAGTGATTATCTATTGCAATAATACCAGTGTAATTAACATTTCTAAGAATCTAGTCATGCATGCTAAAACTAAGCATATAGCAATCAAGTATCACTCTTTAAGAGAACAATTGCAAGAAAAGAAGTGATCTTGGAATATGTTCAATCAAAGGAACAATTAGCTGACATATTTACCAAGACATTACCAAAAGATACATTTGAGTACCTGAGACAGAGACTAGGGGTACAACCCTTGTCTATTGGTCAGTAAGATGACTAGGAGGCTTCATAAGCGTATACGCAAATGAGAAGATCATTCATGTTGATGCAAGCACTGAGATGAATAGCAATAGATACATCTGCACACAACAAGGTACAACTCTGCACCGAACACCAAAGTCAATTTATTGTTGATGGATAGGGAAATTAAAGGAGTATATTATAAAAAGGATGGAAGATGATATAGAAGAATTGTTTGGCATTTTTGTCAAAGGGAGAGAGATTATCTCATTATTAGGAATTCATTATCAAAAATCAAAAGGGAGAGATATTATCTCATTATCAGGAAGAGATTATATCATTATCCACGGAGAGGAGTTCCTAAGAATTCAAAGGGAAAGTTAATCTTTATCCAAAGGGATCGATTACATATGAAATATCCATCTAAGGGAGAGAAGTATCAAAAGGGAGAGAATATAAACAAAGGGAGAGATTAGTGTCAAAGGAAAAAGAGATGATCAAAGAGAGGAATAGTCAAGGCATAGCACATATCAGGAACAAAAACATAAGCTGCTACATCTGTCCAGTGAAGGGATTGAAGATTGATGAACACACTCTGTAAGAAATAAATCTAAGCTATATGAGCTTATCGAGAACTATACATTTGTATTAGTTATAATAGGAGATATTGATGAACTTCAATTGTTATATTTCATATTGTATTAGTAATAATATAGTGTGATAATGTGGTATGTTTTCATCAATGCCAAAGGGAGAGATTGATGACATGTAACTGATTAAATGTTTGAAGATGTAATTTGATCACCAAAATACAAAAAGATGATGCAAGATATTAAATCAGTTAATGGATTGTATTGTCATTGATGTTACCTTGATATAATCTAATCGGTTATATTCAAAGTGTCAAAGACTTCATAGAATCAGAGAGATAAATATTATGCTTTCAGTAATGTATAAAAGACCAGCATTCACTAAAGTGACTTCAAACATCGATGGCTAGTGGAAACCGAAGGACAGAGAAAATCAAGAGAAAAGTCACAGTGATGCCCGAGTAAAGAAACCAATGAGCATTATCGATGAGAAGAATCACAAGAATTACCAAAGGCCAGAATTATAGTGTTAATCGACGTACAGACAACCTTGAAGGACATACAACCCCAACAAACAAACAACACCAACGGAGAAGCCCGAGGTGAACTGAAGTGTTGACTAAAGTTATCAAAGAGTTAAAACACCAAAGTTAATTAAAGTTCTGAAATGACAAAATACCTAGCTGGCAGAGCTAAAGATAGACTTAACTGGTTGTTGACATTTTTTAATCGACAAGTTAAAGCTAGAGATAAGTAAAGGATTTAAAGTTGTTTTATCCAGTTGGCAAGAAGATTTCTATGAGATAAAATAGGAGTTAAGCTTTAAATCAAGATTGGCTAAGATTGTGGATCACACCAAGAAAAAGAAAATCAAGAAGTGAGAAACGGTAATATAATGTCTATAAAGAGACAACTTAATTTATTATGAATTATGGGGAGTGAATAAAAAAGAGGATGCTGAAGAGAAACTGATGAAGAACAACTTCATATAGTCATGATCAATCAAGCTGAGGAAAGAGCTAAAGATTTATGTGGACACCAAGCAACAGAGAAGCACAAAATCACCGAGCAGAAAGAAGTGGAGCAAAGGTATTGAAAAGATATATTGATTAGAAAGTTCCATGCCAGCAAGAAAATGAGTCCACTTTTTGGGCAAAAAGTGGAAGTTTTTTTCTTGTTTTTCAAATTTTCTGTCAATTAATGTCAAAATTTGAGGCACTTAGAGATTGAATCTCAAAAAAATCCACTAATAGCAAATGTAGTGCTCGAAGTCTATTTTTCAAATATGTAATTTATTTGAATATCCACATGGTAGAATATATATTTAGTAGGCATGTTTAAAAACTTCTTTTTCAAAATGCATGTTTCAGGACCATACCCCACATGTGTACGACCACCCTATTTTGAATTAAATAAATGAATTTTTCTAAATCCTTTTGGGGGAAGGTACCTAACACATCAAAGATTGGTTAGAATATTTTTTGTTTTTTTTTAATTGAATATATATTTTTTATTAATTTTTAATTGACTATAAAGTACATTTTCAAAACTTCTCGTGTACGACCACCACAATTTGATGAAAATTTCACTTTTTTGGGAATTTTTTTAATTTTGAATAAAATTCTATGTAGATTGGTCTCATATAATTCATTTTTTCAAAAACCTAAAATCAAGAAAGTTATTAAAGTTTTAGTGAACCTTACTATTTTAAGTTTAGGTACCACTTTTAATTAATAAATATTGTAAAAATAGTAAAATTTATCATATCACTATAAAATTTATATTTTTGAAATCTAGACAGTAAGATCTCTAATGGGTTTTAATTTCATCAAAAAATTTGATTAGGAAGACCCTCAAAAAATTACGGCAAGACAAAAATCTAGTGTTCAAATGCCTTAGCCATTATTTTGGAGGTCCAAGCATAGGCTTGGTCCCACCAAACCTATCCCGAACCAAAATCCAATGCAAATGGTGGTTTGGTAAATTTAAATTTTAAAAAATAGGCACACATTTAAAAATGTGTACCCGTTTCTTAAATGTAATATATTGACGTGTAAAAATGAGTTTTTTTTTTTAAATTTAAAAAATGGGCACCCGTTTTGAAAAAAATGGGTACCCATTTTGAAAAACAGCCACCCGTTTTGAAAAAAAATGGGCACCCATTTTTTGAATTTTGGATTGGGTGTCTGAGCCTAAGACGGGTACCCATTTTTTTCAAAATGGGTGCCCGTTTCTAGCGACAGTTTTCAAGCCCACAAGGCTTCCGCAGAATTGGTACCCAACTTCTTGCACTTACCCAACCTGTAAAATGAGCTTACAATAGATCTAAAAATTTACAAGTCTAAGTTGTATGTGTGAACATATCATTTACTATTTCAGTTTAACCATTGATTCAGAAAGTCTCTTAACCGAGTAGGATTTAAAGATCCTTTCTATATTGATATACATCTCAAGGAGTATCAAAAAGTTTGTTCATGAAGATAGCATGAGATGCCAGATACCATTTGAAAAACTACACTAGGTTTAGTCATAGAATGTAGCATAGAGATGCCCAATATCAAGTGACAAACTATTCTGTTTAAATCCTCTAACAAGGTCACACCTAACAGTGTGTTTGTAACCTTTAACAGGGTTGGCTCTTCACCGAGCTCACTTCAGAAGAGTGAAAATTTTGGGTTATCGGTCCAAGTGGTTTTTCTCTTAACAAGGTTTCCACGTTAAAAATCTATGTGTCAATGTGTTTATCAGTCATTACTTTAGTGTTTTTCATTACACATAACTAATCTAGATTGATCGGTATACACTAAGCAATTTACTATTTTTCAGTAAATGAAAGACTGATATTTGGTAAACATTAAGAAAAAAGATTAACAGTGAACTTTGAGAAGTAGTTATTTGATAAGTATATTTGAAGGCATACATCTTGTAGGACTGAAGATAACTAGAGGCTTAATATTATGGTACTAAGTTTGTGGGTTGACTTATTGGAATATTTTTTAGGCCACTAATTCACCCCCCCCCCCCTCAGTTATTCTNTTGGAATATTTTTTAGGCCACTAATTCCCCCCCCCCCCCCTCAGTTATTCTAACATTGGCATGAAAATTTTGGTTCTTCACTAGGTAGATCACACTCTGACTATCATAATAACTTGTCACCGCTCCTTTTTTATTCCAATACCTGAACACATTCTATTAAACCAAATGAATTCTTTACAAGTCTGAATAGTTTCCATATACTCAACTTTAGTAGTGGATAAAGAAACCACAACCTATCACTTACTCATCCAACTAATCACAACACCAAATAAAGGGAGCTTTCTATCAATATCACCTACCTAGTCTAAATCCACATAGCCATGAATATCAGGGGAACTCTTGTCTTCGATTAAATTTCTATGATAACACAATAATTTGAAGTACCCTTCGAATATCTGACGACTTTTTTAATTACATCCCAATAAGTTCTACCAAGATTAGACTTATCTTGAAAGAACTCACACTTCTTGGGAAAGGTCTAGCCTAGTATAAACAATAGCATACATCAAACTTCTAACTGCAATTTGGTAAGGTACTTTGTTCATTTCTTCCATCTCTAATGGGAATGTAGGACAATCTAAAATAGATAACTTTGTTTCAATTGTAAAAGAAACACCTAATGGTCTAGAATCTTGCATGTTATACCTCTACAAAAGTAAGTTCACATACTTCTTTTGCCTAGTCATTACTTTTTGTTTACTCCATCTATTCTGATTTTCATTCCAATAATGTGTTTTGTTGAATAAAGATCTTTCATTTTAAATTTATCATACTTGAGTTCTACAAGCATACATTTCCCTTTACTCAAGTATGGCATATCATCAACATCTAATGCAATGTACTAGAAATGATCACTATCAAATTTATAATAAACACAAGATCTAATGTAGAATGCTCAAATCTCAACTCAATGCCTATGTATCAAACTTTTGGTACCATATTTTAGGACTTTGCTTGAGTTCATATATAGATTTCTTCAATTTACAAACCAAATTATTTTTACCTTTCACTGGACATAGTCCTTTGGTTGTGCTATCTAAATATCCTCCTTCAAATCCCGACACCAACTAATGCCAAATGAGACACCAACATATTGAATTCTTCTATGTGGTCTATAATTTGTCCACACCCTCCATTCTCAAGGAATATAGTTTCTTATTTAATAAAAACTTAATTGCTAAATATTTGGATCGATACATCTCACCAACATTCTTCCACAACTTCTTTACATAGGACTCTTCATAGACATTGATTAAAACATAGTCTACAATGCACAATCTGATTAGACCCTTGGATTTACGGTCCATAAAATCATATCTATTATCCTTAACTGAATCTGTAGGTCTTGTGAATTTTTCATCAATGAGTGCCTGCAAGAAGTTGAATCCACTATTTACCTAAAAAGTGGAAGTGTTTTCCCTATTTTTTAGCATATGTCCCAATTAAACTAAAAATTTGAATCACTTAAAGAGTGAATCTTAAAAAAAAGACAATAATATGAAATGTACTACACAAACTCTACTTTTCAAATATGTAATTTATTTTGATACCTAGATGATACAAATTATTTTTCAATAGGTATTTCTCAAAATCACTTTTTAAAAGTCGCCTTTCAAGACCATACTATGCCAATGTATGGAAAGCATAATTTGACCTAAATTAAAATATTTTTCTGACTTCTTTTAGGGAAAAGATTTGTAACACACTCAAGATTGATGACAATATTGTTTTGTAATTATTTTTTAAATATTTTTCCATTAATTTTTTATTGGACATAATTATTGTTTTTAAAACCCTTTGTGTACAACAAGCATATGTTGACCTAAACTTATTGTTTTTAAAAAAAATTCCAAGTAAAAAGAATTATTTGTATTTTGTTGTTAAATAATTTATTTTTCAAAAAAATGTAAAAAAATAAAAAAGTTATTAAAATAATAACCAATTATGTTATTTCAAGTGTATGGACCCATTTAATTAAAAATTATTTGAATAATAATAAATTTAATCTAATTTAAAAAATTATATACTTGAAATCTACATAATCTCATCAATAATGGGTTTTAATTTTGTCAAAAAATTATGTACAAAACATCTTTAGATATATGTCTAAAGTCCCTATTTTATATGGACACTTCATGGCCTTCAAGTTGTAGGTCAAACTAAGTCCAAAGCTATGGTTCAGATGCCCAAGCCTATTTCACAAAAAAAAAGCCAACACAAAAATCCAGTTGGGAATTCAAAATTTTCAAAACGAGATATCATTATCTCGTTTATTAAATGAGATCTCGCTTACCTTTTTTAAAATTATAATGGGAAGCAAACAAGATCCAGTTTTGTTCTAAACGAGATCTTGTTTCTAAATTTTGGGCTCACAATCCCATTAGCAAATGGGATGTTGTTATGATTTTTGGCTTGGGACCTTGAAACGTAATATGATTTTGTTTATTCTAAGTGGTACCCCATTTTTTTTAGCGTGATTTCATGAGTTTGGCTATGTATAAAATTTCCACTATAAGTGGATTCAACTTCTTACACTTACCCAACAACATCCTACAAACCTGGATCTATTAATAGATCCCTCGTATTCAACTTCCACCTTTCAAAATTATTTTTATAAAATATTTCCACCTCTATTCTCCTTGAAAAATTTTTGATTTGAAATTTTTTGCAACAAGATCACAAAGTATCTTTTACACAAGCTTTCACTCAAATTTGGATTAGCTCAAAAAACCCAACAACCCACAATTGAAACCAAAGATGATCAGGCTCTGATACTACTTGTAAGGAAATTGAGGTAGTGGAACAACTTCCTACACTAATCTTGAGAAAAGGGTTATGCAAAATCTTTCTAAAATATTTATAATTGTAGAAGCTTAGTATAAATAAACATAAATAGCATGCATACCACAACACCATGATTTATGTGGGAAAAACCCTTTCGAGAAAAAAAAAATCCCACACTCCAAAAGTCACCCAAGAGATTATTCAAAAATAAACAGTAGATTACAATATACTTTTAGAGCATGTTTCTCACAAGAGTATCACCAACCAAAGATATAGAGATATCTCAATAGCTATCAAACTCTTACACAAAACCTATATCTCATGTATCTAATATATAAGAGATACAATACATTAAACTGCCAAACAAGATTACAAAATCATTGGTTAAAACCACCTGAAAAGTGGCATCTGTCTTATCTCCAACCTTAGATGCCCTATGACATTTAAAAGCATGCATCAACACATGTAACTCCTTTTTTCAGGTCATTTATATGTGTTCAACACATTTCCTATTTCAAGAAGCCCAATTTCCAATAGCCATAAATGTTGAATTTTGTGTCCAATTGATGAACTGTTTAAAGTGCATGAAAGCTCTTGATTTGATTTGTAAAGCTATAACAAGCTACACCAAGTACAAACACTTCTGACATCATACAGAGATTAACAAAATGATATTGTGCAAAACCAAGATGAAATTTAATGGACAAAAAATGACATTAAACAACAAAATAACTAGAAAATATCTCAAGCACCATGAAGTTGACAAAAAGAGATTTTCATCAATGTGTGGGTTATTAAAATAGGGCCTCCATTTGTAAAATTTATGCAAAAATAAGAAAAGGCCTATTCTAGGCACTTTCAAAATAATGGTGGCTTAAAACACAACACATGATCCCTCCATGTGACCACCCCTTATATCAGGAGTAAGAGAAAATGTGACCACACCTTATATCGAGTGCAAGAGAAAATAAGGTTCATCTATGTGACCACACCTTATATCGGGAGAAAGAGAAAATGTGACCACACCTTATATCGGGCGCAATAGAAAGTAAACTTGGGCCAAGAAAGATAGGATTGCATATATAGTAGTGTGTAACTTGTGTCAACAATAATGCTTCTTTTTTTCCTTTACAAGCTTTTTGCCTCTATGAGATTTCTATAACTCACAATACACTAGGCAAACAAAGCCACATATACAAACCTGAATATCATAGTCTAAAGACAATGTGGGACAATACTCTTGAAGACCAAGTTGGTCTACGAAGCTAAATGCATCCATGGAAGAAAACCCTAATACAACAAAGTATTTTGGAGAGACTTTAATAAATGACGAATTCCAACCAAATGTGAAACAAATTGGCCAATCAGAGATCTCAAAGCCATAGCAATATGTGAACGTATCCATTGGGACAAATAATTGATCAATACAAAATCCCTTTAAAAATTAAATACTTCACAAGCAATCCCTAGGTTCACCCATCAAGAAATTTTTAGGGTTAGGGTTTTTCTATAAGAAAAATAGTGTTAGGTTTTTAGCTTGTTACAGTAAGGAGAAGTATTGTAGCATTTGCAACGGTATTGAGCTACAAGGGATCGCTGGTTGTAATAGGTTGAAATTACTGAATAATAATATTGGACTCTCTATTTAGTGGACATAGCCCAAGATTGGGTGAAGCACATTAAACCTGTGTCTTCTTGTTCTACTTATGTGTACTTTATTGATGTAGGAGCATCTTGGGATCTTGGCAATCTTGCATCAACCAAAAAGATTTATCTTTTTGTTTGTTTATTGCTTTGTTCCAGTTGGGCAGTTTTGGTGTTTTAGGTGGCGGTCACTTCAATTGGCTTTTTATCTGGGGTGATTTGATGGGTTTGTTCTAGACATCTTGGAGAAGATTTTTATATGATTGTATCTTGTTCTGTTCTATCTTGGAGAAGATATCTTAAGATTGGTTTGGTCTTATTCTATTCTTCAGTTTCCTAGTTGGTCCTGGTATTTTTTGATCATTTGTTGATTTTCTGGTGGGAATCTCCATGTGCGATCGTGCCAACTCATTATTACAGTTGAGGCTGACATTATTGTATGATTGCATCTCTTAATGCTTGCATTGGAGGTTGTTTATAATGATTTTGGGTCCTGACCTATGTGTGTAACACATTTTCTTCTTCTTGGAAGATGTGATCCTTTTTGGCCGACTTGTGGGTTGTGGTCTTGTATATATTTTTAGTTTTAGGGTCTTTAGAGATAGATCTTCTTAGTAGGAAGCTTCGTGAGGTTAGAATCTAGTATGGATCTAGTTTTTTTATTGTAATTAGGCATGTGTGCCTTAGAATGTAACCTTACATGTGGTTGGGCATGTATGTTGTAAATCTTGATTAGATGATAATATGAAGGCCTGCAAGGCATGTTTGTTGTTCATTTCTGAGTTGTTTATAAACTATTGTGGATTATTTATGTTGTGTTAACTCTTTCTACATGGTTGGATTGTTTCTATTGGGGATACTCTTTCCATGACTACATTTAGTGGTATTAGAGTGAGTTTTGATCTTGGGGTGGTAGTGATCCAAAAATCTAGACTTCGGAAGTTCCTGGGGCTTTTCTTGTGAGCTGGCAGAGACTAGATTTGGCTCGCATCAATGAAGGACTTGCATAAGGATGGTTGGAAGGGATTGTTGCAGAAGGTTGAGTTATTATGTTGATATGAGTTTATCAGAGTGTGTGATGGTTGATTGTTTGTTCCTAAGCTCCTAATCCTATGGAAGGCTTGTTGAGGGATGAAAGAATGTAGATCTAACCTACGACAACAAAGGAATTATACGAGGATGTATCAGAGAGTAGTTATTATTGATTGTGAAGCTTGGAGTGGGTTGAGTTCCTTGAGACATCGTGCCGGTGGATAGATTGTTGGATCAAGGTAGGCTATGAGCATGATCAATAGATTATCGAGTGAAAGGCAATTGAGATCTTATAGTTAGATCACCAAGTAGAGGTAGTTGTACCTTGTGAAGGGAGAGAGGTCGTTGGATAGGATGAACCCTAGAAGTGTGAAGAGAATGTTTGAAGATGTTAGGGTTAAGTTGAGGTCTGAGATTTGTAATTCTTTGGTTGGTTTGAGGAGGAATCCTGAACTTGAGAATGAATGTGAAGAAGCTACTAAGAAGCTTCTGAGGTTGATTTGGCATCCATCGGTCAAGAGGTGGATTGTTTGGCCTGTGAGGAGGATTGTTCTAAGGAGGAGAAAAAGAGTTAAGTCTACTACTGAGATTGAGGTTAAGCTTGATGAGGTATGTACACCTATTAATGCTTTGACTGATATTATAGAGGATATTGTAGATATGATTATGGGTGAATTTCATAATATTTTGATTGGACCTGATGAGATAGTTGAGGAATGTCATGTTATTGAGGAGGATAATGAGATTGTTGATAATGAGGTTGCTAAAGTTGGAATTGAGATTCCTTTGGCTGAATCTGATAACCTTATTGGATTAGATGTTGAGTTTGATGTTGTTTATAGTAGGGGTGTTACTGGTGATGAGATTAGAGAGTATGAGAGGGCTTGTGATAAGACTCTTATTTGTGATTATGTGCAAGGTGTTGATGGATAGTTGCAGACTGACTTATTTCTATTAGAGGCTGATTTTTCGCAGAGATTACCTAGAGGGTGTGAGAGAGGAGACATGTGGTTCTTTGCTGATGCTAATCATATTGATTGTGTGGAAGAGGATATTGTCTCTTGTATTTCAATGCAACTATAGAAAGATGGACTATATTTCCTTGACAAAGATGAGTACTTGAGCATGAGGATGGATATGTTGTGAGTGAATATGAAGACATGGTTGTTGATGGTGATGAAGATGGATGAATTACTGAATGGATAAAGGATAAGGTTGGTGGATTCTGTAATGCTCTTGATTTCTTGATTGTTGATGGACTGGTTATAGAGGGCGTTCATACATGTGATGAGAATGAGTGGTTGAAGTTGATAAGTAGGTTTGTGAAGAAGAGTGCAGATCTTGAGTGTAGCTATATGGTTGATCTATTTGGTTCTTCCTATAGATTTGTTGGATGGTTTATTTTTGTGCATAGGTTGTGGAAATTAGACCAAAGGAGGAAGAGAGTTTGTGTGTGTTGATTCATATTATTAACTATGAGGGTTGGAAAGCCTAAGGTTAAAATGAAATCTTTTATCCAGTTGTGGATTTCTTCTACAACTACAATGTGAGAGGATTGCTTTTTTATTAACCTCTCATGTCTGATGCAAGAGCATCTTGGGATCTTGGAAATCTCGAATCAACCAAAAATATTTTTCTTCTTGTTTTTTATTATTTTGTTTCAGTTTGGCAGTTTTGGTGTTTTAGATGGCGGTCACTCCAGTTGGCTCTTTATCTGGTGTGATCTGATGAGTTTATTCTAGACATATTGGAGAATCTTTGTCTATTATCACATCATGTTTATTTCTATCTTGGAGAAGATATCTTAAGACTGGTTTAGTCACATTTTGTTCTTCAGTTTCCCAATTGGTCTTGGTTCTGATCATTTGTTGATTTTTTAGTTGAAATCTTCGTGTGTGATTGTGCCAACTCATTATTATGGTTGAGGTCGACATTATTGTATGATCAAATCTCTTAATTCTTTCATTGGAGTTTATTTCTAATGATTTTGGGTCCTGACCTATATGTGTAACATGTTTTCTTCTTCTTGGAGGATGTGATCTTTTCTCGTCGACTTTTGGCTTGTGATCTTGTATATATTTTTAGTTTTAGGGTCTTTAGAGAGATCTTTTCACTAGGTATCTTTGTGTGGTTAGCATCTAGTATGGATTGGGTTTTCTGAACTTAATCAGGCATGTGTTCCTTAGAATGTAACCTGGCATGTCATTAGGCATGTATGTTGTAAATCTTGATTAGATGATAATATGAAGGCCTGCGAGGCATATTTGTTGCTCATTTATGATTTGTTTATGAGCTTTTGTGGATTATTTCCATTGTGTTAACTCTTTCTACATGGTTGGACTGTCTATGTTAGGGATAGTTTGACTATGATTACATCATATATTCCATTGCATTATTGGTTGTATTTGCATGTAACTGTTAGATTTCTGTCTACTAATCCTAACACATTACAAACACAAACTTAGGATATGTAGACCTATGAAAGTTTCTAGATAGAATACCAATTACTAATGGGAGAAGCTACTGAGCTAAATTTTTTGAACACACCATGTTGGGAGTTGTCCATTTTTTCCTTCATTTTGGTCTAATTATTTTTTACAAAGAATTGTAGCCTTAAAACCCCTTAATAATTTTTGAAGGGCATAAAAACCTAAACTCTTGCAATTAGTGTTCCCTTGAGATTATGTTTTTTCATTTATTATTGATATTAGGTTACCAATTTCTCTAGTTTTTACATGAGACTTATAAGTAATAGTGGTGAACAAACCCATTTGTTAGATCCCATGGTTTAACCATTTTTATCTCTAAAAACCTTTGAATCATATAGTTTTGTATTAACTAGGTATACTAGTCAATAGTCACTAACACGAGTCTGTTAGTCATGTTGATGACTACTCCCTCCTTGTCCAAGTAGCTAATTTACTAGTTTTTTATCCACCTTGTGCTCTATATTTTCACCTCAAACAAATCAACACATGTTTATAGTCCAAGATACAATTCTATTGCACACTTAACCCTTATCTCCTAACTTGCTTGGTTAGCGCAAGCAGTCTATGTTTGTTGAACATACTCTAGATGATGAGAATAGGGGGTGAATTAGCAAAACCAAAAGCACACTAACTAATTTGTCTAGTCACCACATGAAACATTAATCAAGTAATGAATAGAACCAACAATGCATGAACACTAGATTTATACTTGGAAAACCCAAACTAGGAAAAACCACAATGATAACTTGCCCACAAAGAATAATTCATCAATGTCTATAATCTAATTACAAATGATGATAGGAGATCACTTCTCTGGAACTACAATTAGAGGCTCACTCCCAATACAACAATGAAATCAAATAATAGCTTAGTTGTCCAGACTTGTAAAAGAAAGGCTCATTGCCTAAGTAGCAAGATACAACACAAACTTGTGCACCCAAGACACATTGTCTCAAGGACACAATACATACAACCCTTTACAAGTTTAATGAGAGATTCTCTTGATAATGCAACTGATATGAACAATAATATTTACCTTAATAGCACATTATTACCACATTTTCTTCTTTGTCTCTATCATTGAGCTCTGCTCTACTGACTATAGATCTTCACTGGTTCACACACTATCAACTTCCTTCACACCTTACATTTTTCCAAAGCACAAATTGTACTTATACACAAGAAAGATCATTGGATATTACAACAATTTAGGCCAAGCCAAAGATACATTACAATTTAGGTTAAAATTAAGCCAAATAAATAGAAAAATACAATAAGGTCCCATGCCAGAAGCATCCAAACCAAGACATATAATGGACCTAACTAAACAAGAGATAATCATTAAATGCATAGGTCACATATAGCACAAACCCATCCAAATAAGAGATAATCATTAAATGCATAACATAGACCTAAATCAAGTAGCATGATACACTCCATGAGAGAGAAGGATAAAAAAACATGCTACATATAGCCCAATGTCATGTCTGTAATTACCATAACAACTTCATCATCTCAAATGCGTGTAGAAATACACTAGTCAACAAATCACCTAACTTGCCAATTGTATCCGGACCTCAACACACCATGATGAGAACCACACGACATGTCAAAAATAATAGCACATGATAATAGTCCACATAATAAGTCATCATAAGACATTAATAGACTAGGAAAATAACTAAAAAGAACTGCAACACTAGATGTCATTGTTTCCAAATTACTGGGAACAATTTTTGGATCACCAGAGAACACCAAAACCAAGACCAAAACCTTAAATAATCGCATAATTATCAACACACCTTCATCCCTTATTTCCCAAGTAGAAATATTCTAGAAATCATAAATGACGAACAATTAACAAAAAATGTAAAATTATATTTGTCAATTCACTAAACCATAGACATCTGGACCACATAGGCTTTTGGATATAGGAGTATAAAACTGAAGCACCGTTAAACATTCTCTTCACATGATCACAAGCTACATAACCACCTTCACTATCCTAAATTCATACTTTTCTTCCACTTAATTATAGCATTATTCTGAATACATACATGTCTTTCACTATTCTATAGGTTCAGTACACAAACTTAGTCCTCCAAGAAAAGAAAACTTCTGAACCATAATGTTTAAGAGACCACAAACACCTTCATAACACAATGTTTGACATCAATGAAAATAGACAACCAAGCATACATTTCAAATAGTGTTTTGTATTGACATATTATCCTTACAAGTTACTCAAGATCAATGAGCTTTAATAACAAGAAATTGTTTGATTAATTCCTACATGTGCATTGGGTTAGTAGTGTAAGCCCAGAGCTCAAAATTCAAAGGAAACCCCACACATATGTCACTTCATTCTTTTTGGCCAACCATGATATGTGAGGTGTCTCTTCGCATTAAGTGAGACCATGAACCCCCCAATGACCTTAAATGGCATGATGTATAAAGCTCAATTTTATTACCAAAGATCAAAATCTCACAGTAATGTGTTATTGCACGACTAAATAAAAGTTGTTCAAAAGTATAACGACACCTATGAGCAGTCAACAAGTCATCTCGAGCTGATATTCAAGGGTTATGTTGGTGATGATCAATTGTCCAAAATAAAGTGTGATTACATGATTAATAGAAGAGGCACACTGGAGCTATGTCTTCTTCTCTTCCAACTGACTATATGAATGTCATTTTAAAGATGGTGAGCTACTTAAAATTGTGTCACCTTCTAATTGGTTGATTGTTTTAACAACTTAATAGTTGTTATAACCTCAATAGTCTAATTTAAATTCTAATGATCATTTGGCGCTAGAGATGAAAGGTATGTGCTTGTATTTAAAGTCTGAATTGAACTTCTATATTCTCAGCCTCATCTCAATTACACTCATTCATGTTTCTAGGTCTAGTATTTGTAATTGAAAATCATTTTCTACTATCCCAAAGCTTACAATTTTCATAATTATAGTTTTCTGTTAATGATTAGGGTTTTAAATTATTTCCATATTTTGAATGTTCTTCTTTTTCCAATTGCTTCAAATTATATATTTAGCCTTCCTTTCTATATTTAAATTCATTCAAAGCTCTATAGAGTGCAATCTAGAGTGAATTCTAAAACCCTAGTTATTATTAAACCCTTGTATGCTAACTTTGACATGATAGGGGAATCTTGGAGAGAAAATGAAATATCCAAGCAAGATTATAACAAAACTCCTAGGGTCAATAAAAACACATAAGAGATCCCAAACTGGTTATGTTCCAAATGATTTTCTAGTTGACCTCAATGCTTTTTGTAGGGACTCGACCATTGGTGTCACTCGTTTTGAGCTATAAAGAGAAGGAATTTCAACAAGAAGAGATTATGTGCTCCTGTTAGGAACATTTAGGACTCTAAACTTGCAAGACTCATAGCCCCAATATTTGTATTGGTGTTGATATGATGAAAGCACCGGCTAATAGGTATAATCCTAGGACTAGAAAAATCTTTCCTTTTCAAGGAAAGTAGCTAGATGGCATAATCAAGGACAATAATGAAGATAATAGTATTTTAGAAAGGAACATGAATGTTGGCCACTGAATGATGTAGACCTGGCTAAGTATTTTGCAAGGCATCATATTGCATATATAGGTAAAATTCCCTTTCATATTCCTAAACATTTATCAAAGGTAGAAAAGGCTTTAGGCCCTAATGACAAGCCATCTTACAATATTGACTTGTTTTCTCAATACTTTAAGGACAAATATTTTTCTATTTTTAAATTATGTGGTGAGGATGCTCAACCCTATATCCATAATTGGGTGCTAATTTTATGTTTGGATATACAAGGCAATGGTGTTCATATAAATTTTGACTATGCAACTATGTTAGCCAAAAAGATGAATGATGCATTAGTGCATATGAAAAGGAATGATACTTCTCACTCTAGGTTCTATTCAATACTCATGCATATTATGCTATGGAATGGACATAAGGTATGGGACAAGTAGCTTTATTTGAGCCTTAGGTTGAAGGAGAATATGTACTCGTCCAAGATTGGACATACATTTGGTATATGCATGGTAGGGGTTCCTCTTATATTTTATTTGAAAATAATTTTGTAAGAAAATCGATGACTTTATTGAATTAAAGTGTTTCATGGAGTTTGACTTAGAGAGATAAAAAATTGATGCCAAAGGATTTAGATAAAGATAAGAAAATAGAGCATAATTAGGGATCCTAGTTTTATTACAAGAATCATTACTATTATCAAAGTTTTTGGTAGCTCACTAGTTCTAAGAGTTTTTCCCATTACAGTACAAGACATGATTGTTGAATAGATAGAATACTAAAGGAGGGGGTGACTTAGTATTCCCTAGACAAAATAACTCCATTGCTTTTCAGATCCATATTAACTTTACTTTTATCCATTATAAGGGAAGATATAATCAATAAATTAAATGAAAGAGAAATGACATACAGAATAGTATACACAAGGAGATGCCAGATTTTTTTTATCATGGAAACCTATTAAGGAAAAACCAAAAAGAGGGATAAATCTCAATATATTATAACTAGTTATAGTTTATTACAAAAAAAAGATCACTATCAAAGGATTCACTGCCCAATAAGGCTCATTGCTTGATGGGGTCACTACTCAATAAGGATAAGTAAACAAAAGTTTTAACTATTACAATTGCATCTTACATATGCATGAATTTAGTTCCCTTGAAGATTAGTGAACATATTTTACACACTTCATTTAATTCTAATTAACTACTCTGCACTTCTCATATGATCAAAACTACAATATCTAATTTTGTATTTGTATCAAGGTCTCTATCAATTTCACCACACCATCTCTTCTTAAATTATAAAAAGGGATATATCATATACATACCAATCTAAAAATACTTCAAGTTGGCTTCACATGCTTCACCCAAAAATTGAGTCGACTCTCAAAAAAATTTACGCATTTAATCCAAAATATTTCACACATTTCATCCAAATAAGCCAACAAGGATATAATAAAAATTGATGCTAGTTGGAAACCACACATTACAAGAAATTATTAGCCTTACCCAAAAACCAAAAATAAAAATATGATCTCCTAACAAATTGTAGACATTTTGATGAACATGTTATGTACCAAATATAAGTAAGAAACTATGATCTAGAACTTCTGAACCTTATAACTTTTACACTGTAGAATAATATCATATGGAACTTTGAATATAGGTACAACTAGAATCCAAAAGAATACTTTCAGAACTACAAATCCATATCTACAATGATGGAGAAATGCAAACCAAAACATGAATCATAGAAATAAATAGTTGCCAGAGTAAACACAACATAAGTCAACAAAAAAAATTTCTTCAAGGAAAAACATGTTGACATCAATGAAAAACTGTAAAAATTGTTCACAATATTCTCCTTCTCATATTACCAAAAAAACCATCAATGAAAAACTCCAACAATATCCCCCTTTTTCATTGATGGAAACATGCCAAAATTATTCTTCCCAAGACTACTCTCCCCCTTTGACATCAAGGAAAAAGGGTATAAAAAATTAATATATCTCCACATAGATTCCCTTATCACCAACAATACTATCTAGAAGAAATTGAAAAACCTTAGTTACGTTTCCAGGGAAAGATCTCTTTGTATTTTTCCTTGAGTTCAGGGAATATGAAATTATAAGGACTAACAACAGATGAAAGGATTATACATTGACTATTTCACTACACAAGTAATTCAATAGTACCAATTAAATCATTAGGTACAGTCAGCCATAACTCAAATTTCTCAACATCTTCTAGCAATTGAGAAAAGTGTTCCATATCTACTTCACTATTTCCTTACCGAACCAAACCTGTCTAATTAATTCATCTCTTTTTTTATGTACTAGAGACAGTTCTAACTTTGATGTATCATTTTTTCTTCTGTGTGCACCATCCTTGTCTTTACATAAGTCAACTTATTGAGCATATTTATTGAGTTGAGACTCAATAGAGTGAATTTTACCTTTATGTTTATTAGTAGTAGTAGACCATCTGAGACAATACTTGCAAATTTGAGCAACAAAACCTACACATTTCCTCATATCTTTTATGCATTCAACAATTTTTTTTAAGAAGCTACACATTTCTTACTCATTATCCTTTGCAACTCATCTTCAAAATCAGGTAGTTTTTTAGTGCTGGTAGTTTTCATAGTCATGTGATCATTTAGAAGATCAACCAAGACAGCCAAGAGAAGATCTTCAACAATAGTAGGAGCAAGGTTGTTCTAGAGTAAATAAATAATTAATGCTTCTTTAATTCTTTCCTTTACATAAGATGGTTGTGTTAGCCATATACCTCCTATCTTCTTTATACCATTAGATTGTTCAAGCATCTTCGATACCTTGTCCGTATCAAAGGGGTCATCATCAGAGGAACTAGAGTGCTCCTTGGGTCTATCTTCCTATACAAAAACAATCTTATTTTGTTTAACATTAGCCTTAATTAGGCTCAAAAATATCAATATCAATTATCTCTACCTTTACCTTCTCACTTATTCTTTTTCTTCTTTAGAGCCAAGGAGGCCTCAATAGAGTTCTCCTGCCCTTTTCTGCTAGGGGTAGATCCTTCCAAATCAATATTTATAATATCATCCAGTCTAGTGAGTTCCTCATATGTTACAAATACGTCTTCAATAAAATTAATTTGAACCTTAAGAAGCTCTTTTGTAAATAACATGAAATCCTATACATCAAATTCATAACCAAGGCTTGATAACCAATATTTTTGCAGCATTACTTCTTTCATCGAACAATTATCAATGTCAACCAAGAAAGTGATATTGTCTCTATGTAGCTCAACACAATTCTCTCAAAATTTGAATATTAATGTCATCTCCTTCTAAGATTATTAAAATAATTCTTATAGTTTTTGT
The DNA here is from genome assembly GCA_018584345.1 of Thuja plicata. NCBI lineage: Eukaryota > Viridiplantae > Streptophyta > Pinopsida > Cupressales > Cupressaceae > Thuja > Thuja plicata. Next base: position 58,016 of record MU224878.1, on the reverse strand, counting down.
CCATGTTTTTCAAGCTTTCCAAATATCTTTTAATATATTTTATGATAGGAAAATATTTACTCTATGCAACATTTTCCTTCAAAGATAATGAGTTAAAAACTTAGAACACAAGGCACACAACAAGTGAACCAAAATGAAATGCATAACCTTTACTCTCCGTTAGCAATAGGTTGTTCAGTATTTGTAATCACAGTAGTTCACACAAGTCATATTCTTTTCTTTCCCTAAACATTTGATAAGAAATATACATAGAAATTGCAGATGTGGAGCCTTCTCTATTTCAAAAATAAATTTTGTAAGTGATTCCCATAGCGACATACCTTACACCGGGAACAATTATGGTATAAATTTGTAAAGCTCTCTGATCCAAAACTATTTTGTCAGATTTTCAACTTCTTTATTTCTCACAAACTTCATTACAAGTACCAATCCATTTGAGCATAACCCAATAATGGAACTTAGGGTTTCCTTCATAATCTAATAAGGAAGGTCTAACAAGATGCAATCACCATGAATTAAAATTAAGAAAAAATTCACCACATCTTCATCAACAAACATAAAAGATTCACTCCAAATATCCAAACCCATGTGCCCTAATTCTACGAGCGATTGTGAATTCTTCATCAAGAGGGAAGCTTTGAAATTATTTATCTTTGTGTGATCATATTCTTATATTTTCACATCAACAATTTTGTAAATATCTTCCAAACATACTATGCTAGCTGGTAGCAAAGAAAATGCACCAACAGAATCATTCCTTAATGGTTCTTTCATGAATTTCTTATATTCATATTTAGGTTCTTGTTCACAACCTACAATCTTGCTATAATCCATGATGTAGAAATTTTAAATACCTTTTGTTCACTTGTCGATAATCTCTTCTCAATTTGGCACTTCTTCACACTCCTCAATTTCTTCCGAATTCACAGATAACAAAATGTACATTAGAAAAGAGAAATACTCTATTGATAAATCTGGATTTTTGCCACCAAATTCATCACATCACCCAAAAAGCTATCAAAAACTTTCTTATCTATGTATACAATCAGCTTCCAAAGCTCCATAAACTTTCACATTAGAACATTTTCTTTTGCAGTCTTCATCAAATGGTTAAGCACATCATCCTATATATCACATCCTCATGTTGTGACAATAGCATCAATTTATTTTTTGCATGAATAATATCTTTATTGTATCTCCCCCCGAGCCAAGGCTTTTGGGCTAAATTCTAGAGGGGATTTCTACACTAGATCTAGGTGTAGCACCATCCATTTCCATGTCCACTTGCTTTTTCCTCCAAATCCTTTTCATTTTATTTTTTTATCTCTTCTACATCAATCTTCTTTATAGGTTCGTTTCCTTTTTCTAGATCATCCTTCCCTGTATTCCTACTTTGAAAAATTTAGTAATGTGTCCAAGTTTGTTACAATTATAGCATATGATATTTCTCTGTTTAATATTTCTTTCATTCATTCTAGATCTGGATTAATCAAATTTGTGTCCAAAACCATTGAATGTATGGAAATAACCATGGAAAATTCTATTTCTTTTATTCATAATCTGACTTCTACAATGACTATCTTTATAACTGAATCTTTTACAAATAAATAATTGACCATTTTGATTCATTCTACTTCTAAATTTTGTGGCCTTATGTCAAAATTTATTACAAGAAAAAAATAACCATAAAAAGAAGGGTACCTTTGAGCATTAGGTTGCATGACTAGAGGTTTTCTTACTAGACTTCTTTGATTTCAGAGTTGCTTTCCTTTGTTCATCTCTTTAGTAGGCTTATCAATTCTTGTTTTCTCTACATGACCAATATTGTCATTTTCTTAAGTTCTATGGTTCGAGTATTCACTAGTTTCAAACTTCAATCCATCTTTGGCTTTTGGAATTTCTTGCATGTTCAACATCTCATTAAACTTTACCACCTCTTGTTCTATTCATTCACATTCATCTATCTTTCATTTAATTATACTATTTAGACATTCCTCGGTTTTTTTGTTCTCCTCAACTTGTACCTACAAATTGACAATCTTTTGATTTTCTTGTTTTAACTTTTCACCAACCTCCTTATGTCTTTCTCTGAATTTATTGATCCATTTCCTTATTTTTCTAATGCACTCATTTTCTTCTTTGATATTTTATTTCAAATATCTATTTTCAATTTTAACTCTTTCCAAATCTTCAAGAGCGGTTTTCATTTCTTCATCCATATGAATTTCTTCAACATGTTTCTTTAAAGAGGACCTTTTCTTATATGTCATATTCAACCTTTAGGATCACCCTTAAGTGGTTAAGCTATAAATAAGAGACCAAGATCTAATACCAATTTTTGAATAGATGGAATAATAAGAGGGGGGTGAATCAGTATTCCATAAAAAGAACAACTTCGTTACTTTGTAGATCCATATTAACGTTACTTATATGCATCAGAAGGAAATATATAATCAATAAAGTAAGTGAAAGAGAAACAACATCCACAATAGTATACACAAGGAGACACCATATTTTTTTATCATTGAAACCCATTAAGGAAAAACCACGGAGAGGGATAACTCTCAATATATTATAACTATTTATAGTATATTACAAAAAATCTCATCACAAGGCTCACTGCCCAATAAGGCGCACTTCTAGAGAATCTCATGACCTAATAAGGATAAGTAAACAAAAATTTTAACTATTCAATTACATCTTATATATGCATGAATTTAGTTCCCTTGAAGCTGAGTAAACAAATTATGAATACTTTATTGGATTCTAATTAACTATGTAGTGCCACTCCAACCCCGTCATTACAAGAAGGTAATAAAGACTCATACCTTGGATTGCAAGTGCAACGAAGTAAGTATACTTGATATTAAAAACTATTTAATGTAGCTAGAAACATATGTCGCATTAAGTGAAATACTATTATGTTAGATTATATTGTTATTTACTATTTGGATCATATATGCATGATGGTGCTTTATGATAAAAATATAAGATGTTTTGCATTCAAGAATATTAGATTAATATGCTAGGATGAGTGTCGTTGATTCTTATACATTGTGCCTTATATGTCACTAGGTATTTTTATGGATATTTGCAATGTTATATGCTCATATTGCTAGAATTTATTTAAATTCTTTAAATTTAAATGTTAAGTTAATACAAATGATATAATGTTTATTGCTACATATATAAATTTTCTATGCATTATGCCCTTTGTGCATGTATGAAGTGAGAGGAAGTCGTAGTCATTCATTTGTGAGATCTACATGATGTATTGTTCTCCTTCGCTTCCTTTTAACATGTACTTCATGCGCTTCAACTATTTGTATCATGAGCATATACACTTGATGTTTTCTTGTGTCAACAAATAGGTACCAGACACATTCTACCTAAGCTGTAGAATTTGAGTGTGTTTATATCCCCAACACTGGCACAAGAGATAATAACATCAAACTTTCTTACTAAGCAAATGTTGATCATGTATGGATGACGTATCCATAACTATTACATTATTCTCTCTGGTACGTGTTGGTAAATCCAGATTTCATATGCATATTGTGATAGATCAATTATGTGTCTGTGCATTAGAATTCCCGTAGTTGTTATAGAAGAGGTTTTAATTAAATGTTGAGTTTTAATGTGATTAAGGATTGTAATATTTTAATTGTTGTAATTGAATTTCATTTTATTGAAATTGATTTATTTGATTTTCTAGGGATAAAAGTCAATAGTTCACTTAGATAATTTAAGTGGCCTATTTTAAAAGTAATTTTTGAAAGAATCTTGATCTTGCATACAATATCCTACTTGGATGAACTTGGATCCATGCTATTCAAGGTATACCTTCCACCTTCCATTAGTGTCTTAAGTTCCCACACCAAGGAAGAAAAGTACCTATACCTAGAGATCCAGAACCCTTTCAATATTGCAAGAGATTGGAAGGGAAACAAATAAATTTATGCATGTTGAATGAGATAGTCCTACCTTCTATTGCTACTACACATCTTAAAAAAAATGCTAAACCATCTATTAATAAAGCTCCCACATCTACATCTAGTGATAATGCTTCCACATTTGAGCATCCCATGAGTGAAGAGAAAACTGAGAAAGATAAGATCCCTAATTATGATAATAAGATAAAAATCATTGACAAAGGACATGGAGAATATAAGATTGAGCATGTCTTCTATGTTGTCCAAATCCTTTTCTAACTCATTTTGTTGTAGCTTCCCAGAAAGTTATGATCTCCTTTTCTTGGCGTCCTTTAGTTGTGCTTTGAGTCTTACAATAAATTCTTCAGCCTCTCTTAGTTATCTTTTAGTTTAATCCAGATCATCAAGTGCTAACATGAGATTCTTTTGCAAGTTGGATTTCATTGTTCCTTTAGAGATCACCCTCAATCTATTAGGCTTCCTTCAAGGGACCAAATATCTGATACCAATTGTTAATATGAAGGAACGCTAAGAGGTGGGTGAATCAGTGTTCTATAAATTCAAACTTTTAACAATATGATTCTAAGTCTCTTTTTCCTCTTAAAACAACTTTTGAACTTATAAGAACTTGCAACACATAACGATATTTAACCTTGTAATGTAAACATGCAAGAACATTAAGTATTTATCTATCAAATCCACATAACACATCAAAATAAAAGCATTTTTATCATGGAAAACCCTTTTAGGGATTAATCATGGTGGGGATGACACCCACAAAGACTATACTCAGTATAAATAGAGTCTTACAATTTGATATGGGGATTGCACATGCAATTAGGCTCACTGTCTAGAGCTCACTTCTCAAAAAAAAACCTTATGCTTCAACCCCAGGAAAAACTCACTGTCTTGCAAAATTGATCACCACAATGATCTCAAATTTTCTGAACTACCACAATAACATATTCTAATGTATGATTATAGTTCCCTATAAGCACAAATGTAGATCTGATCCAAAACCCCAAAACTTGACTACAATGTCACCTTGTTCTTTTCTTCCCAAAATATTAGATCTCTATAAGGCTGCTCAAAATCATATCGTTCATACTGCTCTATTATTTTTCAATGATCAAACAATCTCATATATCACCTTGCCACCTTAAAAAAACCCTAATCAGTCTTTTAAGTGGGTTCACACCATAGTATTTGATCAACAAGTAGACTTTCCCTAAAACACTCTTTGGAAAAGTAAAACGTGGCTAAATCCCCCCAAAAAAATTTGAGTTTCCCTCCAACAAAAATCAAAATAGATGACTATCTTATGTCGAATAAACATTTAAATTATCAAAATTAGCACCAATTACAATTTCCAATGTGTACACAAGGATTTATCATCATGTCAGCCTGAGACTCTGTTAATTTTTTAGAATGGCTTCTCAAATCTTCATAACTTTGTCAAATCTGATCATCATGCCTTCAAATTCTGTGAGGACCATTTGTACTCATTCCTTATACTTCCTCTAGATGTGCATTGCAAAATCTTTCCTCTGTAGGTCTCACTGGACCTTTATGTGTATTTTGCTAGCATACTTTGTTCTTTAGTTTGCACTTAGTTTGATCTTCAATTAACTTATAGTATGAGCTCCAAAATTGTTGCACATGTGTATGACATGTCTAAAAATCATGTAGTTTCCATCAATGGTAACATTCACTCTCATTTTTCCTTCTATGTAGTGTATCTTTTCAACACTAAGAAGCAGGCTACAAGAAAACTATCATTAGTAGATTCTGGGAAGAAAATTCTTCAAGATTCTCCAAACTTTGATGAGGAAACATTATCTTCAGTTCTACAAAGTATAAGAGAAGAGAAATCATTTTCAAATAGGATTTTTTTAATTTATGCTCGTTTAACCATGAGCAATAATTTTCCCTCCCAACCATAGACAATCCATTATTGTCTCCCCCGAGTATCCTAATATATAGATCTACATTTTTCATTCAATTGTTATATGATAATGAATGAGATTGCACATATAATTATATATGAGAGAGGTGCCCTTTCACCAAGGGACACCACTCTTCCAAGTTGGCCCCAATGAAAATATTAATATATTATTATATTATCAATAATTATATTATCAAAAAATTATAATATAATTATATTACCACAATAATTATAATATAATTATACTATCACAACAATTATACTATAATTATATTATCATAATAATAATATAATAATATATTGATATTATATTAATATTATTATTACGGCCAACTTGGAAGAGCGGTGTCCCTTGGTGAAAGGGAACCTCACATATATAATGAGATGTGCAATCTCATTCATTATACATATAACAATTGAATAAATTATAGATCTATATATAAAGATGCCAGGGGGAGACAATAATGGATTGTCTATGGTTAGGAGGGAAAATTATTTCTCATGGTTAAACGAGCATAAAAACAATATTGCATTAGAGAAAATCAGTCCTAGGGATATGTGAAAGAGGGTCGGTCTCATAAAAAATGGGATATATGAAGCAAAAATCATATGAAAATGAAGACCTACACGTTCTACTGGAGGCAAAGGCTTTGATAATTTTGAAAGGTGTGCGATACCTACGAATTAATAAGGAGCAATCAAGAGTAATTAAGATCAATAGCCTCTATGAAATGAGTAATATACTCATAAAAAAACTCAAATGAATCTTTGTAGTGAATTTTTTTCTATATATTATTGTGTGTTTCTTTGAGTATTTCTTCCGCCACAAAGATCAAATATTTTCTCATTTCTTAAGTTCAGGTGGCTTGCCTAGACGAGATCAATTTGAGATGAAATTTAAAGTCATAAGTTCTCTATGGAAGCAACAATATACAAAGATATCGCAGGGGTGAGTTATGTGAGTTGAAGGCATATTGAATAGTATTTTGGAAGACCAACTTGGTTGATGGTGGGTGTGTGGGCAAGTTTCAGTGTGATTCTATACTATTTTAACTAACATTTATTGACTGGAATTCATTGGTATGTGTTTTGTCTGAAGAGTTAAGGGATTTCTAGCTTATACGATGTAAGAATAGTGACTGGTTCATTGGAATCACCCGATGACAGAGGGCGCTAAGAAATTTTTTTAGAGGGACATGTATTTGAGGAAACTGGAAAAGAATGCATATGACATAAAAAATAAGGATCGGGATGTGAGTTGAACCATCATTTAGAAGTCAGGACTATTGGTTAATGTTGGGAGAAATTCCTCATCAAATTACATTCATTATGAGTAGACAATGTTATTCTATTGTTGTTCTGTGCAAGGAAATAACCATTCATACACAAGTAAATCTCAAGAGTGTGATAAAGATATAACATTAGAAAAGTAATTCGATTAATTAGAAGGTGCAATCTACATTACTTGTAAAAGGTGTTACTTATGACTATGTTTCAAAGATAGTGTTGGTCCTCTGCATATTGTCGACTTAATGAAGACATTTCCATTCTAGAAGTATAAAGGTGTCTTGGAATACATTGGGACATCACAGAGATCTTCTCAGCCAATGTTAAGTTTATGTTTAATCTATAAATTCTATATTAGCTTGTCTCTCTATTGGTTAGGTAGAATTAATATTTGAAGTGATGTTTCCTTCAAGAATGCAAGAGGAAACTCTATTGTGATAACTATTATAAGTCATTGAAGTGATTAAGCTCCATAAAATGTGAAGCTACTAACAACATCATATCCCCAACATGGGCATGTTGAGCAGTTGTTGTTCAACTTAATATTTGCCATGGAGATTATTGTTGGTGTGTCTTTATTATTAGTGCGTAGAAGTTCATTCCCATGAAGGAAAATATGGAAAATCATAAGGATGGAGTTTAAGAAGGTTTCATGTGCATGCTAAGATGAGTGATCCAAGCTATCTTTGCATTATAATCTTTGAAATGATGATAGACCTTGCAAGATCTTTATGGTTCTAGATAGTGAAGATTGAATCTATTTTAGTCACCTTTTGGTGTGTAAATGAATAACGATTTATCCAGAATGTGTGGCAGGGATGTTTGGAGAAGTTGTGGTGTGAGTCACTGCAAAGGGAGGAAGTAGTGTTCGCCCAAGAGCTTCCCTTCTTGTTGGGTTGTTTTGTGTATTGACAGTGGGATGAGTGTCTAGAGAGTGAGGGGCCTGCCCATGTTGTCCTTAAAGACTGAATTGAGACATCTCTCAAAGAGGAAGAGTCTATACTGATTACGATTAATTTCTTCGAAGAGAAGGAATTAAATTCAAAGGGAGTTTGATAAAACCATTAGAGGCAACCTTGGACGAGGAGGTTAGGAAGTTTATGGAAGAACTTGATATTTAGTGGAAGTAGACTGAATGGGGATTTTGTTCTAATCTCAGGATAGTCATATTTTTGTTTAATATAGGACTCGATCTTATGATAGTAGGTCCAAGGTGGCCTGGATCTAGCACTTTTAGTTGTATGAGGATCATGCCAGATGATGAGGGTATCTTGGAGCAAGATATGTTCCATAATTGGGATCATTTGAGTAAGGTATGCTTCCATGATAGAGAGAGAAGCTAGAGGATCTACTTCATTTTATCTCTGAGGATCTTGGTCATATTGGTTTAGAGGGAGCAGACCATGTCGATATGGTTTCTCTAAAATTAGGAAATTGTAGCATTTTTCTCTAAGACATAAATTTGAGGTGTTATCCCTTGTAATGCATTTTGCTCTGAGATAGAGAAATTCGAGGTGTTAGCCCTTGTAATACATTCTTTTCTATGAAAGAGAAGTGTGAGGTGAAATACCTTGTTCCACCCTCTGGGAGTACCCATGGTGGATCCATGCTATGAGAGTAGCCATGGTGGATGTCATGTGAGAGAATCCATGACTTAGAACTTGTGTTCATTCACCCTCTAGAAGTAGCTATGGTGAACATCGTGATGAGATGCCGACATCACATTGAGTGATTATGTGAAAAGAACTTGTGTTCATTTGCATTTCCATTCATGGGAGTATCCATGATGGAACCACCCTCTGGGAGTTTCCATGGTAGATATTTCTACATAACTTGGATATCGAGAAGGATTCCTCCCTAGCTAAGAGGGAGTTTTAATTTTATTGTAGCTATGATCAGATTCCTTCAGGTCGACGTAGATAACATAATAGTTGTGATATACTAATGGTATTGATAATATAATAATTATATTGATAATATAATTATTATATCACAATCTTTATTACGCCGTAGGCGTTTCCTTTGAAAGGCCTCGGGCAAAATTAACCGATCAACGGTTGCAGTTGGAGGAGAGGCAAATGACTGCCATTAAACTGATCGTAGTCATTGGTTTTGTTTTACTTTTTTTTCATTTTTTATGCCACTTTACACGTCAATTAATTGATAGTCACCGTTCCCTGGTTTTAGTTTTCCATTTTGACCTGTTGCAACAAATTGGCCCCGTTGATTGAAATTTTGTCATCCGTCGATATTTTCTACCGCTTACTAGTTGTACGTTACTCTATACAAATGATATTTTCGGCTCTTTTTTACCTGCCCCTTTATACACAGCAATCAATTTTTGTCTGGAAGTGCAGAATATGAAAGCAATTTAAATTAAATGCGCAAACATTCTTTCAGCACAGTTGTAAATGGTCAGAATTGTCACACAATGTGGCGTAAAATCGTGTAAATAAATAAATAAATTTGGTATAAAAAGTATTGAAAATTAGCACCGTTGAGAATGAGATAAGCTCGATTTCTCTAGATAATAGCCATGTCTACCATATCATTAGCATTATGAGGGCCAGAAGGCTAACGTCACTATCATCACTGCAACTACAGTTATGCCTGCACCAATATGCAAAATTAGATTTTTCTTACTACTTTCTATGATGTATGAAATTGATCTTCTATTTATAGTTGTATCATGAAAATGATTGTGTACCGTAGGCATTGCTGATGTTTGTTGTGTCTTTGAATGAAGCGGTGACAATCACACATTC
>MU224877.1:338563-350750 GCA_018584345.1 Thuja plicata | reverse complement strand
TCCTGAGGTGTAGGTGTTTTGGACTTCACAAAGCAATGCGTAGCCCAAATCATATCATCATGTCTAATGATAGTCTCCATCCTGCGTGAAGACACCTCTTTGGGTCCCCCATCTGAAGCTGCTCTCAAAATAGTTTTCTTTCCTCCGGAGAGGAACTCTAACTGCATACGGTGGTGATCAATAATATATCGACCAATACCCTACAACCACTGCATGCCCAGAACCACATCATAATCCTCTAGTGGTAGTACATAGAAGTCATTTGTTAAGGTATAATCCCCCATCTGAATACTAAGTTGAGGAATCCTCTTGGTACAACCCAAAACTGCACCATCTGTAACCTTCACTCCAAAACCCTCAAACTCCTCATACGGTAACCCACACCTATCAACCAACTTCTGATCAATGAAGTTGTGCGCGGCACCAATGTCTACCAAGCTCATAACCCGCTGACCTCGGAGTGTACCTTTCAGACGAAAAGCGTGAAACCTGGGATAACTGGAGAGGGTAGCCAAAGTCGCTTTGGCTGATGCCAAGGACTCAGAAGTGTCTAACTCCAAATGTGGTCGTTCCAGCTCAATCTCCTCTGGGCTATCCTCAGTATCAGTGTCTGGAATCTCCTCATCTCCCATCTCGGATGTCACCTCAATCAAGTAGGATTTGCCTTTACCAAGGCAGCGGTGTCCTGGCTCCCATGACTCCTTACAGGAGAAACATAGCTTCCTCCTTCTCAAAACATTCCTCGTCTCCTAATCCATCCGGGGAGGTCTAGAAGAGGGTCCACCTTTCCCTTGGGAAGTGTTGGCCTTCTCAGGAGGCCAAGAATCTCTGAATGGCTTCTTATCTGTCTGATAAGAAGTAGGGGTAGTGTCTAGTCTCAAGGTTACATCAATGGCCTCCTTGAGAGTATTTGGCCTGAATGCTCGTACCAACCCCTTAAGCCTGTCCTGCAGTCCCTCTATAAAGAGCATCACACTACGCCTATGAGGCATATCAGGTACCATGACTGCAATACGTTGGAACTCATTAATATAAGTCTCTACTTGTCCTGACTGTCTAAGATGTGCCAGTTCCCTATAGTAAAGTTCTATGTCCTTGCGATCAAATCTGGTAATGAGCCTCTCAATGAATTCTGCATAGGATTGGACCATGACGTGGTCCTGTGTGACTAGCCCATGGTGCCACCAGTCATAAGCAACTCTGTCTAAATGCAGGACAGCGAAGTGTATAGCCTCTCTCTCAGGCATGGGTCTCAGGGATAAATAAACATCCAGCTCGTGCACTAGCACCACTAGTGCCATCATATGTAGCCAATGTGATTTTTCCGGTGGCCCTATTGAGATCATGGATCTGCTGGGGCCTTTGTCCCCTGTCACCTCTAAACCTGGTAGTATCTCTACGCTGTGCACAATACTGGGGAAGAGGAAAAACATCCCTAACCTCCTGAGGTAGGGCTCTCCACTCAGCAGTAGCTGCCATAACTGATTCCTGGAATCCCACCTCAGGTGGCTCTACCTGTTCCGGTTGCTCACCGGGTCTAAACTGTGGAAACAAGGGCCTATCCCTAGCAGGTATGCGATGTCGCTCATGCCTATGGGAATGAATGGAGCTCCCCACAGAAGTATGGGATATGTGACTATGCTGACTTCCTACAACTAAAGCTGATCTGCTTTGTCCCTGCCTGCCTCTATGCCTACCCAGCTCCAATCGCTCCAAGGTGTCTTGTAACCTATCTAAGGTTTGAACTATCCTGGGTTGCGTAGTGATAAGAGTTCGCATCAACTCTCTATCTCTATCTTCATCCTCCTGCTGGTTACGTCTGGCACCTCTCTGTTCATCTGCCATAATGGTTCCTGTCCAGTACCAAGTTCTAACTCGTACTGAGCTCTCCTGCGAGTGTAATATCTATGTATACCAGCGCTACCAGGCTGCATAGAAATCACTTATTCCACGATCGGTGATTACCCAAACTCTGATATAAATTAATATAATCTTTTTGAAACCAGTCGAGATCAAATTTCTCAAACCCTACAGGTTGGCAGGATACCAGCTCTAATACCACTGAAAGATCCCAAGAAGATCCTTTCACTGAACTTCTATAAATTTTAATTTAAAATACTAGATTTTCCTGTGTTTTTCTTGTGGTCTTAGAGAATTAGACAGAAGTTGTAGAAGGGTTGTTTCTTTCTTTGTTTTGTATTGTGAATTTTCAAGATATAAGTAAAGCAGTAAATAACAACAGCAGTAAATAATAAATAATAAATAAGCTAAAACAGCGTGCAACAATGTAATATTCAACCAACCAGAATGGCTGCAAATCGTACCAGGCAATGTATGCATTCAATATGCCAGCAAATGTTGTTTACAATGAGGAAAGATAACGCCTAGCTACAAAAATGACCAGCCACGCATCAAGGGCAGAATGTGCTGTCGTAAGCCAGACAATAGAACAATTGACAGCTGAAAGGCAACCGTACGGTTGCAGAAGTCACGCCAAGGCAGCCTTAAGACCCCACGTGCCAACCAAGACTCCCACGTCCACTGCTACAGCACTTCCAACGTTGAACTTAACACTTTCTGTCCACGCTGCAAATAGTGTTGTCAAATGTTGCTGAAACCATCTATTGGGGTTTGCGTCCCAATAGCCAGACTGGAGTTTGCGTCCCAGTTCTCCAGATTCACTCCTCAGAGCAAAATCGCCAATATCAAGAATGAAGTTGTAAAAGATGTCCAAAGAATGACCCAACATCTCCTTTTATCTCCCTCTCAAAGCAAATCGAACCCTAAAAGAAAAATATGTCTTTTCCCTTTATTATAAAAAGGCATCTTTTAATTAATGGCTTTTATGTATAGGAAAACACCCTTTTTGCCCAAATAACATAACTCAAAGTGCCAGAAGCTCTCCGGAAGGTGAAAATAAGTTATATTAAATCAAGACCTTTCCAACAAGCTATAACACATAGGCCTGCCTGCCTGACCGGAATAAGCCAAAAAACCCTTATTACTCCAATTAGCTATATAAATAGCTTTATTTAAATTTAATTAAACGCAAACTTAGGAAATATTAAAAATATTCCCTTTTATTCAACTGGAAGCCAAACCAACCAAATAATCAGTGAACTGGTCCTGTCACCAGTCTGTGACTGATGTTGGACAACCCGAAATAACTGGCAGTCTCATCCCTAAAATCTAGGGATGCTCCTAGAAACTAGGAAACACACCCAAATCACCTGAAACTGAAACCAAGGGATGATCCTGCAGAACCTCGAATCTGGAAGCTGACACCACCTCCTAAAAAATGGGAACTGCCTCCTAAAATCAAGGAACTGCCCCGACTAGCTCTCAAACTGACTGTAGACCCAACTCCGATCACTGAGTATCCAGTACGAGTCTCTATCCACCACTACTAGCCTACGAGACTCCAATAATAGGCCAACTCTCATGACTCTGCTAGTCAAACTAGAGAGGGGACATGACAAGCTTGCCTTTGGAACCCACAAATGGCATCGATTAGAGAAGTAAATAAAGAGAGCCATTGGCAGCTAGTACAAGTCAAATCAAATGATACTTGTGACCCTTTCTACCTATTGAATGTATATGGACCCAAGAGCACTCCACAAAAGAGGTTGATCTGGAGCCAAATTAGTACATGCTTCCAATCTATCAACCAAGATCTTATCATTTTGGGAGTAGATTTTAATGCAACTAGGAGTTTGGCAGATAAAAGAGGAGGAAGGCAAGTATTGGGACCTATTCAAGATGATTTTCAGAATTTTATTTTCAACAACAAGATGGAAGAGATAGCACCAAAGGAGGGAAACTTCACATGGACGAATCGAAGAGGAGGTTTCTCTACATTGCTGAGAGATTAGATAGTTTTTTTATAGTAGGGCAATGGGAAAGATGACCATTCATATTCAAATCACTCATTCTCCTGCTCTCAGGGTCTGATCACTTTCCTATTGTACTTATCTTCCGAAGGGACACTATCCCCTTTCAATATCCTTTCAAATTTGAGCTTATGTCGCTAAGGGACCCTACTTTACTCCAGCTAATTGATGAATGGTGGAAAGAAGCGCCACGTGGATGGAACTAAGGCATATTGTTTTTTCAGAAAACTCCAATGGATCAAAGGAAAACTGAAGGAGTGGAACAGAACTACTTGCAAAAACGTATTTACTAAGAATGAAAGGATTGGAAGGGAACTTGAAGAGGTGAACAATAGAGTTATCAGTCAAGGAATGTCAAACCATGATTTGGATAGGGAGGTCTTGTTGCAAGAAATGACTGAACTCTTAGCAAAGGAGGAGATTTTTTGGAAACGAAAATCTAGGGAATGTTGGCTCAAAGTTGGAGACAGAAATACCAAGTTCTTTCATTCCTCGGTGAGAGCAAGAAGATCAAGGAATAAGATACGTAATATCAAAGATGGGAATGGAAATGTACTAACAGACAAGGAACACATTAACAAAGAAGCAGTGAGATATTTCTCAACGCTACTAGGATCTGGTCAAAATGCCAATACAAATTGAGACGAGGTGGAAGAACTAATCCCCCGGATTGTAAAAAGCGAATAGAATGACAAACTTATCCAGCCAATATCTATGGAAAAGGTCAAGAATGCTCTTTTCTCATTAGGGGGAGACAAAGCCCCAAGGCCGGATGGGTTTGCAGCTGGGTTTTTTCAAAAGGCTTGGGAAACTATCAAGACTGATTTGTGTGTTGTAGTTGAAGAATCCAGATTGAAGACCTACATGTGCAAACACATCAATAATACTTTCTTGGCCCTAGTTCCTAAAAAGGAGACGACATCCTCCTTTGAGGATTATAGATCAATCTAACTATGCAATGTCACATACAAAGTTATTACAAAGTCATCAAACAGACTAAAATCTTTACTTCCATCCCTTATCTCAGAAGAACAAAGTGGTTTTGTCCCAGGGAGATCAATTGTTGAAGGCATAATCATTGCACATGAAGCTATCCATTCTTTGAGGAAAGCTGGAACTGAGAGAATGATAGTAAAAATGGACATACGGAAAGCATGTGACAACGTCAACTGTAAATTTCTTTACAAGGTGCTGAGATGTTTTGGCTTCGATGAGCAATGGATTTTGTAGATAAAGAGTTGTATTGGTACCCCAAGATTCTCAGTGATTGTAAATGGTAGCCCCCAAGGTTACTTTGAATCCACTAGAGGTATAAGACAAGGTGATCCACTTTCTCCCTTCCTATTTATTATTATGGCAGAATTCCTAGGTAGGTTGATTACCAAAAGGAGACAAGATGGACAATAGAAAAGTATCTGCATTGCACAGGGAATGGAGGCATCTTCGCACCAGCAATTCGCGGATGATACTTTACTCATGGGAGAGGCAACTTTGAGGGAAGCAAGATGCATGAAAAAGACTTTGGATAATTACTATGAATAATCTGGACAAGCAGTAAATTGGCAAAAATCAGAGGTAATGTTTTTCAATACAGATCTGAATAAACAACATGAGATATGTAGAATACTTCAAGTCAAAAGAGGGAGACTTCTTGGAAAATTCTTAGGACTACCACTATTTGGAGGAACAAGTAAGTCCAACCTGTGGACTAAGCTACTTGATAGTTGTATTGGGAGAATGGAGGGATGGAAAAGCAAGTGGCTTTCATCAGCAGGACGCATCCTAATGCTGAAATCAGTAATATCCGCTATTCCTATATACTCAATGATGTGGATGAAAATTCCTACCAAGATCATTAAATGCATTGAACAAAAAATGAGGAAACTTTTTTGGAATAGAAGCTAGGGCCAGGACGAAATTCCTTTAGTAGCGTGGGATCAAATTTGCAAGCCAAAGAAGGTGGGGGGAACTGGACTGGGAAAATGGAATTTTCTGAATGAGGCTATGGGTGCCAAACTCACATGGATGATGTGCAGAAACCCCACTCAAAAACGGGCCAAGATACTAAATAAAAAATACTTGGATTGTCCGAGGAAGGAAAGAATTCTAATGGTCTCAAATCTACCTAAGGGATCTACAATATGGAATTTTATGATAAGTTGTAGATACATCATCACCAACCATTTGACATGGAAATTGGGAAATGGAGAAGATGCCAACTTCTGGATAGATTCCTGTGACGGCCATCCGACTCTTATAGAGGGTGGGCATAATGAAGCATTAAAAGACAAATTCGAAAGCGAATGGGGGACTAAAGTGAAGGATTATATCATCAAAGAAATAGGGGAGAACGGAATGAAATGGAGATGGAGAGATGGGAGTGAGATAGACTTGACTGAGGAAGAACAAGACAACATGAAAGGAATCATGGATAAAAGGTCATTCTTGCTATCTGGAGAAAAGGATGAATTAGTGTGGTGTGGATCTAAAAAGGGAGAATACACGGTCAAGATTGCTTACCAACCGGCAGAAGCTGCAGAAAATATTGAACAAGATCCGAATAATTTGTTTTGGCACAAATACTGTCTACCCAAAGCAGGCACCTTTGCCTGGTTAGTCAATAAAGGACATATTATCATGGAAGAAAGGTTGATGAGGTATGGGTATCATGGCCCCGTTCAATGTGTTATGTGCGAAGAGAAAGGAGAAACTATTGACCATCCCTTTCTTCACTACAAAGTAGCGACTTCATGCTGGGATTTTGTCAATTAGCGACTTCATGCTGGGATTCTGTCCTACAAAAACTCAACATGCAATGTGCATTCCCAGCCATGATAAAGTAAGTGTTTCAATCATGGAGCCATCCAAAGAGCAAATCAGCCTTTTCAAGCATTTGGAAAATCTGCCCAACAACAATGGTGTGGGAAATCTAGAAAGAAAGAAACAGGAGGATTTTCCAAGGCAAAAAGGAAACTGTAGAAAAACTATGTCTGAGAATTGAGAACAGTATATCTGAATTAGTAAATGTAGCAGTAGCAACACAAAATCAGCATAAATTCCGCTTTAGTTTTCAAGATACTTTACTACAAAGGCAATGGACAATGCTTAAATACAAGCCAGTTAATGGGCTACCACGGGTTGATATGTGTCACGTAGATAGAAATGAGGTTCAATGGGAAGCACCTAAAGAGGGTTGGGTCAAAATAAATTTTGATGGGGCCTCAAAAAGGAATCCGGGTCCGTCGGGGGCAAGATGTGTAGCAAGAGATTTCATAGGCAATATTCTATCAACAGAGACCAAGAAATTAGAGGACGGAACCAACAATATGGCAGAGGCCCAAGCTGCTTGATGGCAATTGATATGGCTAGTACTATTAAAGTTGACAATCTACATTTGGAGGGGGACTTGCAAATTATCGTAAATGCCATTGCAACTAGTAAATCACACGTGTGGAATATTGATAAAATAATTTTGATCATCAGAAGGAAATTGAGCAATTTTGGCAACTTTCGAATATCCCATGTATAATACCAAGAAGGTAACACACTAGCTGATTCGTTGTCCAAGTTGGTAGTTGACATGACCCCCCAATAAAATTAGGTGATGAGATGGCAAGGTGAGTGGATGGCTAACGCAAAGAAATGATGACAAGGGACTGACAACCGTATTGGGAATGTTGCAAACCAATGCAAATTGCATTTGAAATGTGCTGGGCCAGGCGAAGGTATGTGGTGAAATGACCTGCATTCAATGTGAAAGGATTTTTGACAAGGCAAATGCATATGTCGAAGGACAAGAATGAATGAACACATTGCCCAGAGAGAAATAAATGGAGGTTTCACAATGGCCTTTCCTCATTGCAAACTGTCAGACAAGAGTGGAGAGAAAGAGAAGTTGTGAGTAATGGAGGCAAATTTCAGCTTGCGTACAGACAAACATCAAATGACATTTTGGGGAGAGATAACAACGCAGAGGATCAAACATGTATTCACCACATATGATACCTACTTTCTGACCATGGTGCGAGGTTTGCTTGGGATTGATTTACTGATTGCAGATTACAAACTGAGAGCAAACACAGACATATCCTCCCTCTTTTGTGCCTGGAGCTTGGAATTCACCAAAATTGAGGAGGTTCGAAGGGTTGTGATAAGAGGCATAAAGCCAGAATCAAATTTGGGCTTGAGGCTTTCCTCTCAATTGCGAAACCTAGAATAGGGTTTCGGACGACGAGGAGTGACTGGGTACATGTGCCCGGGTATCCAAAACATCTCCACCCCTTTGTGCTACATAAAGCTAGAACCAACCGACAAGCCAGGCATGTTGATGCTCGAAATATGTGGTGGGTTCTTTGTGACTACACAGTGGACTGGGAGAAGGTGATAAATTCTGGATAGAGTAGGGAGGAATTTGACAAGTCATGCCTCAAATTCCAAGAGGCTGACTATTGAAGGTAGGTGGCAAACAACCAAAGGAGCACCAATAGAGGGGAAATGGTAGGCGAGGAAGGAGGCGTGGTGGTGGAGCAAACCCAGTGGGAGGACAACGGGACCGAGGGAGAAACAATGTTGAGGGTGGCGGCCGAGGAAGGGGTCCGAATGCGTGGGGGCAAAGGAGAGGACGCACAACTTGTCGCCAAGGCGGTGCAAGGGTGGCAAGGGAAGACCCAGGCCCATCCAGTCCTCTAGTGTGATCATTTGCAACTTCCCTACCTTTGTTTTGGTGTGCTATAGTGTCAAACATGTTGGTATCGAGGTAAAATCACTGCATTTTTTGAAAGCATCGAGCACGGTTTCGAACCATTTTTATACTTTGTGTTTTTCTCTGCATGTATGACGTATACCGAGGGCTGAATATGCCATTTTGAGATGGGGTAGATTTGTTTGGGTACACATTTTGAATATTACTGTATAGTGGACAACAGTCATGTTTGTAAGGGTACACGTGGTTACTTTTGTATATGGTGAAAATATGATATGTACTTACCAATTTACTATTAATAAAAACATAAGCAAATTTACCAATCAAAAAATAAAGAATCCGAATTGCAGCAAACAGAGAAATTCCCAAAGTAGTTTCTCTTTCGACAACAAATGACTCATAGATCCAAACTATTGATGTTGAAGAACGAATAATGTTTTTATCTAAATTGCCACTTGAGAGATCATTCAACTATCAAATTCCTGCATCGACCACCAAAGAACAATGTTTGGGTACCAAAAGCTGCAAGAATGCTCCTTGAAAACATTGGGAATAAAGGAACAAATGGCATTTACAAAGGATAAAAAGAACAAGCAAACAGAACAAAATCACAACGGAGAATTAAAGAAAGGCTACCTAGGAGGTTTCATGTCGATCTAGGGAAGAAACTGACCCGAAATTAATGTCAAATCCTGAAGGTAGACGCATTTCACATGAATTGAAAGAATGCTCAAACAAGAAAGCTTTAAAAGAAGATCAGCAAAGGTTGGTCAAGAAATGTCAAGATGCGCTTTTAAAAACCCTAATCATCCAACTAGGTCAAAATTCCGATTTGGATCATCCTTGTTCCTTGATGGATCCAATTAATGAATTGAATAATAAATAGAATAGCCTTAACAAAGACGAAATTGACAGTGCGAAAAAAATTGAGGCTGATGAATTGGACATATCTATGATCTATCACTCAATCGACATCCAATATCTTAAGTGATAATGGCTTGATTTTGCACCAAGAGGGAAGGGAAAACAAACAGGTTGAAAAGGGAAATATTAGCCTCAATTGTAGCTCAATCATCAATGGAAATTGTCCTCTCCCTTGGAGAACAATGAAGATTCCCACATGAAATATTAGGTTTTTAAACAATTCAAATAAATGGTGCTTAAATGAGCACCAACAAATGGTGCTTAAACAGGCACCATTTTGATAATCCAATGGTGATATAATTACTCTACAAGACACACAACTAAAAAAGATGAGCCATATCACTTTCTCAAGCATTACAAGGGGGGATGGAAGGGATGCTATTTTGAAGCTTTTGAGCCTACAAGTGGCCTGGAAATTCTTTGGAACTCAAATCCAATCAACATATGACCTATGAACTTCAGAACAAACTGGCAACTTACTGAGATAAGTAACATTCTTTCAGAGATTTTTTTCCTTATTCAATGGGTATAGCCCAAAAAATCTCAAGATAAGAATCTAGTGTGGAGAAATATTTAGAATAAAATAAATGGACTCGTGAGGGAGCCCTACACATTGGAGAGTGATTTCAACACAATCTTTGTGAATTCTGAGATAGCTGATTAATGAATAACAGCAGAGCACAAAAAAAAATAACAGCAAAGACCACCATGAAAAAGGAAAACTTTAAGAGTGCTCTGTTCTGAAACAGAGGATGCTCTGTTCTTGAGAGACATTTAAATTTCTGATAAAGAACTATTTTTATTGCAGCATGTAAATTGCAGAACAAAGTCTCTTTATAAAAGCAATCGCTGTTAAAAACCTACGGATAAAAAATTAAGATTAACCGCTACTAACAGCAGTTTTATTTCAATCATTATATGCTAATTCAATTCGCATTGTTTGAACAGTACATAAACTGTGAATTATTACATGTAGAACTGAAGATTACAGAGATAAAACTCATGCATTGTCTTATTCGCTGGCACAAGGAAATTGACAGATAACTAACTAAACAATAATGCAAACTATTCCAAAATCTACAGATCTAAAACGGAGTTGACTATTTACATGAGCAGTAGCATGGGATTTGTATATGCTGGAACTGAGACTTTGCATCAATCATCTACATACTCCTCCTTGATGCTAAGAGGGCTGACTATTCGATCTCAAAGTGCCAAGAATTGAGTTTTTGCAACCCCCTTGGTGAAGATATTTGGTAGCTGATCTTGAGTGCTGATATATTTCAATTCCACTTCTTTTGCACCAAATCTCAAATAAAATGATATTTCAAATCATAATGCTTGGTTCTACTATGATGAACCGGATTCTTTGCTAACTTGATGGCTCTTGCATTATCACAAAAAATCATTGTAGGTTGAATTTACTTCTCTCTAATTTCTTCTAAAACCTTTCTAAGCCAAAGAGCTTATGTACATGCTAAAGTGACTGCTACATACTCTGCTTCCATAGATGAAAGGGCAACAATGCTTTGCTTTTTTGAACTCCATGTAACCAAACCAGAACCAAAAGAAAAACAATTTCCAGATGTAGACTTATGGTCATTTAAACTACCTCCCCAATCTGAATCATTAAAGCCAACAAAATACCGAAATCTAGAGTACCTTTCACATACCTCAAAATTCTTTTGGCGGTCTTCATGCGAATTTCTGATGGATTTGTCATGTACCTTGAAACAAGTGAAAATGAATATGTAATCTCAGGCCTGGGTTAGAAACATCAAACTCCCAATAGTACTTCTATAAATTGTCTCATCAACTATTTCAGCACCATCATCTTCATACAACACAATTCCATGAGCACCTGGAGAAGAGGATGAATTACAATCAACCATATCAAATTTCTTCAACATATCCTTTGCACATTTTTATTGACAAATAAAAATTTCATCCTTACTTTGTTAAACCTCCATTTCTTGAAAATATTTCATGAGACCTAGATCTTTCATCTCAAATTCATTCATCATAGCAACTTTGAATTCATCTTTCATTTTAGAACTACTACCCATATACAATAGATCATCAACATACAAACTTATGATAAGAATATCATTACCTTCTTGCTTGTAGTAAAGGGTAGGTTCACTCTTACTTCTCTTGAAAGTAGTCATCAATCCTTGCATACCATGCTCTTGGTGCTTGTTTGAGGCGATACAAAGCCTTCTTCAACTTGTAGACATGATACTCTTTTCCTTCCACTTCAAAACCTTATAGTTGTTCCACATATACTTCTTCTAAGTACCCATTCAAGAAGGCACTTATCACGTCTATATGATGTATGTTCTAATTCTTTTGAGCTGCTAAGATAGATAGATAGATATAATTTTTACGTCCACGAGGCTAAACATAGCCTATGGGACAGCAAAGCAACCTAGGCTGACTTCAGTAGCTCAGTTCGTTTCTTGTGCAAGCTAATGATGAGCCCACCTAACTTCTCAATGTATTCCTCGCTAAATATGTTATGCCAAGAGCTATCTGATAATGTACCCGCAAATTTATCCCTGTTGTTCTTGTAAGCTTCACATTCTAAAATAAAGTGCTGTTCGGTTTCCACTTTCCCAGAGTTACAAAACATGCAAATTCTCTCTCCCCAAGCCTCCTTTGGTCTCTTCCA
>MU224877.1:308824-338207 GCA_018584345.1 Thuja plicata | reverse complement strand
ATATCATATGGGACGGTGCTTTTAATTTTAAATTTGCTTGTGATCAAACGCTTTTGGATTCCTTCGATTTGCTTCCATTGGGCTAAAGAAGTGCTGCTGGCCCATAATTCACAGCCATAAAGAACAATCAGCATTCTAATAGTCTCTTGCCTTACTACTGGTGCAAATGTCTCTTCATAGTCAATGTCACACTTCTATGTGAAGCCTTTGGCAACTAACTTTGCCTTATGTCTTTCAACACTCCCATCACTATTAAATTTTGTCTTATCCACCCATTTGATGTCAATCTTCTTTTTGTCATGTGGAAGTTCTATAAGCTCCTAAGTGTCATTTTTGAGAGTGGAATCCATCTCTTCTTGCATTGCTTACATCCAAATTTCATTAGTACATGCCTCTTCAAAACATGATGGTTCAAAATCAGCCTTGGTAAATAAAGCAAAATTAATTGTCTCACCTTTTGGATTTTCTTCATGCGCTTGATTTGTACACCTTTGGTAAATATCACTCAACCTTCTAATCTTTCTTGTAGACCTTGGACTTGAAGTTGAATGTAATGTCCCTTGATTTCCAGGTTAGTTCTTTATTGCGTAAACCTTCAAAAGAGATGTTAGAAAGAAACAAAATTGCAAACATATAAACATGATATAAGAATCTATCTAGTTATCTACCTCATTCTTAACCCTTCCTAAGAGAAGTCTGCCAGGTTGGGCTCATAACCTTTGGTAAGGACCCTCTGGCTTTGAATGATCCCATTCTAAAGCGGCCCTTTGGTCATTCTTGTTGTCGTCCTCTGGAGCGCATCCCTTAGGATTCCCAAGTGAAGTCTGCCAAGTCGAGCTCATAACCTATGATAAGAACCCTCTGGCTTTGAATGATCTCATTCTAAAGCGACCCTTTGGTTATTCTTGTCGTCGTCCACTGGAGCGCATCCGTTAGGTCATGTAGGCTAACCATTATTAGGTCCATTCCTCTTCTTGGAAGGGACATCCCCTATCCAAGGCTTAATCACATATGCATATGTTGGTCATCAGTAAATACTAGCTTAATGAGGATTTTATCCTCCTTTAATTCTCAATGTGACAATGGAATTTTTAATTCTCCAATTGTCTTTGAATATTCCCCTATATAACTTGAATTTCATATTGAATCTAAGGTTCATAATTCAAGTTTATAGGTGGCTAAGTTCATTAACAATAATATCATATTTTATTTCGAACTCTAATGTCCAAGAATTATTTCTTCAAATATAATTCATACCTGTAAATCTGAAATGATTATATATATATATATATATATATATATATATATATATATATACAATTATATCCAAATTCTTTATATAGAAACTCTGTTGTATTCAAGATTGTTGACATGTATTATTATTAATGAAATCATATTTACATACCTGATTGGATATGTTGCCGACTGTTTGTCTTTTCTGCTGACTTAATTCTCTTCCTATCGTTCTCCAATTTGCCGTGGGTGGATAAATACCCAAAGTCTCATGTAACTACTGGTATGCCTTTCCAGCTGCTGTGAATTCCTTCCACAACTCTGTGCATTATCAATTTCTTTGTTGATTCTGATCTTAACTTTCTACATGCCTCAATGCAAGTTCCATATAGAAACCTTACTATATTTTCTGCCGTATAAGGGACTTTCTCGTGGTTATGCTTTTGTTTGGTTGTAAAGGACAAATCACCACCCTTTTATTATATGTTGGTCTGCTGTCTAAGATTCTCCTTCTCTTGATAGAATGAACTCCCTATGTTCTCCCTCCCCCTCGGTATTGATTTTCAACCCCTCTTATACTCTCCTACGTGAGGGGTCGTAACTCTTCATCCTCCATGGTCACGTCTTTCTGCTAGCATGGATGTCTTACCGTCGACAAAGGCCTCGACTATTGAAAGTTCTATTTTCTAATATATCCTGTCGGCTTAACAGATGTCAAGTAGACCTTTAGTCGACTAATTATTTTCGTCTATTTGATTATCGTTTGAACCACTAAGGTTGTTCGAACATAGGAATTAGGCATTAATTTTATCAGGATTTAATATTATTAATATTATCATATTATTAATTGATAGAATTAATAGGATTATTGATTACTACTATTATATTGATTAGTAACATTATTAATATTGATAATATTGTCAATATTATTAATAGTATTAATATTGTTAATATTATTAATATAGATTAATATTATTAAGTAATAATATTGATTAATACTACTTCGATTAGTATGAAATAATCAAAATAAGGAATTAGTTCTATATTCATATTCAAGCAATGTATATCTTGAGCGAATCATATTTATATTATACGTACGTCAAATATGGCTCATGACACTGAACTTTCACTTGGACTTAAAGAACTATACGAAGGGCTGCTTGGTGGATTTGTAGCACTTGAAATATAATCATTAGTGGGCTACTCATGATCAATATCATCAATAATAACATCATGCAAAACAGATTTTGGTTTCTCAGCCTGGCCTTTTTGATGACCATATACTCCCCCTTCATCAAAAATCACCTCTCCAACATAATAAGCTTATTAGTGAGAGGGTTATGCAATCTATATGCTTTACTTTCTACACTATAACCAACAAAAATTCATGATTCAATTTTTGCATCTAACTTTTGTTTGTTTAGATCAGGTACATGGACATATGTTAAACAACCAAAAACTTTGAAATGATTAACATTGGGCATTTTCTCATACCGTGCTTCATAGGGAGTCATCTTGTCTAGTGCACTTGTATGACTCCTATTGAGAAGGTACACAGTTGTAGCAACTACATCTCCCCAGTAAGAGTTTCTCAAACCCTTGGTTTCTAACATGCTTCTTGCCATTTCCGCCACAATACGATTCTTCCTTTCAGCCACTCAATTTTGTTAAGGTGTGTAAGCAGTGGTGAGTTGTCTTCTGATGCCATTCATCTCACAATAAAGTTCTGAAAATTTCTGGAACAATATTCTCCTCCACGAGCTGTCCTTAAACATTTGATTTGGCACCCTTTTTCATTCTCCACACGGGTTTTAAAACTCTTGAATGTATCAAGCGCTTCATCCTTGTCCTTCAAAAATGCACCCAACACATTCGTGAGTAATCATCAATGAAAGTCATAAAATATGATGACTTAGCCAAACTCTTGGTTTGCATAGGACCGCGTATATCTGAATGAACAAGCTGAAGTGTGTGATGGGTCCTCATTGCCTTTTGGAAGTGTCTCCCTTGCATACTTTCCTTTTGCACATCCTTCACAAACTTCCTTATGCTCTTCAACCTTAGGCAACCCAAAAACCAAATCTTTTGATGTAAGAAGCTTCCAGCTATTAAAATTCAAATGTCCATACCTGAGGTGCCACAACCAACTTTTGTCCTCATAAGCCATATTAACAAGCTGATTACTATTTTCACCAAAATTCAACGGAAACATCGTATTCTTTGTCATAGGCACAACTGTAACCACACTATTGTCTTGATTCTTGTCATAGATAATACATTTCTTATTTTCAAATACCACTTTATAATTCTTTTCGCATAGTTGTCTCACACTTAATAAATTGTGCTTCAACTTTGGAGTATAGAAAATATTTTGAACACTTTTCATACCTTCCTTTGTATGGACATTCATTGCTCCTTTTGTTGCTACCTCCAATAGATTATCATTATCAAGCATAATATTGAATTTAAAACCACCAAGTTTTGAAAAAACTCTTTATTACTAGGCATGTGGTTAGAACACTCTGAATCCAAATACCAAACATTATTGACATCATTTTCAGCTTTGCCAAAAGACAAAAATAGATTACTTGAGGAAGACTTCATTTTGTTGAGCATAATTAGCATTTTTATTATTATTACCTGATTTCAATCTACAATCTTTCTCCAAATGTACATACCTGTTACAATGGTAGCACTGGATGTTTCTTTTATCGAATCTGCCTCTACCTCTGCCGCTTCCTCCTCCTCCTTGACCACCTCTTCTTCCTCTATTTCCTCTTGAAGAATTTTGATTTTGGCCTCTTCCTTGCCCTTTACCGCTTTTAAAGTCACTGCTTGCACCTTGATTTTTTGAAATTTGCAATTGCAAGGAGAAAGCTTTCTCATTGATGTCTATACTTATAGAGAATTCTCTCAGTCTCTCCTCATGTGACATGAGAGATCCAACAAGCTGATCATACTCAAGAATAGACAAATCTTTGCTCTCTTCAATAATGATTGCAACACTATTTCATCTCAGTGCTAAAGACCTCAATACCTTTTTTTATCACAACTTCTTTGCCAATAATTTCACCCAAAGTGGCTGTTTTATTAACCACGTCTTTTACCCTTACACAATAATCTCCCACATTCTTAGTTTCCCACATTTTCAAATTCTCAAATTCCCTTTTCAAGGTTTGTAGATTGACAACCTTGATATGATCATTGCCCTAGTAAGCATCCTTTAGAGTCTTCCAGGCCTCCTTAGCTGTCTCTGCATCTCTAATTGTAGGAAACAAGCTCTTATCAAGAGTCATCTGAATGTGAAATAAAGTCTGTGCATTTTTCTTCTCAATTTCCTTCTTAGCTCTTTTATCATTCGGTGCAAGTGCATTCCAATCCTCAGGCTCTTCATACTCTGATTCGACAATTTCCCAAAAGTTTTTTCTTGACAAAAATGTCTTCATTTTAATGGAACAATATTCATAATCACTCCCATTGAATTCTGGGATTGGCAAAGAATTTGACATGATGAAATTTTAACACCCCTGAAGCTTTGATACCAATTGTGAACTCTGAGACAACTGATTAATGAATAATATCAGAGAACAAAAAAATTAAAAACAAAAAAATCACGAAAAAGGAAAATTTCAAGAGTGCTCTGTTCTAAAACAAAGGATCGTATGTTCTTGAGACACAAAAGCTATTTTAATTACAGAACAAAGTCTCTTTATAAAAGCAATTGCTGATAAAAACCTACAGATAAAAAACTAGGATTAACTGCTACTAACAGCAGTTTTATTTCAATCACTATATGCTAATGCAATTCACATTGTTTGAACAATACATAAACTGTCAATTATTACCTGCAGAACTGAAGACTACAGAGAAAAAACTCATGCATTGTCTTATTTGCTGGCACAAGGAAATTGACAGATATCTAACTAAACAATAATGCAAACTATTCCAAAATCTATGGATCTAAAATGGAATTGACTATTTGTGTGAGCAGTACCATGAGATTTGTATATGCTGAAACTGAGACTTTGCATCAATCATCTACAATTTTGACTAACTCAGATAAAGCTGGTGGATTTTGCACCCCTTCACAATCACAAAATGACTTAGT
This sequence comes from Thuja plicata, assembly GCA_018584345.1. Lineage (NCBI taxonomy): Eukaryota > Viridiplantae > Streptophyta > Pinopsida > Cupressales > Cupressaceae > Thuja > Thuja plicata. The sequence continues at coordinate 332,866 of MU224877.1, read as the reverse complement.
AGAATTCATAAACAACGTAAATCTAATAGATATGCACCACCCTCCAATGATCTGTATACATGGAAAAATAGAAAAAATGAGATTAACGAATATTGCTGAGGGTCTAGATAGGTTTTTAGCACAAGCAAATTTGACAGATATAAACTTGAAGTTGGACTCTGTGGTCAAACCCATAGAAGCTGAAAACAGGAAAAATTCTCAATTATACCCAATTAATTGGGAATCGGTGACGGGGGCAATATTTTCCCCAAAAAATAAGGAAAAAATGGTCAATCCGATTTGTTTGCAAAAAATCACATTTTAATTGGGAATAAAGCATCAAAAAATTAGGGCTGCTCCGGTTTTAAAATGGCGCCAAAAAAGTCAAAAACCTAATACGTGCGAAAAAAACATCTCCACTTCTTATAAAAGCGGCAGAGGTAGCAGTCAGAAAGCACAAAGCGAGGCATGGGTTGATTGAGGCAAAGGTAGCAGTTGGAAAGCAAAGAGCGGTTGCAGAAGGAAGAATCGAGTTCAACATTTGGAGCAGAGCCAGGTATTATACAAAGTGTTATACTCCCCTGCAAGGTCAAGTCTTATATGTTACAATTTTTTAAGCATATTTGTAGAGTTTATTATTTTGCAATGTATAATTTATGGGCACATACACAAGTACTTTTTAAGCATACCACTAATATTATACATATGCAACACGCACCACCATTTGCATGTATTCATTATATATGTAATTTGATCACAATGCATACTTAGTAGGTAGGTCGAATATATACGCAGAGACATACTCAAGCAAAAGACAAGGCCCTAGCACATATTTGTTGTTTTGTAACAATTGATTACTTTTGCATACATATCCAAAAACAATGTTTTAGGGGCAAGGGATATTCATGGGCAACAAATGTAGCTTTGCACTGTAATATTTTCTGTATAAAAAAATTATGTATAAATTTTTTTTGTATAAAAAGACTGCATATTCTATATTCTGTATATTCTGCATATTCAATATTATGTATATTTTGTATATATGTATACTTCTATATTCTGTATTCAGCATATCTATATTCTATAATTCTATATATGTATATTCTGTATAAAAATTTATGCATATTCTATATTTTGTATTCTGGAATTTGTAAACAATTTCTATATGTATTCTGTATATTTTATGCATATTCTGTAAATATTTTGTATATGTGTTTTGTTTATTTTCTGTACAAAATATAGAATATTTTATATTTTTTGTATAAATTTATATTGAATACATATAAATTTATAAATTTACATACAAATTGATTTAAAATGCTTGTGCAAATTCTTGATCACAATGCCGCGTGTGAAAGACTTTGCGTGGACACATTGCACACTGATTACTGGTACAACAGAGGTTAAATGCAATTGGTGTCTGAACGTAGTCAGTGGTGGGATTTTCCGCTTCAAATGACATTTGACAAAAGAAGTGAGAAATAACACCACAATATACTCTAAATGACCTGAAAATGTCACATACTAGGCCAAAAAAGCTCTAGATGGAATTAATGAGAACAAGGCAAAAAAGCAAGAACCGGGATTGAAATAGGTTCTAGCTCTATAGGTGCTAGGAAGAAACAATTGGATGAGGAAGATGGTAGAGGGGAGGGTTTAAGGGAATCTGAGATTATAGCACGTGGCCCAAACATGGGTGGAGAAAACATCCATGAATTATTCGGACCTCGTACTACCCCAGAATCACAGACCACTTTGGAGAGTGCAGGGTGGAGGAAAACTATCCATGAATAGGGAATGAAGACAATTTCAAAAAAAAATCTCTACCTTGGCATTCCATGCTTGTAGATCTCCATATTGGCAAGCTATGATGGATGGCGTTGCAGCTACAAGGCCTAGGTTTAAAGCCTCATCTTAAGATACAATGAGGCATGTATGCTCAATGATTGACGCAGTCACAGTCGGAGTTTCCCCAATGGAGATGGTCCAACCATGTAGCAAGCGCTAACATAGCGAAAACAATCAATTCCAGATCATTAAGAACTCAATAATGAACAACAAACATGCCTCGCAAGCCTTCTCATTATCCAGAATCAAAGATTTACATCATACATGCCCAACAACATGCCAGCTTACATTCCAAGGCATACATGCCTGATTACAAACAAAAATTCAGATCCATACTGGATGCTAAGCTACTACCAAGCTCCTACCTCCCTCACTCGCTGCCAAACTAAGGAACCAAGACTACAAATATATACAAGATCGCAAGCCACAAGTCCGCCAAAAAAGATCACATTCTCCAAGAATGAAGAAAATGTGTTAAAACATATAGGTCAAGACCTAAATCCATAAGAACTCCAGATATGAATTAAGTGTCATGCGATCGCACACGAAGGCTGGCCACGAATGTAGGAACATCCAATAAGCTTCGTCGATCGTGAAATAGCATCGAAGATCGGAAAACCCAATCTAACCGTTAGAACAGGAAGAACAAATAGGACCGGACCCAAACTTAAGAAATCTTCATCAGGAAATACGTATCGAGATGCGAAACCAAACATAGTTTCATCATGATGTCTAGAACACACCATTTGGATCGCAAGAGATAAGGAACCAACTGGAAGGATTGTTGATCAAAACACTAAAACAGCTAACAGGAACAAACTGAAAATTAAATATCTTTGGGTGATGCAAGATTGCCAACGACCCAAGGATGCTCTTGCATCAGACACCCCATGTGAGAAGAAAATGTTCCATAAGAAAAACTTATGAATATTTGACAAGACATGGGACATAAATCCCATGCTCGTTTTTTATCCAAACATCCTCTTTATCTGCAACTCTCTGTCTCTATACCTCTGCCCTCTCTTCTGTCAAATCCATCCACTTACTTCGCTCTGCACTTTGTCATATCTCACATCAGTATCAAAACTCTGACCATTTCCTCCTTTCCTTTGCATAATTGATCTACCTCTATTACAAATGTTCATCTGATCAGCAACCAAGGTCTTATGCTGCTTCACTTCACCCTTGTTATAGTCTGATACCAACTTGCCCTCGTTAGATCTGTCTTCAAGATCCTTCTTCCGATCCATACCAACCTTTGTATCCTGCTTTCCTAAACAGTAACTCTTCACCACGCTCAGATTTCTTGCACTTCTCCCCTTTGCTTCCTTCAAAGGAACTAGAGTAAACTTTTGTCCATCCTTCTCTATTGTGACCATGTTTCTTCTGCAATCATGAACAAATCCCCTATCAAATTGCCAAGGTGTTCTTAATAGAACATGACAAGCACTCATGGATACCACATCACACAATACCTCATCTTTGTAAGGTCCGATGTTATAGTTCACCAAACACTATTCTTTCACCTCCACCATGTGTTCATCCGAAAACCAACTTATCCCATACGGACAAGGATGTTTAAGCCTCTTCAATCCAAGCTTTTGCACCATCTCTTCTGAGACCAAATTATCAGTACTACCACAACCTTACAACATTTACCTCCTGATTTGCATACAGTCCTAAACAAATTCCTCCTTTTTATAGGTTCAGCTTCCTTCTTACTCAACATGACTCTCCTAAGCATAAGAGATTCTTCTATCTTAGGTTCTGTCATACCTTCCTCAAGTTCATCTGTTGCTCGCTCCTCATGTGCCACCAGATTTTGTTTTCCCATGTTCTTGCTAGATCCTTCAGAACATTGAAAAGCCCTATGTCCTATGCCACCACATTTGAAACAAATACCTTTAAACTCCTTGCAACCATTCCCTTTTCTAGGTGCCCTCTGATCAAGTTCAACTTCAATGGTTTGTTTCTCTCTGTCATTGTTGCTAGCTTGCTTCTCCCTTCCTCTAGGGTTACTTTGTCTTCTCTTCAAATTATCTTCTGTCCTCAATGCATACTGATAAGCATCCTCAACTGTACTAATCCTCAAGATACTCAACTCATCCTAAATGTTAAATCTCAAGCCATTAACATACTTACCCACCTTTTCCTTAGATACCTCTCGGTGTCTAGATCTGATAGTCATCTTATAGAACTCCTTGGTGTATTCTTTCACTCATGTCTTTCTGCTTCAAGTTCTGCAACTTCTTAAAGAACTCTAATTCATAATCTTCGGGGATGAATTTAGCTTTCAACCTAGCAACCATTACCTTTCATCTAGTGATTTTCATTTCACCATGTTCCTCTCTATCTTTCTGCAATTCTTTCCACCATAAGGCAGCATGACCCTTCAACTTAGTCTGTGCTAACCTAACCCTTTGTGAATCTCTGACATCTTCTAGCTCAAAGTAATCTTCTAGTTCACCAATCCAATCTATCAAATCCTCAGGATGCAATGAACCAGTGAAAGTAGAAACATCCATCATATGACTTTTACTTACTTATGTCATAGCTCTCAACAATCATTCCTCATCTGCAAGAACCTCAGCATCTACAGGCTCAAAATCTTCAGCAGCTTCTTCATATTCTTCGTCAGTCTCAAGATTCCTTCGCAATCCAGTCAACACATATATGATCTCAATCCTCATCTCATTTCGGAAGTCTTCCATCATTTGTTCTAGCCTTCTAGGGTTCATCCTTCTAGGCAACATCTTTCCAATCCTCAGGTGCAACTATCTCAGCTTCGGCAATCTGATTACAAGGTGCTAATTGCCTCTCACTTAGCAATCTATCAGACACACTTGCAGCCTGCATCCAACAGTCCAAACAAAGTTCTCAACCAACAATAGTCTCCTCAGCGATCCTCTTGTGCAAGTGCTCTGCAACTGCAAGTCAGATCTTCAATCTTCCACCTCACAACAAACACTAGGGCTTCGCAAGCTCAGGAACTCGATCTACAGGAACAAATCTCGCTCTGATACCATCTGACGCAGTCACAGTCGGAGTTTCCTTAATGGAGATGGTCCAACCATGTAGCAAGAGCTAACACAGTGGAAACAATCAATTCCAGATCATTAAGAACTCAATAATGAACAACAAACATGCCTCACAAGCCTTCTCATTATTCAGAATCAAAGATTTACATCATACATGCCCAACAACATGCCATCTTACATTCCAAGGCATACATGCCTGATTACAAACAGAAATTCAGATCCATACTGGATGATAAGCTACTACTACGAGCTACTACCAAGACCCTACCTCCCTCACTGCCAAACTAAGGAACCAAGACTACAAATATATACAAGATCGCAAGCCACAAGTCGGCCAGAAAATATCACATCCTTCAAGAATGAAGAAAACATGTTACAACATATAAGTCAAGAGCTAAATCCATAAGAACTCTTCCAGATATGAATTAAATGTCATGCGATCGCACATGGAGGTCGGCCACGAATGTAGGAACATCCACTAAGCTTCGTCGATCATGAAATAGCTTCGAAGATTGGAAAACCCAATCTGACCATTAGAACAGGAAGAACAAATAGGACCGGACCCAAACTTAAAAAATCTTCATCAGGAAAGAACGTATCGGGATGCAAAGCCAAACATAGTTTCATCATGATGTCTAGAACATGCCATTTGGATCGCAAGAGATAAGGAACCAACTGGAAGGATTGCCAATCAAAACACTAAAACAGCTAATAGAAACAAACTGAAAAGGAAATATTTTTGGGTGATGCAAGATTGCCAACGACCCAAGGATGCTCCTGCATCAATGATGCAGTGAAAGATGTTGAACATGTTATTCAAGAGCATCAATTAGAGTGGGCTAGTAGTGGGTGCACCATTATGTCAGATAGATGGACAAATAAAAGGAACTGATCCCTCATCAACTTCCTCGTCTCTTGTGATAGAGGCACACACTATATTTATGAAATATGTGGATGCATCAGATATAATGAAAACTACAACTGCATTGGTTGAGATGTATGACTCAGTAGTCATAGATGTGGGGCCACAAAATGTGGTTCAATTTATTACAAATAATGTTGTTGCTTGTGTTGTTGTTGGTAAACTCCTGACAGATCAATATGCCTCTATGTTTTTTACCCCATGTGCAGCACATTGCCTTGATCTAATCCTAAAGGACATTGGAAAAATTGAATGGGTTAAGGAGGCATTGCATAAGGCTCGCACAATTACCAATTTTTTCTACAATCACATGAGGGTTTTGAGCATGATGCAAGCCATTTCATAGGGGGCAAGGAGCTAGTTCAACCAGGGGTGACAAGGTTTGCAACACACTTCCTTGTACTACAATCTGTAATTCAACAAAAGCTGAACTTGAGACGCATGTTTGTTTCAGTATGGATGGACTTAGGCTTCTCAAATCAAACAGATGGCATGAGAGTGGCAGAGTACATGTATTATACCAATTTTTGGGAAGCAATTGAACAGATGGTACAATTTTCAGAGCCTCTAGTAAAAGTCTTGAGACTAGTTGATGGGGATAAATCCCCAATGGGATGTGTATGAGGCCATGGATAGGGCCAAAGAGGTGATGAAGGCTAGGTTGGAAAACGTCAGGATGAGGTATCAACCATTATGGGACATAATTGATAGGAGATGGATGGACAGATGCACTCTCCTCTCCATTTTGCAGGATACTTTTTCAATCCATTATTGTTCTACAACACGGAATTCACAAAGATTGATGTTGAGATCACACAAGGCTTGTTCAAGTGCATGGAAAAAATGTTTCAAAGTAGAGAGAAATTGAAAGCCGCTATGTCAAAGTCGCGAATGTATAAGCAGACAAGGGGTTTTCTCTCATCTAGGGTTGTCGAGGAAGGCAGAATGACCTTCCAACTAGGTAAATTATAGTAAATCTAAGTCTTCCTAGAGAAGTCGTCAATAAAGATTTAAAAATATTCATAACACCAAAGAGAATTAGTGGATAATGGACCACAAATATCAGAATTTATTAATTCTAAAACACCCTTGGCTCTACTGTCACTCCTTGGAAATGTTACTTTTGAAAACTTTCCAAGTACACACCCTTTGCATACATCATGCTTAATGCTTACTTCTGGTATACCTGTCACGGTTTCTGTGAGTAACTTAAGAGCTCCATGATGGATGTGACCCATCCTCCTATGCCACAGTTCTCCCAAATCTCTATTACTGCTACTACTAATTAGTGCCTTGGGATCTTCTACTTGCAATTTATATAATTTATTGCTTCGGACCCCAATCTGTTTTACTGATTTCCAATCTTGGTGTTTCAAATACACCTTTTGTGCTCAAAAGAGTACATCATACCCTTTATCTTCAAGAGTAGATACTGAAAGCAAATTCATACCCATTCCTGGCACATGTAACACGTATATAATTTGAAGGTTCTTGCTTGACTCCCTCTGAACTGTGTTTGTCCCTCTCCCAACTAGAGTACACTTGGACTTGTTAGCCATTTATATCTAAACGTCTATTTCCTCTGCTTTGTAGCTGAAAAAATACTCTCAAACTCATGTCATGCGACATGACGCCCCACTGTCGATGTACCAAACTCCTATGGAGGTAGAGCTAGATAGGCAAGCTATGAGAGTGGACTCCTCTTCAAGTCTTGAAGACAATTCATCAATGCCTGTTGCACCTGTTGTTTGTTGTTTCTTCTTCTTATCACCCTTTTTCCTATTCAAACATTGACTAACATAGTGTCCCTATTGATCATGGCCAAAACACTTGATTTTACTCAAGTCTTTCTTTTTCTTCTCTCCTTTGGAATTAGGCCCTTTGTTTGAGCCTCTTGAAATTGTCCTTTCCTGCAAGAGCAACAATCTTGTCGTCATCACCCTTTTGGCCTTTATTGCTGCCTATACTGACGAGGCTCACCCTAAGCTCTTCCTGAGTGAAATCGCTCCAAAGGCAATCCCAATTAGGTAGATCATGTCGTCCATTAATTACTTGGACAAAGATATCCCACTGCTTTGAGAGCCCATTCAGGGTAGTTCTCACAAGCTCATCATCATCTATTTTTTCTCCAACAAGTGTTAACTTGTCTTTGACTTGTCTAGCCCTGGTGAGGTAGCTAACAACGCCTTCTCCGTTGTTCTGTCTAGTGTTTCTTAGCTTCTCCCTAAGGATCATTTTTTTGTTCATAGTTGCACTCTGGAACAATTTTAGGATGTCATCCCACATTTTCTTGCAAGTATCCAATCGTGCAATATTGGGAACAATATGATCACTTAGCCCATCTTGGATAATATGCCTAGATTTGGCATCCACTTTGTGGTAATCTGCTAGTAGATTTGAATTTGTGGGTACAACAACATTAGTTGTTGCATACTCCTTTATTCCATGTTCTTCCAACAACAACAAAATTATGGGTTTCCATGTACCAAAGTTTGATGCACCATCTAGTTTGTCTTGATCTCACAAACCAGCTGAAGCCATTTCAAAAAACCTCCAAACAACCACCCCAATAAATCAGAGGAAAAACTGAAAATCAACTAGTGTGAAAACCTTTGATTTCTCTTTCAGGAATACATTGCACTCAGCTAGAATATAATTACAGTGCTTTGTAGCTCTGATACCATGTAAATTTCCTCTTACCTAGAAGGTGCTATTAGCTTAACTTATTATCTCTTACTATACACAGCAAGTTAGCACCAAATGAAAATTGCAACAGAAAAACAGAAAAATCAAATACACAGATAACACAAACTTTTTGGACAATTGTTCCTGGAAAAATGTAAGAACCCTATCCGGATTCTAACTCTACTCACTGCTGAAAATTGTTTTGCTTTCTTGGATTTTCTTTTTTTTTTTTTTTTTTTGAGTTTTCAAGATATTTTTTTTGTTTTTGGGTTTTTTTGTACAATTAACAGAATTAAAGGAATTGTTTGGAAATGAACAAACTCAATGCAATGATTTACTATCAAATTAACTCTTGAAATATTCACAATACCAAACTATGCATCATCATTTATTCTAAATCAAACTATGAACCTGGAATTATATATGCATCCAACGTTGATCCAGCAATGTATAATTCGCAGCTATCTATGTTGTAGCTCCCTTGACGTCAAGACCAGGAAAATGCCAATGCTGGCACTCAAGAAACAAAATGTGCCTTTGTCCTTCAATGCAGACTCCAGATATATTCAATGTTGCCTCTGTATGCAGAAGGCGTCTCTCTATGAGCCGTGGCAACCAATGTGTTCTAACGCTGCTAGCAAGGGAGGTAATCACTGCATAAATTTAATACTCCAGCCGCCTATGGAAAATTAAATTATTACTGCTACCAATGATCCCAATAATGGCACCTGTATGACGCCATCTCCAAGGCACAAACCGTTGGGTGTTGCACCAGCTCTAAGCGCTCACAAACACTGTAGAATTCACAATCCTAAGTGTTGAAATTTTAGAAACCCCGATCGTATTTCCAGCATTCAACAAGAGAGCATAATGTGTTCAAAAGATGCCTTTGCTTTCCACAATGAAAGCATATAAGCTCCAAACCCTATCGAGTGTGAAGCTGCTTCACACTCCACATAAATAATGGCGTCCAAGCTCATAATCAAACTTCATCTGCATAACAATATTTCTCCATCAAGCTTGAGGCTTCAGACAGACTCCTCATATGAAAATGGTTATAAGATTGGCGTTACAAAGTCTTTATACATTCAAATGTTTGAAATAATATAAAATAATAACTCCTCCCCCTTTATGTTCGCGCCAAGACATAAACACTATTTAATTAACACTATGCGACTTGGTTATATTATAAAGTATTAAAGCTTTATAATTAATTAAGTTAGACTTAATCAATAATCGCTTTATCATAAATAATTCAAAGCACCAAATGACCAAGTCAACTCCACCACACTCTAACAGAGCCTACGCTAGAACATCCTACCGTAAATAGTATCTGACAAAGAATAGACTTACTATAAATAGTAAGTACTCCAATAATAAGCAAATGATGAAGACAAAAGCAGGACCCCAAAAAGATAACACTGTGAAAGCGAAATGCAAACAACACTGAGATCAACTGACCAACCAGAGACCCTCAAATCAACACATTAGCCCATGAGGGTCACAATGATGGGCTAACATCATCAGACTCCAACTCCTGCTAAAAAGGGGACTTACAGTCCGCCCCCCCCAAGATTGCTTGTCCTCAAGCAATCGTAATGCTTAATGCTGCAAAATATCCTCTAACTCCCATGTAGCATCCTCCGCTAGCAGGTCCTTCCATTTTACCAGAAACTCCCTAATGACCCTTCTCCGAAGGTGTCTCTCTTTAGTCTCAAGAATGGCCTCAGGAATCAACTCTAACTTCCCCTCATCATCTAGGGGTGGTAAAATAGAAGAAGGAACAACATGTCACCCCAACGCCTTCTTGAAGCGTGAAACATGGAAGACATTATCCACCTTACAATCCGTCGGCAAATCCAGCTCATAAGCAACCTCATCTACCCGCCTGATAACCCAGAAAGGACCATAATAGTGAGGCTTGAGCTTCTCAGCTCCACTCCACCAGAGAGTAGACTGTCTATAAGGCTGCAACATCAGGTTGACCATGTCACCAACCTGGAATGAACGCATAACTCTCCGATGAACAACATATTGCTTCTGTTGATTCTGAGCCCTCTAAATATTATCATGCAAGGCCCTCATGATGTCCTGACTATCCAGTAGTAAACCACCTGCACTAGGTACCCCGCTTTCACTGAACAACAAATCCAAAAAGCTTGGCGGATCATAGCCATATAATGCTCTGACGGGGGTCATCTGGATAGACATATGGTGAGTGGAATTACAACAGAACTCACATAGATGAATCCACTTCACCCAAGCCCGTTGCAGCCCTACCACATAGTTCTGGAGGTACCCTTCCACCCACTTATTAACAATCTTCGTCTGTCCATCAGTCTGAGGGTGGTAACTAGTACTCGAAGTCAGCTCGGTCCCACATAACCTGAAAAGCACCTGCCAAAAGTGGCTCATGAACCGGCTATCTCTATCACTGACGATATTCTGAGGTTATCCGTGCAACTTGAAAACCTCCCGGAAGAACAACTCAGCTACCTGAATGGCCAAAAACGTAGTAGTAACCGGATAAAAGTGGGCATATTTTGTCAACCAATCTACTACAACATATATATAGTCCATGCCTCGGGCTTTTTGCAAGCCCATAATGAAACCCATAAATAAGCATTCCCACTTCCTCTCAAGAATGGGAAGTGGCTGCAACAGCCCTGCAGGATAGGTATGCTCCTGTTTGTTCTGCTGACAAACAGAGCACTCTCGAACATGTCTCAAAACATCGGACTTAAGACCTTTCCATGTGAATCTCTCCTGAACCTGTCTGTAAGTCTTGAAGAATCAGACATGACCAGCTAAAGGAGAATCATGGAAGGTCCTTAGTACTATCTGCCTAACACCCGATCCAGGGACCAAAAATATCCTCCCCTTGTAAATGATCAGCTCATTTACAAGAGAGTATTTGTTGTCCTGAATTGTCCCATCAACAATGCCAAACGCCCACTGGTCCCTGACATATTCTACAATAATTAAGTGTCTCCAGTCCTTTGATATCTCAGTCATAGAACTCAAGTGAGGGCACCGTGAAAGTGCATCAGCTACAATGTTCTGGGTCCCCTTGACATAAGATAAGTCAAAATCATAAGACTGTAATTTACTGACCCATTTTTGTTGCCGCTCATTCAGGACTCACTGCCCAAGGAAATGCTTCAGGCTATTATGATCTGTTTTGATGCAAAATTTGCTGCCCACTAAGTACTGCCTGAACTTCACCAAAGCATGCATAATGGGCAACATCTCCTTGTCATACAGACTGAAAGCTCTCTCAGGACCTCGGAGCTTCCTACTCTCATAAGCAATAGGATGGCGGTCCTGCAAAAGTACGGCACCAATGCCCTCCCCAGAGGCATCACAATGTAGCTCAAAAGGCCTGGAGAAATCGGGTAAAGCCAACACTAGGCATGAAGTCATAAGCTGCTTGAACTTCTCAAAACACTCCTGTGCCTAAGGAGTCCATACAAAAGCCCCTTCCGGGTCAAATCGGTCAATGGTGCAGCATGGCGTGAAAAAACATTAACAAACCGACGGTATAAGGCACACAACCCCACAAACCCTCTAAGTTGTGTCAAACTCTCTAGAGTAGGCCACTCAAAAATGGCACGAACCTTCTCAGGATCCATACAAACTCCCTTCGCGCTAATAATGTGACCCAAGTAAAGTAGCTCTGTCATACCCAGTGCACATTTGGACTCCTTGGCATACAAGGAAGCCCTGTCAAGAATGTCCAAAACTGTATCCAAATGAGCAAGATGTTCTTCCCAAGTTTTACTATAAACCAGTATATCATCAAAGAACACGAGGACAAATTTCCCCAACTAACTATGGAAGACCCTGTTCATAGGAGACTGGAAAGTGGCAGGTGCATTGGTTAAGCCAAAAAGCATAACCAAAAACTCAAAGTCCACAATGACATCTGAAGGTGGTCTTCTCTATATCCTACTCTTTGACTCTAATCTGGTGATAACCTGTCCTCAAATCAATTTTGGAGAAGAAACGAGCTCCATGTAGCTCATCAATCAGCTCATCCATGTGAGGAATCGGATACCTGTTTTTAATTGTTCCCTTCTTCAACACCCAGTAATCAATGCACATCCTGAGTGTCCCATCTTTTTTCTTCACCAACACAGCCAATGAAGCAAAAGGAGATTTACTCGACCTAATGTGTCCCATAGCTAGAAAATCTTTTATTGTTTTCTCTATTTCATCCTTTAGCAGCCTGGGATGTCGGTAAGGAGTAATCATAATAGGCTTAGTACCCTCCTCCAACTCAATGATGTGCTACATACCCTTGTCTTGTGGTCTACCAGTCAGAATGTCACTAAACACTTTGGAGTGTTTAGTTCTGAGCTCCTGAATGTTCGGGTGGTAAGCTAGTTTCCCTATCTCATCATGAGTAGGCACCAACCTACACTCTACTACCCACTCAACTACATCATGCCTGATAAGCCTCTCCATACGTCGGAGTGAAATCACTCTCAAACTGTCCTCCCTGATAGCCTTCAAAACATGCAATCTGCCATCAATCTCAAATCTCATCTCCATGTCTCTGAGATTGAGATAAAATGCCTCAATGGCATGTAACCAGCTCATACCCAAAACTACATTTGTACTCCCCATATCAACCACATAGAAATCTGCCTTGAAATCAAAGTTATTCAAATGCATGGGAAGCTCAGTAATCATCTTGTTACACTTGAGAGTGTAACCATCCTACCCTCACCCTAATGCCCTCAAACTCCTTTGTCTAAATGCCTCACCTAGCTACTAACCGTGAATCAATGAAGTTGAGTAGCACCTGTATCCAACAAAGCAATCACCCGTTGACATGCAAGAAGTCCATGCATCCTGAAAGACCCCTCTTTGTTCATGCTAGAAAGATATACAACCTTAAGGTTTGAATCATCAACCTCTTTCCCATCACTATCTTCACCATCAGCCCTGTTAGCACTTTTTCTTGTAGAATCAATATACAACAGTAAATGCTTGACTCTTTGTTTTCCAATTCAGATTCATACAAGGAAAAGGCTAATTAACAAGGATAAAATTCCTTCTACACTTTGGGCTCCACAAACCCAGGCAGGTGCACCTTCAACAGATTACTGGTTTTCAGCAAATCTGACAGTGGATCAAGGATTCATAATCCTTCTTCTTTTTGGCCACTTGGCTTAGGAAGGCTAACCTATTGATTCTCTCTTCAAGGAATCACTATGATGAACTGTATTTCTCAATACAAATAGCTAAACATGTATGTTCTTAGATAACAAAAAGTAAAAGATTATTCAATATTTGATTGATTTGATGATAACAACTACTTATCAGAACTTGACCAGTGCCTAATCCTAGGCCATAGAGTCACAATAAAACATACATTCACCAGAGGCAATTAATTGAAACACAAATAAAACTTCAGATAGAATGCCTTACAGACTATCCTCTCACTCTCAAACCCCTGTATCAAATTCCTGCATAAAACCCTAACCCTCTGGAACTATTTGCAAGATTTAAACCTTCCTTGAAAGCTACTCACAAATAACAACACAGTTACCTTATAACTGGTACATTTAAAATGCCTTACAAATTAAACATACAAGAGCTGAATATAAATGCAAAAAGACATCAATGATCTGAAACTGGAAATTCCATTGTATTTTATTAATGATCTTGATTTCAATACATCCAAAATGACTGGAAGCTTAAAACTTAGACCAATTCAAAAGTCTGCCTTGCAGCTTTTATTTTACCATCCTTTACAATATGTTACAATTTGCTACTTATAGTCATTCAAAAGTCTGCCTTGCAGCTTTTATTTTACCATCCTTTACAATATGTTACAATTTGCTACTTATAGTCAGCATTAGTCATCTTGGAATCCTTAAAGATCAAGGATGCAACAAGCTTCAGATGACTAATGCTAAAGGACAAAACTTCAAGAATACAATAAGACAAAATAACAAGTGGACAGGATAACCACTTTTGTTACAAGATATTCCAACAAATTTTTTGTCCTTCAACCGCATGGTGACTGCATTTGCCTTATACTTGCTTGGGGACAGCCATCTGGAATCTGTTATCTTTGATGTTGGTGATGTAGGATCTGGACTTCCAACTGTATCAACCACTCTGTTGGGCTTCATCATCCACTTACATGTCCTCGCCTTCACCCGGATCAACTATTGTGTACTTGTCCTTCCAAGAAGTGTACACCTCATCACTTGGCCAATTGAAGCCAAGGACTTCATCTTTTCTGTTGTTGATCTCCTTCCAAGTGGTATATGCTTTCTCAATCTCATCTGTCCAAAATGCAAAAAATGATCTACCTTTGCCAACTATCTCAATTGTCTGGGCAAATAGCAGTGTGATCTCCAAGGTTATTATGTTGTTGGTTCTAACTGCCAATGCCTCATTCATTTGTCAATGCCACATCTCATCTTTGATATTTCCATTTTTTCTGAAGAGATTTGGGAACATCTCATACCTGTCTTGTGAATATTCCCTTTTCAGGGCCATTATTTTTCTTATGACAATGTCTCTCCTAATATCCATGTCTGTGAATAATTTGACACATTTATGAGTGCCAATCAAAACTATGTCAACATCATTCTCCTTCTTGCAAGTAGTGTGGAAGAATTTCAGCTCTCCTCCCTTTCCTTTCCACTTGTTTACCAGTTGGTCTATCTTGTCTTTATCTTCATTATATTCATTTATTATGCTGACAATTTTCTTACCTTGTGCATAAATGGCAGTGGGCACCAATTCATGTGTACAATGCATAAGAGCACTGTGTATTTTATCTGCATATTTCTGCTTTACCCATGCCTCTGCTTCTCTGAAGGCTGCAGATTGCTCCACCCACTCTTTCTTTTGCTTTTCTAGCTCTGCTCTTTCAGCTTTCAGTCTAGCCTTTTCTTGCTCAACTTCCTCTATTGTGGTAAAATTTGATGATGCAGGGGAAGGAGGGTAAGTAATGATAGGACTTGATGAGGAAGGCTGGTGAGGGTCCTGAGTAATCCTCCTTTGAGGTACTAATTGCATTGTTTGCCTTCCCTCAAGGAATGCAATCCTATCATCTTTTTGCAAAGACTTGATCTTTTCATCATTGTAAGCTTTCAGAACAACTTCATATTTTTGTGTCAAGTTCTTGATAGCATCTTCTTGCTTCTCAACTACCTTCAAGCTTAAATTGGCAGTTTGTAAAGCAAGGTTAGCTGCCTCCACACCTAAGGTATCTGAAACTCTTTCTATAATGAGGCTACCTCTATCCTCAGCCTGATCATCTTTATTTGTTCTCTTTTTATCTCTCTTCTTCAAGGACCAAATTGCTAGTGCTGCATGATCTTCACTAAACTGGGCACCAATTGATGTTCCAGTAGTGTTCAATGGTGGCTTCCTTCCTTACAGCATCAAACACGATGGCATCAGCCAAATCCCACTATGGTAAGATAAGGATCCCCTTTTTCTTTACCAGTTCCCTGCCCTCTTCAGGGGTGATCTTGTCAAACTTAGTAATCATTTCTTGTTTGACTTCCTTTTCAATGTTTTCTTTGCTCTAATATGGCTGAGCTTCTTGCAACTTGTGGCATTTATCCTTGAACTCATCAATATGGGTTCTCCACAAGAATTGAACAAAGGCTCTAGCCTTGACAAAATTATCATCAGACATAAATTCTTCACTGGCCTGTTTGGTTACAGGGTCCAGCTCCTTTCCTGCAAACTCTGCTACTGTAAGATCCAGAGTTGCATGCCTGGGTGCCTCTGGCACTCCTTCTTGTAGCTCCTGTGCTGTAACAAAAACTTGACCTGTATTTCCCATTTGGACCAATTGCTCTACAATAGCTTGGTCGTCCATTTGTAGAGGGGGCTGGGAAGGGGAGTATAACTCACTTGCTTGCTCTTTTTCCTCCATCTTTTGCATCTTTGGAGAGGGCATTGTTTGAGCGCTAGCATCTGCAGGCCTCTTTCCTTTTTGATCAGAAGATTTGTCAATCTTGGGCATAATTGTACTGTACCCTCTTTTTTTATAAACCACATAATTTCCAGGTGGGACTACCCTTCCCTGTGCAAGTTTGCTCAGAATAGCCTTAGCTTTTTCTGGCTCAGTCTCCATTACTTTGTCTTTCTTCTGATTGAGAGTCTGCATGATGTCTTCAAACATTGTCATAAGAGACTCAACCTTTTTAGCCCATGGTGAAAAAACCTTCAAAGGATCATATGACCTGTCAAAATTGTGGACAAAATCTAAAGACTTCTTATACACCAGCCATTTTTCTTTCCTAACTCCCTGGTCATTCAGATCAAAAACATTTCTAATAATGTCCTTTGGGAAATTGAATTGGTGGTCAAGTGCCAGGCACTTAGTCCTCTTCCTGAACATATTCATAATAAAACCTTCATTGTCTGCACATCTTGACACAGATGTTGCTAGGTGGTATGGCTCAAAATACTTGTCAAATTATGTCCATCCCCCCTTTGTGATGATGAAGAGATGAGCTCTGGTGAGGGTGGGGAAAATACTTCCCTTCATTTTGCCTGTCAAGGCTTCTTCTTGCAATCCACCCATTTGCCTCAGAATTTCTGCTATCCCAATCTTCAATGGCTGTAAGGCGGAACATTTGGTGTTCCCCTGAATCCATAAACTCTGATAACTGTAGAGACAGGGTAAGATCTCCCCAATTGTGGACAATTTTCAATTCAAGGGCATACTCCAGAGGCCTTAGTAATCTCATCATGTCTGTGTGGATTCTAGGGTTTTGCTTACATAATAGTGATTTAAGCCTAGCAGTGAAAACTCTATCAAAATATACATAGCTGGCTTCTTTTCTATCCCAAGACAAATCAGCACTCCACAGTTGGACAAGCAAATCCTCATCTTCATGAAATCTAGAGAGATCCATTTCTTCTTCAAAGAAATCAGCACTATTGAACAAAATCATGTGCATCATTAGAGAATACCACCCCATTGGCTTGAGTATATTTTTATCTTTAATGCCTATTAAACCCTCATGCATTAGTTCAGCAATGTAGGAAGCATAATCAAAGATTACTGATAGGTGGGGAAGCAAAATCTGAACAACCATGAGCATGATGTGAACAGGCATTGTTGCTTCTTCATCTTCTCCTAAAACCAGGCATAGGGCACTATACATTTTTCTAGCCTTACTATTGAAATAGTCCAGTTTGAATGGCTCTAGTGTGTTTGGGCCCACAACAATCAAATCCCCTATTTTATTGAAGTATCCTTTCAGAACCTCATTCCTGTAATACTCCTGAGTCTGGTACACTTCTTTAAAATAGCTGAAGTCAATGTCATCCATTTGGGTTGATGAGTCACTTAACTTGAAAATTCTTCTGATTTCATCGGCTGTGACAGTCAATAGCACGTTTCCCTCTGTATCCCTTACAACCCTGGATACTCTGTCATATGTGTTGGCTATCAAAGTGAACAGGTCTGTATCCATAAATACCCCGAGCATTATCAATTTTCCCAAATCTAGGTCCCATATGTTACAATTTGGGGAAGGAGCGTTTCTCTGGCTGTAAGCAGTTTTAAACAAATTTAAACCATTTATACTGGTTTTGACATCTTTGGCCCACCTACCTGTGTCATATAAACCCTCCCCTACTCTGAAACGGGGATGTGTTGGGACTATTTTCTTGACCTGGGTAGCATCACCCGTGGACCCACTCAACTGCTGTAGAAGGTCATCTCTCACATTTCTGTCCTAATATTCTACCTTTCCAGAGAATTCAATCCTAGGGGCCATTTTCTGAATCTAGAGCTTTTTACAAGGATGATATTCAAAGTAAACAAGAGTTTTGAGACCTTTTCAACTTTCAAATCTTACTAGAAGTATGAATTTCTACTGTATCAGAGAAGACTTACCCATTCTGCAATTTTGTCGCAAGGAGCTTAATATCACAGCAATTCGGTTCTTCGCTTGAATGATTCTGGTGAATTATGGCGGCTTCCAGTTGAAGCAATGAATTATATGGCCTCAATCAAATCAGTCTTTCGCATTGAATTCAACTGAAGTGGCCACACGTTCTGCAATCAATTCGCCTGCTTCAAAACTCGTAGCTTACCACATCACTGATGTTCATTTCAAGAACTTTGAATCTAGACCGTAGATCTCCAACAGGCTTTCCTTCATCGGACGGTTCTCATCTTTTCCCGGAAACAACTATTCATCTGGGACACGTGTCAGCACGACTTAATCGCTTAAACGCTAGATCTTGCGCTTCTTTTCTTTAAGCAATTAAGTCCACCGTTAGATTCATCTTAACCTGGTTGTAAGTTATCTCACCTTGAGTTTACTAACTGCGGCTGCAATGTCATCAACTGGGACACGCGTCAACAATAACATGGCTTAATGGCTTAATCGCTAGATCTCGATCACTTTGCCTTTAAGCGATTCAGCCGACCATTGATTCTTTTTGTACATGCTCTGCCTTAAATCCTTCCTTTACGACCTCAGTCGGACCCACTAGGACACGTGGCATCACGGCTTAATCGCTTAAGTGATAGATTTCGATCAATTTCTTTTTAAGCAATTAAGTGAGTTGTTAGATCTTCAGCAAATTCTCCACCCTTTAACCTGCGATCAGCTTCACCTTTAGTGGAATACATGTCACCATCTGGACACGCGTCAACACTGCTTAATGGCTTAGATGCTAGATCTTGCGCATCTTTAAGATAGGCCATTAAGTGATCCGTCGGATCAGAATCAAACTGTCTATATTTTAACCAACATCTGCTCAGAATACCCGGGTCCACCAATTGCCACATGTCAACACCGCTTAATCGCTTAACTGATAGATGTCAAGCATCTTGCCTTTAAGCGATTAAGTCCACCGTTAGATCTTTCTGAGCTTTAATCTCCATTATACTACTTGCGACAGGACCCACGTCACTCCTTTTGACACGCGTTGCTCAGACTTAATCGCTTATATGATAGATGTCCTTTACTTTGGGATTAAGCAATTAAGTCTACCGTCTGATGAAACAAGATCTGCCCACTGATTAACTGAGAACCTTTCCGATCATTGGACGCACCAAAGACACGTGGCGTCACGGCTTAATCACTTAAACGATAGATGTCGTTTACTTTGGGATTAAGAGATTAAGCGGGCCGTTAGATTAAAACAGACTTGCTCGACAGATAATGAAATTAATTAAAACATAAGCGGACTTTGAACTTAGTGAATAATACAGGACCACGACGTTAGGACCGACAACTTAATGAATAAGAACATTTTAAAAGGAACCCATTCGAGACATGATCTTAAGTGATAAAAAGTAACACGAAATTAGAAGACATTTCGATGCTCAGGGTTTTAGGACCAAAATTTTACACTTTGAGACATGAAACAAGGGTTTTCAACATTTTAGCTAGGTTAAGGGCTTAAAACAATACTTGCAGAGGCATAGGAACAGTTTCAACCATGATTTTAAACCCTTTGAGCATAAGCATGATAGGAAAACTCAAAAATTACAAGGCTGACTCAAGAACATGAAATATTACCAACAAGCCCCTACTTCATCATGATCAGATTGTTCATCTAAATCTGATTGGTTTTCATCATCATAAAACCATTCCATCTGCATGTTTTTGCCCTTAGGCCTCATAAGACATTCATGTTTTTCATCATAGGGGCCCCGACAATAAAAACAAAGCTTTTTCCTTTATAGATCCTTAAGAGTTTCTTGATCTAAAGGGGTTGCCAATGGTTTTTTTGAATCTGAAATTTCACTTCTTTTAGGGGTTGTTTTATTATCATTAGTTGATGTAGAAGGCATTGGTACAAACCTGTTGTGTGGTGTAGACATCTCTAAATTTCTTGCCTTCTTCATAGCTTCCTGTAACGTAGCAGGATCAAAAGACTTTACCCATCCCCTCTAAGACTACTAATCCCTCAATAAAGAGTAACACACGCCTCTTCTCTAAAATATCAGTGACCATAACTGGACCTTCTAAAACTCACTGATGAAAGCCTCTAAACTCCCAGTTTGCCTAAGCTGAGCTAAGTCCCTGAAGTAAAGCTCGGGATCCTTCCTATCAAACCGTTCTACTAGCCTGTCCACAAACTCTTGATAGGAAGTGATACGATCATGTTGTATAGATACTAACCCATGATACGACCAATCATGGGCAACACCATCTAAATGCAATACAACAAACCTGATGGCATCCTCTTCTGACATAGGACGCAAGGTAAGGAATGTATCAAGCTTGTGAATCCAAGCTCTAGCAGTCACCTTGCCACTACCATCAAAACTGGGAAGTGTCAACTTGTTGGTCGCTTGTTTGAGATCATTGTTCTTAACCTTATGTCTACCAACTAGTCTCGCTCTAGAGTGCTCCCTCTTCTGACTCATAAATCTATCAAAGTTGACATGTTGCTTAACATCATGTGGTAAAGCATCCCATTCTACATGTAAAGAGAGAACATCATTTGCAAAAGAAGCAGCCTCATCCTCCCCACTCCCCTCATCTAAATCAAGTCTCAAAAAGGTAGGACGTAATGGCCTATTAAAAGTACATGTATGCTCAGTCTGTGACTTGTGAGAACTGACTGAACTACTACGTGATACTCTGCCCCTGTTGCACCCCCTGGCCACTGTCAATTGCTGAAGTGCATCAGAAAGTTGTAACATTGTAGCTACCTGCTACTGACCAATTGCTAACTATTGTTGACTTGCAGCTATATTCCTGAGCAAATCCCTAGCCTCTCTCTCATCATCATGTATTGTATGTCTAGGTGGGCTTCCACCCCTCTTGTCACCCATATCTGTTGATCATGGTATCTGCACTGTTTACCCGTTGGGGTAACCTAGTTTACTCGTGCATAGACGTACGGAAATACAAATACCTAAGACAGATCATAATATTTATTAATCATTCGTAACTTCAGTACATTACAATTGCATCTATCCGCCCCCCTCCGAAGAGAAAGTACATCACTTATATAAATCTCGAAGGGGTGTGACCAACCGTCACCACCGATTCCCAACTATCGTCCGGTAGTAACTAAGTACCGTCGGCTACACATAATATAACTAACATAGCACTAAGTAAGTACTACGGCTAACATCATCCCCCCCTAAAGAAAAGTCGTCTCCGGACAACAACAAAATATCCGGGACAGAACAAGATAGGAATGATGAACCACGTACAAGAACCAAAACATGCTGCTCAGTCTCAGCCTCGACCAAGTGCTGCAAATCTACTGCTCAAATAATACTGCCTCCGTAGCCAATCTGTCCTCAATAGCCATGCTGCCTTCTCCACACCCAACGACTGGGTACCCTGAGCCAAGTCTTGCTCTACTGCCTCCAACCTGGTGGTCAGCTCCTCCCGAGCTCTTTGTGCCTCCACCACGGCAGCCTCATGTCCAGCCAAGACATACTCCTGAAAGCGTAGTACCCTGCTACCACTCTCGCCACCACTGATGCGTGAACAAACAATGCCTGCGGCATCTCTGGCTATCATCTGCTCAACCTGTGTGTTCACAAACTATCCAAATCCATCTCCGGTCGGCGGCTTATGCTTCCCCTCCAACGCTTAGCTTCAAACTTCTTTCTCACTGAGTGGAACAAACCCAACGCTTACCCTAACGGCGCGGGTACCCCAAACTCTGTTGTGGTGTGCCTCAAAAATAAATGGGGGTTTGGGGGCAACGCCCCCAGCGGGGTCGAGGGGTAGCACCCCCACGGGGTCCTAGGGCAGCGCCCCCGCCGCCAAGACCAATTTAGCACTTTCAAACCCTCACAAAAGTCCATGGCGCCCACTATTTTTGTGATTTTCGTTCGATGCCGTCCTTCCCTTCGGTGCCATACACTATGCCCTATTCTTCATTTGTACTACGTACGGTATGGGCCGACTTCCTTTGGCAATATCCTTTTCAGAAATGCCGTACAGTTTTGTGAACCTCCCTTTCCCTCCGAGTGCTTGTCAAACGTCGTACGACTTCCTTGCCGAGATTCTCTTATCCTGTCCCCGCGCTGGACACTCTAGGTGACCATACGGTCATGTGGCCTCGTAACCCTGCTGTCATACGGTTGCTTTGTGTGGAGGTACTTGCGGTGTGTTAATTGCTTGCTTCTCACGATGAATGGTGATTCTTGTCTTTCCGGAAGATGAAATAAGTAGCCAACAGATCATACGCTCATTCACCAGTTAGTCTCTTGTATATACCACACGGCACTTTTCTCACCTTCTTCCTCACCGTACGGTATCAGTTTCCAGTGTGATGTCATCCGTACGACTTAACAGTTTTTGATGACTTGCTATGGTCTTCTGTTGCGTGGGCCCATACGGTCTGGCATCATACGATCTCATGTTGCTTCTCTCGCCTTGTTCAGGGTTTGGGTGGGCCCGTACGGCCTTCAACCGTATGGTGTTCCTTGTTGACCGTATGATTTCAAGCCGTACGGCCTCAACCCGTACAGTGTCTTTTTTTTCTTTTTAAAATTTTTTTTCCTGTACGACCTTACGATATCAGGCCATACGGTACCGTACAGACACTTAACTTCTTTTTTTATTTTTTTTATTTTTAGAATTTTTTAATTTTTAGAATTTTTTTTATTTTTTATTTTTTTGAAATTATTATTTGCCTAATTTAATTACCTTCTGGAGGCCTCTTCGGTCGTCCGTCCGGCCTCTCCGGTACCCTTCCGTCCCCTCAACTGCTCTGTCCATCCTTTCGGATGCTTTGTACATCCTCTCAGGGTGAAGTTTCGATTTGGAACTGCTAATGGCCTCGTATATCTCCCGTCCGTCGGGAGTCCGCAACTGGATGGCCCCGTCATAACCGACTTCCCGAACTTTGTCCTTGGGTCTGTTTTCGATGGCAATCCAAAGACTGGAAGCCCTAAATTCTATAGGGACCACCATCACTGGCCCGTACATAAGAAGGAGAATCATGAATTTGAAGGCTGCGGCCACTGGGTTCCAACTGCCGCCGACACGAACGTCGTCATCGAGGTTTTCCCCTTTTGATTTTACCTCCTGGTATTTGATGGGTTCGTCCTCCGTAAACTGGTGTGCGGGGGTGGCTTCCTCCTCCCTAATGCTTAGCATGTTACAAGATGGTGGAAAGAACTCGTAATCTTCCATCTGCCAATGAAAGAGGCCATTCATTGAATCTCCATCATCCCCAGAACATTCTTCCAATTCTAAAACCCTTTCGTCATTGGGCTCCATTCTTCTTTGCCCTCCGTCTCCTCCCACTTGCTCTCCTTCAAATTCTGAGTCCGAAGATGCTAACTCCTCGCTCACCATTTGCGTGCGGAGGTCAATCACGTACTTCCTCCAAGCAGTCTCCATGGTGAGTGTGTTCCGCTTCCAGTTATGGTTCACATTCGCCGAGGTGAGCCACCCTCGTCCCAAAATAGCCTCGTACCCCTTTTTCTTTAGTGGAATCACCACAAAGTTGAGTACGAAGGGTTGTGTACCAATCATCACGCGTTGAGCCATGAGGGTTCCGATGGGTTTGATGCCGTGCTGGTCCGCTCCCAACAGGTTGAATGTCGGAGGCCACAGCGTGGGTTTCCCCAACTTT
>MU224877.1:277306-302855 GCA_018584345.1 Thuja plicata | reverse complement strand
ACGAGCATTCTTCCAGCATGCTAAAGTGGACCCCAAAAAAAAAAAAAAAAAAGAAGGAAAAAAGAAAGAAGAAGAAGAAGAGACAAATAGGAGAAGATAGCAAACATCATTATCAAAGGCTTAAAGGACTATGGAGAGTGTGAAAAAACAGACATTCTAACACGGGATTTCATCCGAGACAAGCTGAAATGGAATTGAAATATAGTCAAACAAGCAGGATTGGTAAGAGTGTGGGAGTCGGAAAAGATATGTGAGAGTTACTTTAGGCAACATAGAGGACAAGATTGTGATGAGGAAAGAGTGGGAGAAAGTAAAACCAGCGAGAGATGCAGGAAAGTGGGCATGGTTGAAGCATGGTAAAGCACAAATTGTTAATAGACCAACAAATCAGAAATAGGGATTCGGGGCCCTACGAGAGTATCTAAACATGGTAAGTTGGAATTGTAGAGGATACTTGTGGAGAAGAGGACCGGGGTTGGGGCCCATAGTCGAAGGGCAAGACATTTTTTTTTAATAGAAACACGTGAACATGAAGGGTGCAGAATCCCAGAATTTGAAGGATACACTAAAATCTCTATTTGGAATGAAGAGATGGAAATAGGTAAAGGACACGGAGGGATAACGATACTAATAAAGGAAACATGGAATAAAATAGTAAAAGTAGAGAAAGAAGATCCAAACAAATAGTTTATATGGCTGAAAATTGACGATTGTGGGTTGGTTACATGGCTGACTACTTGCTACTTTGCACCTAAAAGTTCAAGGTTTTACAAGAAAATAAACCTTGACAACGAAGACCCTTACACAGCTTTAAAGAAAGATATTTCTGCTTTCAGCTCTATGGGAGACACAATCCTTATTGGGGATTTTAATGCTAGGACAACAAGTAATCAATCTATTTAGTTGGGCAGTGAGACGACAGAGGATAGTAACCCCTTGTGGCTAGAGGAGAGTGAAGATAACTATAACAAAAGGACTTCGCAAGATGAGAAGAAGAGTCTTTCGCATTTCGGGGCAAAACTGTTGGGTCTTTGTAGTCTCCATGGTTTGGTTATATGCAATGGCATGAAGTATTGGCCAAAATCAAGTGGCATCACTTATAAAACATACAACAGACAAAGCGTCATGGATTATGTGATATGTTCTCAAACATCCATTCCCAAGTTGATGGAGTTCAGGATTGAATGCTGCCCTACGGAGTTAAACTCTGATCATATGCCTCTTTTTATCGAATATGGTGTTAATTCGAGAGGGCAGCAAAGTGGGCAAATCCAAGGCACTAGTATAACAAATCTTAGACAGGGGAAAATACTTATAAATCAGGAGAATCATGAGATATTCTATGTTGCTCTTAAAAGGCAGCTTGAAATTATTAACAACAACGCTGACCTTAAGGAAAACAACGGCGAAAGCAAACACTTGATCAGCAGCATGTTGGTTCCAATCATTCATAGTGCCCTAAAGGAGTGTAAGAGATCTAGACCTAGGAGGGGCACATCAAACACCTTTCCAGCTAACCCCTGGTATGACGAAGAATGCAAGGCAACGAAAAGATATCTTACTAAGGGAGATTCTAGCAAAGAAAACACTTACGCATACATGCAGCTGATAAAAGCCAAAAAAGAAGTTTATGTGACTGCTCGAAGGAAGGAGCTAATTTCTTTAGGGAAACATAATCCTAAAGGCTTTTGGAGAGAATTGCAGTAGAAGAGAACACAAGTAGAAAATAACATCACAGATATTCAATGGCTGGAATATGCGTAGCTGTTATATGAAAGGCCAAATGGGGTGGATAGTCCACCTATAATTAATACTTCAGCTGAGTTTTTTCCATTGAGGACATTAAACTGGGTATAAAGAAGTTGGCAAATGGTAAAGCAAAATATATCGATGGGTTACAGGAAAAATGTTTGAAGTGGGGAGTGGAACTCTTGGCTCTGCACATCAAAGATATCTTCAACATGGTCACCAAGGGCAGCTTTCCCACTGAGTGGACTACCAGTGTTGTTATTCCTCTTCATAAGAGTGGCGACATCAACAATCCTTCTAATTATCAAACCATTATGGTGAGTCCCCTTCTTGGTAAACTCTTTGGGAGTATGTTAGAGCGTAGAATTAGCGATTGGGCAGAAAAAGAAGGGAGGAGAGCAAAGGGACATGCGAGATTCAGACCAAAACATTCTACTATTGATCACTGCATCACTCTAAGACATTTCATTGAAAAATTGTGGGAGAAGCAGGGGGAGAAGCTTTCTGTTGTTTTGTGGACTTCAAGAAAACCTTTGACACCATTCCTAGGGATAAGTTGTGGCACAGAATAGAGGAGTTAGAGGTCCCACTAGAGTTAAGGGTTGTGGTTTATAAATTATAAGAGCGGGTCAAAGCCAAAATCAAAACTAAGGAGGGCATGTATGAATGCTTTGGGAGTGACATAGGTGTCAAACAGGGGTGCCATGTATCCCCTACTTTGTTTGGTCTCTATATTGATAAATTGGAGGAGTGGTTAAACAAGGCCAATGGGGATGGCATTCAGTTGGTGGGATATGTGGTGAGGTTGCTCCTGTACGTTGATGACCTTATTCTTATTGCAGATTATGCCCAAGGATTGAGAGAGCATTTGAAAATTTTGGAGTTTTTTTTGCCAGGAGGTGGGGATGCAAGTTAATGCCTCTAAGACTAAAATCATGATATTTTCTCTGAAGAAGAAAAAATAGCAGTATACTTTTATTTTTGAGGGCAACTCTTTAGATATTGTGGAAGAGTATAAGTACCTAGGAATTGATTTCAACTATAGGCTAAGTTGAGAGACATGCAGATCAAAAAGAATACAGGGGGGTTGGAAAGTTTCTTACCTCCTTCAGAATAGATGCAGGAAAGTTGAGTTGTGGGATTGGAAGACTAGGAAGACTCTCTTTGGCCTCTTGGTGGTTCCGATTATTCTCTATGGGTGTGAGGTTTAGGGGAGTAACATGTCAAATCACAAATGGATACAGATAGAAAGAATCAAAAAACATCTTATCACTAGTAACCTCAAGGTCAAGTCAATGGTCTTATATGAGATCCTCTTGGCGAAGGCTGGTATGTTTCTGATTGAAGCCTCAGCAATTATTCGCTTACTATGCTACCTAAAAAAAAGTGGGTGATATGGATATACATCGCTGGCCTAGGATGGTAGTGGCAGAGGAGTTAGAACGGAGGAAAAAGACTTGGAAGAAACAAAATAACAAGTGGCTAAACAAATGGAACATAAACCCCCACGAGTGCCCAAACACTAACATTGAGATCAAAAAGTGGGTGTTAGAGAAATTCAAAACTGCCATGTGGACACAACAAAAAGGTAGGAAAAAAGCTCACTATGTCAAAGAATTTAACCCCAAGTGGGACCATGGTGATAAAGAATATTTATGTTCCACAATTAAAGGCAAGGCAAAAATCCTGATAGCTCGGCTGAGGACCAACTCTCATCATTTACGATGCGAAACTGGTAGATGGAAAGTTCCCAAAGAGGTGTGGGAAGAAAGAACTTGTAATTTTTGCAATATAGGGGTAGTTGAAACGGAGTGGCATTTTATCAAGGAATGTGTTGCTTATGAGGACATTCGTAGTCATTATGAAGACAGCCTACAAGTGAACAGTTTGAAAGAACTTTTTGAAGAGGCAAACTTACACAAAATGATGACTTTTCTAATAAGGATCCACAATAAAAGGGCCCACCTAGAGAAACTTTAGCAAACTGATTAATCGGTTCTATCTTGGTCCCTTAGACCATTGGTCTCGTGGACGTCATTAAAATTCATTCATTCATTTCATCCGTCAATCTCTTCTCTTGGGTGACAATCTAAATGGCCATAGTGTTTGATAAATGATTGCTTGTAGGGACTTGAGTCATTCAGAGGGTATCTAACATGAGTTGGATCTACATGATAAAATAGAGAAATAATCAAGCCAAGGGTGCTCAGCATGGCGGCGAGCTCCTTTAGACACCAATCAGACTCTGCATAGCCTTTGGAGAATATGGGAATGCGAATGGCACTGCTCTCTATTGCTCTTGCTGGCTCTTCGCAATGATATCCCCTTTTTCCAACTTCTCACTATCAATGAACACATTCAGTCATGTTGTAGAGAGAGCTTAGAAGAGATGATCGACCAGAGTCTTCCTCACATATGGTCCCCTGAATGGGAAAATGCGTGAAAGAAATGAACAAGAATCAATTTCATCGACTCAGAATAGACATGGACCAATATTTGAATTGCGTAGTGAGTTCCCACTTTGTAATCAATTGAAGGATTTTAATGACGTTCACGAGACCAAACAATCTAAGGGACCATGGAATCGTAGTCATAAGCAATCTCCAAATTCCTTTCCATGCCTAACCTTCTATTATGAATCTTGACAATCTAATTAGGTTTGTATGTGGTTGGCCATGATTGTGATATGGCTTGCATAAATATATTTCAAATTTGATAGAATCTTTCATTAAATAATTAGGAAGTTGTCTACGAGTTTTAACACAGCAATTCAAAGTATTTTTTAAGATTTTGTCAAATTAGTTTAGATGTGAAATCGGAAGATGGATGATATTTAATGAAGAGAGGGCAGATAGATGATGTTGTTATTGCATACAAGAAGCGGTGGAGACAAAATGGCATTACATCATGGAGTTTTCAGCGTACAAGGATTTTAGGACCAATTACATTGATATACTAAATGCAAGCACCTTGAGTAAGTTGTTTGAAGAAGAAAAGATAATAAGCGCTGTAGATTTCTTGATCAAAACATACAACAAAAGATTCAAGTTATGGAAGGAAAATGAGATCTAGTTGGTGGTTAGCTATCTTTGGTTCTATAGGTTGTTTGGCCTCATAGACATTATTAAAAGCATTCATTCAATCATGAGAGTAAAGTAGATTTTGGGATTAAGAGTACCATGCAAACTTTGTGTGAGATGTGAGGGTGCCAAAGTTTTATAAGTTTTGTAAAAGTCATTTTGATATTGGAGTTTTATAGATGATCTTTTTCAAAAAGTTTGTTGTTTTGTACAATCTTACTTCTTCAAATAAGATGTTTAATTTGTCTCTTCATAAGCTGCCTTCATAGTTGATATGGATGTCATTGTGTATTCATCACTCTATAATGTATTATCATCTTGTCTCCACCAAACCCTCCTTGCAAAATATGTATATTCTCATTTCCTACACACTAACGATGTCCATGTTTCACACTAAAGATATTCTGGGTTAGTCCTTACTTAGACTAGATCAAAAATTTTAGTTTTTGTTCAATATTTGTTTGTGTAATATTATTCATCATGTTTCCATGTGGAATTAAATAATTAGATATAATAAGCTTTCGTTAAACCAATTTGTTTTTTGTCCACATGGTAGTCTTGACTTTCTTTTACATATTTTTTATTTCCTCAATAATATTTGGACATTCCTACACATTAACGTCTAGTTTATTTCTCCACTTGTCATTTTGTTTCATCTATGTGTTCTTTCTTTTGCGTAGCTCTTCTGCAATACTAAGCTAGGCTAGTGGTAGCTCTCCAAATTTTGAGCCATTTTAGGTAGTTTAACAACTAGATCACCGTCTATACTTCTAAAAGGAAAGTACCTCTTTCTTCTAATAAAATATCGTAGGCAGCTATAGTCTTAGTTTTGAATTGCTTATAATTAAATATTTTATAATTCTACCCACCTAGCTCCATTTCTAACTTGATATATTTTTGTCCCAAATTTCACACCCATAAAGTATCAACAGAGTGAGAAGAACATCAAATTCAATTCTCTTGATTTTTCGATCCCATGATTCCACACTAATGTATCTATTTTTTAGTGAATATAAAGCTTTCTAGCCCACTTGAATTAATTTTCTCTACATGTTTTTTATTGAGCTTGTTGTAAAGATTGAGCTCAAGGTACTTGTATTCTTTTACTATTTTCAATAGGCTAGCTTTCAAAATAAAGTTAATTTATTTGTTTGTCTCTATAATAAAAATATTATCTAACTTTGGTTTTGTTAGTGTTCACTTGTATCCTAACCTCCTAACAAAAGAGTTCTAGTGTTCTCTCAATTTATGAGTTATTTTTGCAATTAGGATTGCGGTCATTCACATATAAGAGTAACTTTTTTTTTGCTCGGTAAAATATGTTTATTTTTATTAATATAATCATTATAAATATATACATTCTTCTAGTCATGAAACCCCTATAGAAAACACCACCTATATCGACACCAAAAAGTTGCACAATAAAATTACAGAGCTTCAAACTGCATTCTATCCACCCCTACCCTAATACATACTACATGAATACGTATAGACCCAACACCCCCTATATTTACACCAAAGAGTTACACCACAAAATTATAGAGCTTCAAATTGCACTCCAACCACCCATGTCCTACTATGTTCTAACTGATTAAATACAGACCCACAAAATTTGCACATTATCCTCGTGTGCTAATTAAAATTTTCAACAATTTGTATACAAAAAATTCAGAACTTGGAATATGTGGAAGAAACCAAAAAAATTTGAAAAATCACAGGGGTACTAAACCACCCCAACCTCAATGCCCACACCCACTAGCTCACCCACAACAATGAATACGAACCACCCCATGTCTATGCCCATGCCCATGCCCACTAGATCACCCACGACCACAACCACAGATCACCCCACATCCACGCCCATGCCCATGCCCACCACCTCGCCCAGGCCCACTAGCACCACGACCATGCAAATGTCATCACTCCAGCATCTCTGTCCAAACCCCCGCCATACAAAACCTAAATAGATTCAACCACCCTAGGAATGCTAGTAGCAATGCAAATCTCTCAGTCGTGTACATAATCCACAATACAAGCCCAATACTTTTGGGCCTCTGCCTTCATCTCAAGAATGTTGCCAAGTGCCTGATGTAGAAGAAAAGGGTACAAATGGTGTGGAACACCCAAGAATCCAAACCAATCACTGTGAGCAACCACAAAACCATAGCCCAGAATGACACTTCCAACAAGTTATTCCAATCCAACTTGTCATTCTAGGCAGACGCATCTCTGCATCACCCTAATCACCTTCTCTTGTGGACTAAAATACAAACCCCAAGCACAAAACAAAGATGAAATATGAATGTTTGTGTGAAAATTAAACTTCAACGCCAAAAACTTAATCTCCAATAGAGCCTTGACCAAAATCAAGAAGAATGGGTCGCTCATTGCGAGCACATGCTTTAGCCTCTTCTCAGAAATGGGACCCCAGAATGCCATCTGCTACTTGAGGGCTCTGAAAGAGAAATTTGCTTCCATATGGCCTTGCACCACCTCCATATGACAACAACAGATGCAAATTTCAATGGCACGTAGGATTCCCAACAACCTACACTCGGCGAAAGGAATGTCAGTCACACTCTGAAATAGGAATGAATGTCTCTCAAAAATCCCATCAACATTCAATGTAGATGCACTAAAATAAAAGGGTGCAAATGGTGTGGAACACATGGGAATCCAAACCAATCACTATGAGAAACCACAAAACTATAGCCCAGAATGACACTAGCCACAATTTCTTCCAATCCAACTTGCCATTCTAGGCACACGCATCTCTGCATAACCCTAATCACCTTCGCTCATGGACTAAAATACAAACCCCAAGCACAGAACAAAGATGAAATATGAGTGTTTGTGTGAAAATTAACTTCAACGCCAAAAACTCAATCTCCAATAGAGCCTTGACCAAAATCAAGAAGAATGGGTTGCTCATTGCGAGCACATGTTTTATCCTCTTCTCAAAAACGGGACCCCATAATGTCATCTGCTACTTGAGGGCTCTGAAAGAGAAATTTTCTTCCATCTTCCCTTGCACCACCTCCACATGGCAGCAACAAATGTAAATTTCAATGACACATAGGATTCCCAACAACATATACTCGGCGAAAGGAATGTCAGTCACACTCTGAAATTGGAATGAATGTCTCTTAAAAATCTCATCAACATTCAATGCAGATGTACTAAAACATGTGCAAGGTTATACATCTGCCACCTTCATATGCCAAATTTAAGTTCCATTAATAGATCTGATGTAATTGACCACCATCACAACCTCGCTATATTTCGGCCAAATTGGAACCAAAACATTCAGCAAAATTCACCACCAATTTGGATAGGGAATCCGCCAAAACGTTACCTTCTCTACAAATATGTGATACCTTAAAATTTCTAAAGAGACTAAGTTTGAGTCAAATCACCTTGATGAATTTATCCAGCTTCCAAACCTATGCACTCCCATTTGCAATTGCGTTGACAATAATATGTGAGTCACCTTCAAAATGCAATTGGTCCACACGAAGTTTTGTCATTAGGTCTACTGCAAGATATGTCGCTTGC
Source organism: Thuja plicata (assembly GCA_018584345.1). NCBI lineage: Eukaryota > Viridiplantae > Streptophyta > Pinopsida > Cupressales > Cupressaceae > Thuja > Thuja plicata. The sequence goes on along the minus strand of MU224877.1, from coordinate 294,471 downwards.
ACCTCTGCATAATTATTGGTTCTTACAGTCAGCTTCTTGGTCTCAATTGTCAAAATATTTCCCTAAGCATTGTGAGCAACGCATCCAGCTCCTGAGGGACCTGGGTTCCCTTGGGATGCCCCATCAAAATTAATCTTAATCCACCCCAATTCTGGTTTTCTCCATTGAGTCTTATTCCTAGCCCCAAAAGAAGGTTTAACCCCCAAAGACCCATTAACGGGTCACACACACACACACACACACACACACACACACACACCATCAAATTTCTTTATCCACTCATCTAACTTAGCAATGTATAACCCAAGTTCAAGAGATCAAGAAATGTATTTTGACGCTAATATATTTACTACTATAGAAATTGGAAATTCCATCACCTATCCTAATTTTATCCCTCACTTATTCATAAATTCTATGAATAAATAGTACTATGAGAATCCAACACTTTTAGATTAGTGAATTGTTCTTCATAAAAATTCATAAGAGCTTGAGTTCCTTGATGGTAACTATAATTTTTTCCTCCCCTATATGTAGTCAAAACTTCAATTGGAGCATCTACAAGAAATCTAAATTTGGATAAGCATTCTAAACCACTTATACACATAATTTGATGTGTTTGATACTTAGTACAACTATAAGTTCAATATTTTCCTATGGATGACCTTGGAGAACTCATCACATAGTGGTATAATAACCCTTAAAATGTTTTCTTTAATAACACCAATTTTAAGAGATAAAAGAAAATATTGATAAATTTGGTGAACTAAAGAGAAAAGGAACACAAATTGTACAATTAGTTCCATACATTAAAAAAAATGTGTGTGTGTGTGTGTGTGTGTGTACGAACACATAGACAAATATATGTGTGTTTGTGTAGTGATCAAATTTATTGGAATAAATTTTGATAGATAAATCAATCATGCATATAATGCAAGGCATTACACTACTAGAAAGCTCCTACTTCCACTCCCCTAATAATCTAAATTTTCAAGTTACATTAGATTCATCCAAGTCCATTAACCAATTGAACTACAATCCCACTAGGTACAATTTATTGACTAATTAGTACACACATTTTCTTTCTTCCCATTTGCATTCCTTAAGTAACGTTTATCGTCAATTATTAATCCCCGTGGCTCTAATAATTGTTCTAGGTTATCTTGTATTAGTAAATGCATCTTATTTAATTAGCCTAGATTAATTTAAGAGAAAGGTTAGTTTCCTTATATTTTTTGAGCTTGACTATTAAACTTTGACCTATTTTTATTATCTTAAAGAACTTATAAATTTATAATTTTATGATTATTTACATCTTACCTCAAAATTTCAAACTCATTTTATTCTTGTGATGAAGATCATATGTGATTGTATTATCACATATTTCTTTGAGATTTGAGATTTGTTGTAATATCTATTTTACCAAGCCCACCCACCATTGACAACTCCATTTATGTTTCATTTTAAATTTGATGCATGATTAATATTTTTATGTTAATCTAATTTAATAGTATTTTAATCTTATCCTTGTACTCAATATTTAGATTATGAGCTACTTCTAATCCTATTGAAACCCTAGGACATTCCACTAGTTTCAAACTGTTTCTCTCTGGTGAGCTTGCACGTTATTAGTTGTCTTTTTTTTCATGCTTTCTCCCAAAACATCAGAGTTTTCCTGGTGTTTTAGTGACATAACATCAAGAAGAGAGGGTTCAGTTGTAGATTCGACTAGGTCTGCAGCTGGCGTTTGAGGTGATGTTGTCTTGTACTTTCAACACTGTGATATTTGACCATTAAGAGGGTTTTGAGGGCTGATTTAGAGGGTGGTTTGGAGTTTTCTCTTCTTCCCATGAAACCCCCTATTTTTCCTATCTTTGTGGTCATTTAATTCACTATAGAGAGGCATGCAACTGAAGGAGGCAAGGGGGGGCATTCTAGGGAAGGGACCCTTCCAAAAGTTAATCCGAGGAAGCAGTAACAACCACTAACATGAAAGACATAAATATGCATAAAGATGAAGATACGATTACAATGACTAGTGGTAGGACTAAAAAAAAAAATGGAGTAGGCACATATGGAGGAACAAAATGATGAAATTCCAAGTAAAACCTAATAATTCTCCCTCTTTGATGATGTTATGGATTATATTGAAGAATGTCGATATAGATCAATTATTGTCGATATAGATCAGTTATCTTGTTCTTTTTAAGAGGAGTTCCACCTGAATCTAAATTTTGCAAATGGATAAAACTTAACTGAGAAAGTCGGGGTGGGAAATTGAATCCTTGGGAGGTTTAGGAAAGGGTTTTGTATCCTGTAAGTTATGAAATGTTGAACATGCACAAGTTGTGCTCCAATATGGAACATGGGTAATTTGTGAACAAATTTGCTAATTATAGGCATGGACATTGGATTTTCATCTTGAAGGTCCTTCCAAGTTGTGATACCCTATGTGGGATGAACTTCCTTATCTTAATTTGGCTTTCACACCTTTTTTTAGACAAATTATTTCTCAGCTTGGTAGAGTTATTTGGTGTAAGAATTATTCTGATAAGTTTTCCACCCAAAGAGTGCACCCAAGAGTCTGTGTTGAGATGGATGCGAATAATCCACTACTATAAAATATATAACTTATTGGTCCCAGTTTTGAGTTCCTTCAGCCTCTAGTTTACCTTAACAAGCCTAATGTATATTTATGTTGCCAACAAGAAGGACATCTTATCAAAGACTTCCCTATCAGAAGACATAAAATGAATCAGCCCCAAGTTTCTATTCTTAAAAAAAATTTAAAAAAATGGAGTAGGCACATATGGAGGACAAAATGATGAAATTCTAAGTAAAACCTAATAATTCTTCATCTTTGATGATGTTATGGATTGTATTGAAGAATGTCGATATAGATCAACTATCTTGTTCTTTTTAAGAGGAGTTCCACCTGAATCTAAATTTTGCAAATGGATAAAACTTAACTGAGAAAGTTGGGGGTGGGAAATTGAATCCTTGAGAGGTTTAAGAAAGGGTTTTGTATCCTATAAGTTATGAAATGTTGAACATGCACAGGTTGTGCTCCAATATGGAACGTGGGTAATTTGTGAACAAATTTGCTAATTATAGGCATGGACATTGGATTTTCATCTTGAAGGTCCTTCCAAGTTGTGATACCCTATGTGGGATGAACTTCCTTATCTTAAAAAAAAATTAAATGGAGTAGACACATATGGAGGAACAAAATGATGAAATTCTAAGTAAAACCTAATAATTCTTCCTCTTTGATGATGTTATGGATTGTATTGAAGAATGTTGATATAGATCAGTTATCTTGTTCTTTTTAAGATGAGTTCCACCTGAATCTAAATTTTGCAAATGGATAAAACTTAACTGAGAAAGTCGGGGGTGGGAAATTGAATCCTTGAGAGGTTTAGGAAAGGGTTTTGTATCCTATAAGTTATGAAATGTTGAACATGCACAGGTTGTGCTCCAATATGGAACATGGGTAATTTGTGAACAAATTTGCTAATTATAGGCATGGACATTGGATTTTCATCTTGAAGGTCCTTCCAAGTTGTTGTGGGATGAACTTCCTTATCTTAAAAAATAAATTTAAAAAAAATGAAGTAGGCACATATGGAGGAACAAAATGATAAAATTCCAAGTAAAACCTAATAATTCTTCCTCTTTGATGATGTTATGGATTGTATTGAAGAATGTCGATATAGATCAGTTATCTTGTTCTTTTTAAGAGGAGTTCCACCTAAATCTAAATTTTGCAAATGGATAAAACTTAACTGAGAAAGTCGGGGGTGGGAAATTGAATCCTCGAGAGGTTTAGGAAAGGGTTTTGTATCATGTAAGTTATGAAATGTTGAACATGCACAAGTTGTGCTCCAATATGGAACATGGGTAATTTGTGAACAAATTTGCTAATTATAGGCATGGACATTGGATTTTCATCTTGAAGGTCCTTCCAAGCTGTGATACCCTATGTGGGATGAAATTCCTTATCTTAATTTGGCTTTCATGCCTTTTTTTTTTAGACAAATTATTTCTCAGCTGGGTAGAGTTATTTGGTGCAAGAATTATTCTGATAAGTTTTCCACCCGAAGAGTGCACCCAAGAGTCTGTGTTGAGATGGACGCGAATAATCCACTACTATAAAATATATAACTTATTGGTCCTAGTTTTGAGTTCCTTCAGCCTCTAGTTTACCTTAACAAGCCTAATGTATATTTATTTTGCCAACAAGAAGGACATCTTATCAGAGACTGCCCTATCAGAAGAAATAAAATGAATCAGCCCCAAGTTTCTATTCAGCCCATTAAACAATTAAATGACAGCCAGCTTGTGCCTAAAGATTCAGCCATTACCCCAAACTTGAGCAACTCTATTGTTAATACACATGATAAGAACACTTGTAATCTAAATGTCACACCATATAGAGATGATGTTATGGAGGAAGGGAAGAGAGTGGTTAGAAAAAGGAAGGAACCTTTTGAGCCATCAATAAAACAAGGTGGAAGTTCTCATCAAAGATTGCTACCATCTTCACAGGTTAATTCAAAATATGTGGATCATAATACTTCCAGTTCCAAATCTATGGATAGTAATACTTCCCCTATTAAAAATTCAGTGAGATAGATCTAGGTCCCCTTCTCCTAATGATAGCGGTAAGGGCACCACCAATTGGGCTCATTCAGCAAGACAGATCTAGATCCTCCCCCCTGTTAATAAGGAGGTAGGTATTGCTAATCAGCCTCTTGTTGTTTCCAATCATTATGAAGCATTGTGACACAAGGTAGATATTTAAATCTCCTCTTTTCCATGAATTTTAGAATTCTTTCTTGGAATGTAAGAGGGTTATTGCTTCCCCATCATAAATATGGAGTAAAGGATACAATAGCCAACTAGAAATCTAATGTTGTGTTTATTCAAGAAGTTAAACTTAATGGTATCCATCTCTCTTCTTCTCTATTCAATGTATGGAGATATGCATCATTTTTTCATACATCACATGTAGAATAAAAGATACAATAGCCAACTAGAAATCTGATATTGTGTTTATTCAAGAAGTTAAACTTAATGGTATCCATCTCTCTTCTTCTCTATTCAATGTATGGAGATATGCCTCATCTTTTCATACATCGCATGTAGAAGGCAGGGGGGCTATCATTGTGTTTTCTCCTTGGGTGAATAACTTTATTATTGATAAAGGCAATGATCCTTCACACAGCTATGTGTAGACCCTCACTTTTATCAATGGAAAACCCATTGGATTTTGCTCTGTATATGCTCCAAATTATACAAAATAAAGAATTTCTTTATGGGACTGGATGACCAAAAACCTTCCTAATGTTGATTGGGTTATAGGAGGTGACTTTAATATGGTTGAGTAGCATAATGATCGTAGTTGGTCGAGCCCTACAAAGTTGATAAATGAAGAGTTTGATAAGTGGCTTTATTGTCGTAATTTACCATTGTTCACTTGGTCTAACTACATATTTGGAGAGGATAGGAAATTGATCATACTTGATAGATTTTACATTTCCCTTAATATACAGATTGCTCAAGACCCATATGGACTTTTTGTTAAAGTTGATTACTCCACCACTCTCTCAAATCACTTCCCTATCATTTGTTATATTTCAGGTAATGTTAAGGACATAGTTACAAGACTCGAACTCGCCTCAAACTCGGCAAGCTGATTTTTGACTCAGACTCGAACTCGACATCTGGACTCGGCAAAAACTCGGCAAGGACTCGGCAAATTGAAAAACCAAAGAAATTCAAAGTTTTAAGGATTTAAAACTTTTTTCATGCATCATTTAGTCAATTAACATCAATGAACAATAATTGAGATAAATAGAAGCTACTTTGCACACATACACAAGTTTACATCGATCACATTTGTATAAAATTATAAATGTGAATTTATGAAGGAAACAAAGTAAACTAAATAAAACATTATAAATATAAATAGTGTCACTATCAAATGTCTACAATATTCATGGAATATGAAATCCATGGAATCAAAAGTTCAAAACATATATCAAAATAAAAGCTGATCCATATTGAGTAATGAATGAAAGCTGGGAGGGGTATCATGCTTCAAGCAAACTAATACATATTTGTACTTACACTCTTCTTCTTTTCTACGAATGAAATTGATTATTTTCTATGCTTAGAATATCCTCAACATAAATTTGTTACAACCTTTTAACTTTTATATATATGGACGAGTCATGGACAAAATATACGTTGAGTGGGCTTTGTTATCTGTGATTTGGAAATTGGAACAATACTTCTCCATGATAGGACCCTACAGATTATTAGCCCCACTGGTGCTCCTAATATGTTGTTTTGCAGTTTATGCTTAGTCTCAGAGACAAGTCTCACATATTGCTCTTAATTAGACTGTTAAAAGATTTCAAGTTTTGTGTGGCATTATAAAATGGGTATCAGATATTGCTTGTAATTAGACTTCAAAAACATGTCAAAATTTTGTTTGGTATTACAAAATGGGTATCACATATCCCTCTTAATTAGACTTTTTAGATTTTAAAAACATTTCAAAGTTATGTTTGGTTACTGGTATTACAAAATGAATATCACATATATTGCTCTTAATTAGACTTTTAGAACATTTCAAATTTATGTTTAGTATTACAAAACTCTATTACAATAGGTATCATATATTGGTCTTTATCAGACTCCAAAAATTTTGAATTTCCATTTTGTATTACAAAATGAGTATCACATATTGCTGTTAATTAGACTTCAAAAATATTTTGAAGTTCTGTTTGGTATTAGAAAATGAGTATCACATATTGCTCATAATTAGACTTCAAAAACATTTCAGAGTTGTGTGGCAACAAAATAGGAATTAATTTTTAAAAAAATGAAAGCAGATAAGAAAAAAAATTCAATGAAATAGATTAAAAAATCTATTTTTTTCGCTTTATGGTCTGACTGGCTATGGCAGAGTCCTGCCTGCGAGACTCGGCGAGTCAGCTAGGACTCTGCTGGACTCTACCGAGTCTGAGGCCAGAGCCAAAAAGACTCTGGAGCCCTGGCTCAGCTCGGGACTCGCAGAGTCCTGTAACTATGGTTAAGGACAAAAGTCACTCAAGGCTTCCATACAAACTCAATACTTCACATCTTAAGAATCCTTCTTGCATGGATTCCTTAGTGGGCAACATTTGTGGGGCTAACAGAATCCACCGAACCCATAGTGTTATTGAGAAGGAACCTTGTAAATAATACTATGGGGTCGGTACATTCTATCGACCCCATAGTCGTGACGGCCTTAGTGGGCCTTTGGAATTCTATTCCCAAACCAAAAGAAGGAAACTCTTATAGGAAATGGTGGCACAAAGTTATCTCACAATGTGTTGAATTTTTATGTGCCTTTGGAAGAAAAATGGTGTGGCACCGCAAACGTAAAGAAAAATATCTTAGAGGAAAGTTTGAGCATGATAGAAAACTATTAAATGCAAAACTAAATTATATAAATTCAAAAACTTCTATCACAGCTTTAGAACTCAAATTTGAAAAATGGACAGCTATAAGGGACAAGGTGCTAAAATAAGGTTTAGACTACACTGGGCTAAGGAGGGTAATAAGGGGTCCACGTTTTTCTTCAATTTTATGAACTACAAGCATAAAAAGGAGTATATTGGAGCAATTAAAGAAGAGAAGGGTCACCTTCATACAAATTCAGAAGCGATAGCAACCTTGCTTCATAATTTTTAAGCAAATTTTTTTAAAGAAGATTCTCATTGGCATGATGCCCAACTTGTTTTGGAAAAAATAATTAAAGATCATATTTCGGAAAAGGTAGACAGAGATTATAGCCAATACTTAGATCATACACTTTTCATTGAAGATCTAAAGCATGTTGTCTTTTCTATGACAACTAATAAAAGCCCCAATTTTGATGGGCTTCCGGTGGAGTTTTATCAAACTATGTGGCCCCATATCAAAGATGATTTTTATATGGTGTAGCTTGAGGCTTTGGATTTTGGTTCTTTAGGTTCAAATATAAATAGGGGAATTATTAAAATTATTCCTAAAGGGAAAAATGAAGATTCAATCATAGGTTGGTCTCCTATTATATTACTTAACATTTCCTACAAAATTATTGCTAAAGCAATTTCTACAAAGATGAAACCTGTGGCAAAAAATATTGTCAGACCTAACCAAATATGTTTCCTTGGAGGGAGATATATTCTTGATAATATTATACTTTCTTGGGAAACTAGTGAATGGGCCCAACAATCAAGCCAAAATTTTATTGTAGTTAAGTTAGATTTTGATAAAGCTTATGATAAGATGCGTTGGAGCTTCATTCTCAAAATGTTGCACTCGCTGGGGTTTGGTCCCAGGTTATGTAGACATGTTGAAATGCTATTTAAAGATGATTCTAACAATTTGATATTGATTAAAGAGATGTCTAATCCATTTCCCTTATAATGTTCAATAAGACAAGGTTGTCCTCTTTCACCTTTTCTTTAGTTCTTGCGGCTGATCCGTTTGGTTATTTGCTTCAAAAGTACCATTAAATAAATCTAATCAAGGGTATCTCTATCCCTAACAATCTGGTAGTCATAAACTCTCATTTTTTTATGATAGCATGCTTTTTATTCAAAATTCAGAGGAAGATATTTTAAATTCTATGGAAGTTCTCAACCTTTATTGCTCTATTTTTGGGTCTAAGTTGTCCCATCATAAAACTAAATATCTCATGACCCAAATAGATAAGGTTCCTTCTTGGATTCCAGTTGAATGGAAACAAATTAAGCATGGACAAATCTCTCATTACCTAGGTATTCCCTTTGCGTTGGTAGTGTCTCTTTTTGAGATGTGGAAGTGGTTCCTTAATAAAATGAAAATCAAATTACCTGCCTGGAAAAATAAGTTTCTCTCTCTAGCTAGCAGGATTCAAGTTGTGAATCACATTATCTTAGCTTCACATGTTTATTATTCATCTTGTTGGTTGCCTTCTTGAAAAAATAATATGATGATCTTATCAAATTGGTTTGCAAATTTTTATGGTCTAATTGGATTGGCAAGGTTGGTTTTAAATACACTTCTTAGTTACACTGCATTCAACCCAAATCTAAAGGTGGGTTGGGTATATTGGACCCCAAAACTCAAGGAGTTTATCTTGCAACAAAATGGATTATTATGGAAATGAATGGAGATGAACCATGGAGTATATTAGTGTGGTTTCATATTGGCCAGGCCATAATAAAAAGTAAATGACAAGTTGTGGCTTGGGAAGACAAACTTTTGATGGCTCCATTCTTTCAAATTAGAGCCTCCTTCTCCATAAAATCTATCTGGAAGGCATAGTAGCAAGTATGTAAATATTTGAAGTGGAAAGATTACTCATTGAAATATAGTTTCAACTTTGGATGCAATTCTATTTGGTGGAATATTTTGATTCAATACCGTGGACAACCTCTTGCCATTTCCTTCCCAAAGCAAGCCAACCTTCTATTTAAAAAAGGAGTTTGACAATTTCAGGATTTCTCCTCTACGGAGTGGGATGAATTGTTAAACATTAGAAACAAATTTTTTTTAGATAATGAGCTCAAAGGGCTTATCATTTTTGTGAAGTATTTGGTCCTCATTAACCTGACTATGAAGCTTTGTACCCCTTTAATATGTAATTTTTCCAAGGATTGGTGTTGGTTGTCAAAGCATCAGTTTGGATTGTTTCCTCTAAAATAAATATAATTATCTTTTACCTTTCTTCCTCTTAAATCACAGGCTAAATAAAAAATAAAAATGTAAGTTTCAGGAGAGGACTTGGAGACAATTAAGTGCTCAAATATGGAGGTCCAAAGATTATTCTAATGCCCAAATTTTAGCTTGGAAGAATCTTCAATCTAAGCTCCTGGTTGGTGGTAGATTGAAATGTATCATGATACAGTCAGTTAACTACCCATTTTTTCATGAAAATGAAAGTCTAAAGCATATATTTTGGGATTGTGTATGGTCCAAAAGAAAATGGAATTCTCTTTTTAAATATGTTCCTGTCATCTTTGACCATAATTTACGTTGGAAAGAAGCAATTTTGGGCCTTAATATTCAGAAGAACATTGTTGTTGAGTCTATGAGGCATATTATTTTATTTAATATATTGAAAAGAAAGTGTATGGTTATGTTTTAAAACCATGATTTTCATCAAGGAGCTGAAATGCTAAGGTTTTACTCTGATATCATATTTCAGACTATGTTTTTATGTTCTCTTTGCAGGAAGGATCCAAAGGACTACTGGAGATCAATAATCAATTGGAGAAGATCAAATTTAAATTGTTGCAACTTCACAAACATGACACTATATGTACGAAATAGCTTCAGCAAATGCTGAAATTCAGGTTATGATGATAATTTGTAAACATTTCTTGAGATGTTATCGTCTTAGATGCTTAGTAGGTACAACAGTTATATATGTTCATGTTGTTTTTTATTCCAGGGCTTTCACATAAACATTTGTATCAACTCAACATTTGAGAAGTTCTAGTATAGGTCTATTTTATGCCTTGTTCTTCATTCTCTAGCAATATTTTAATTGCCTCTTATTTTGTAATTTATTCTTTGCTTTATTCAATATATAAAAAAGGAAGTGTTTGTATGATCCATAACATAGCTAATGAATCCCATAAGACCAAGATGCATATTGATACTCATGTTAAGAACACATACACAAACTAAGATAATGACCATTATGCTTATGTGGAGCTTATTAGTTTTGATAATACTTGAAGTCTTACACAACTAGTTGATATGATCCGTAATGTATTCCAAGCTATATGAATCATAGATTTTTTAAGAAACTACTACTAAGATCACTTTGGTCTACTATGATTATTTCATCTACCTCCTTGAATAATTATTTGATTGATTCATCTTCTACTATTACATTTTCCACCACCAGTGCCCATCCTCATATTAATAACAATACTAGTGTTCCACATATAGTGCTTATATGTTTACCACTTACCTTGTCAATGTGGCCTTCTTGATAACTTTACTGCTCTTGGTATTTCAATCTCTTACCTTGTGTATTACATCTCCATGCCTATCTCATCCATCACTACTAAAATTATCACTATCTCTTTTAGTCATATCATGTATATCTCTTATTTTGCATCTTTATCCACCTTCATGCATACTCACAATTATCTTTCTATCTCTATGCCTCTTCCTCACCCTATCACCTCTTCCAACCCTCATGCTTCCCATGAACACTCGTGTATGTATTGTAGTGGACCTTAACCCTCTTGTGCATCTTTCATCTTCCATCCTAGATGCACAAGTTCATAAAATTGATCAACAAGAGAAAATATTATATGCAAGACTTAATAGAAAATATAATGGTAAATTTTGAGATTTCATACAACATTAGGTTATGATATAGTTGTAGATATAATTTACCTTTGGGATTTTTCTCACCCTATTTTCTAATGTATGATGAAAAGAGGAGCATAGCACACATTTGAGGTCACTTACATAGCTCGAAAAACTTTTTTTGAAATGAAGATAGAAATTTTATTAAATTATCTTGAAGGACTCTTAAAAAATATTATGATATAAGTGGTTATTTTTACTTCCTTGAGGATTCAATCACACTAATAATTTGAAAAATGTGTTGTTAAATAATTAAAACTTGATATATTCCTTAAATTTATTTTATTTAATCAATTTGTATGTGCTTAAGGATCAACTTAACATATTGGTTACTATGTTATATTAGACAATTATAGTCCTTATGCTCTAAAGGAATTATTCCCTTACATATTTTTAAAATGAAAAACATCTCTATTCAAGGATTAATTAATAATTGTGGATAATGTGTACCAAAATTAGCAATCACACTTAAGCATGCAATAGGTATGCCAAGGAGATTTTTGAATAGTTATAAGAAGATGAAAAAATGTGACAACTTGTTTCAATATATTTCAATCTAAATTTTTAATATATATGTGAATATGATATTCCAATTTATTCATCTTGAATGAAGAATTTGTTCTTCTCTAAGATTTTATTATCGCTACCTTCAATTTATAGCCAAATACATTATGAATGTTGGTCATAAAGTTAGCTACAACATTAATAACAAACAATTGGAGATAAGGTAAGATAAGGTTGAGGATAAGACTGAGCTGCTAGATGCAGACCTGTGGTTGGTCACAATAGACCATAATTAATCTTAATATTTACGAATACAAAATAAAAGTAATTTTACATTATAATTTAAAACTAAAATTATAAAATATCTATTATTTTCACACTAAAATAACATTTTAATATATTTTTAAAATAAATTTTTTACTTTGAAATCTCACTCACATGGAAAATATTAAAAAACAAATCTTAATATTTTTAAAAAACAAAAGCAATTTTATTTTACATTATATAACTAAAATTAAATAAAAAATTCAAAAAATATTTTTTCCACACTATAATAACAATAAAAAAATTACTTTAAAAATTAATAAATAAAACAAAAACCTTACTATTTATGAATAATAAATTAAATAATAAAATATTATAATTTTAAATTAAAATTAAATGTATAATTAAAACTAATATTTAGAAAATATATTTTCTTATATATTATAATAAATTTAAATAAAAATTTACTATTTATGAATAATAAATTAAAAAATAATTGACATGCAAGTTCGACTGATGAATAGGGTGAAAACAATGTTCAAGGTGAAGATATGGAGGAATGAGTGCATCTGTATTTACTTTAAAAAAATTGCTTGTATGGGATTTTGATTTTGTATAGTCTTATTTTGCTTGTGCATCACAGGTAGTGATCAGTAGTAGAAGGTTTTAGCTTGTAGTTATAGTATGCATCTTCAGGCTTTTAATTTGGCTAATATAAATCCAAACTTGACATAAATATGTAAACTTTTTTTTATCTATTAATATAAATATATATAGGCTCTTTGCCTTTCACCAAAAAAATTGTATAAATTACAATGTAGAACTAAAAGTAAAAGCTAAAATTAAAATGAGAATTTGAAAAAAACTATTTTAAATTAAAAATTAAAAGTAATTATATTTTACCATTTAAAACTAAAATTAGGAAAAAAATAGCTCTTTTCTAACAAATATGTCAAATAAAATGATATTTTACATATCTAAATTATCATTTGTAGTAATTTAAATGCTTTATTTTGGGCTTGTATCAGTCTGCGTGATGGGGTGAAAAAAATCATGACTAGATTAAAATTTATTAAAAGAAAATCAATGGTCCTAATGTGTTCAATCATCTTGCATTGGCTTTTATAGGATGTGACTCTTTGATTGCCAAACTTAACTTGGTTACTTCAAATAGGGAATGCCTTCAATGTAATTATATTTTTGTGTCTTCTAAAGACCTTTGTGCACAAGCATTAAATCAAAGTTATTATCATAAACACTTTCAAATAAGAATAAGTCAAAAACTTCTTATTATGTCCTTCAAAGTATTAATTTGGTCAAATAAATATTCAAAGGGTAGTGACATATAGGAAATTGTTCATCAATTTGCTAATACCTCTACTTTCTCTTTCTAGGAAGTTTACTAATCTTAGAAATATATACCTTTCATTCTTCAAATAGTGAGCACTGGATCACTCTCCCTCTCATTTTTCCACCGGATCCCAAAAGTACCACTTCTTAGTATATACAATCATCAATAATTTCATAAATTTCATTTGGTCTTAAATACAAGGTACAAGACTTTATCAATAACAAGATATGCAAAGCGTTAAGCTCCTACCTTTAGTATCTTTTGTTTTTAGATGTTGAATAACAAATATAATTGGAAGCAATTGTCAAAAGTAGTGAGAAGTATCATGGTTGATATATATTTATTATCTTGGTATAACATAACAATAAAACACATTGTACAGGTAGAGATTTCATATGCTCTCCATAGAGGGCTCATGGTTAATTTTGTCAATTCATAGGTGATATTATAATGTTTTAGGTGCAAGTAATGTTATTGCCATTTATGTAGATGCAGTTGAAGTTGAGTTTTTTTGTGGGGTCTTCTATATAGAATATAATTAGTTTTACTATTGTTGCATCTCTTTATTGGGACTTTTAACATATGAGAGGCTATATCGGGTAGTTAAATTTTCAAATTATGTCATGAATTTATTTTTACTATAAGTTGGGCACAATGTTGGCCTCATTTCCTTTTCTATGTACTAAGAACTTTGGAAATATCTTGGACAATAATGTAGTGGATCAAAATCAAATTGTCATTCTATACACTATTTCTAGTCAAGAATTTGTTGTTTTGGATTAGTTTGTACTTATAGACTTGTTTTGTATAATGACTACTATACTTGTATTTGTTGTTGAAATTATATCTTTTATGTATTATTTGAGGATAATTTAATCACTTTGACTATGTATGATTCTTAAAGATTGAACATTAAACATCCATAGATGTTTTAATGCACTTGCTACTATATTAATTATATGATGTATGAATTAAATAATGATTATGAATTTTGATGAGTTTATGGACTAACTACTATTTTGTGGCAATGAGGTAAATGCATAAAAAAATTATCCTCTAGCTTAAAGAGGGACATTGCATATACAATGTTTTTGAGAATACAAAAACATCTGCATGAATCATAGTTCTCATATATGTTCAATGGGTTCAATCAATCTCTAAGTATTATATTTGATTTAATGCATATAGTTCATCATCACGTGGCATACATGATTTAATGCATATAATTGTCATCTCTAAAAATTGCACCCTTGATAAGTTGCATAATTTAGCACTTTGGAGAAACATGGGAACTTTCTAGGTTTGTGGGTCATCTATGATGGAAACAACCTTTCGAGAAAGGTGGGCTTCCTATATGTACTTCACCTAAACTAAATTTTTTTGGGAAAAGGGTTAGAAAGAAACTTGGAAAATAAAAATTAATCCTAAAAATGATGCACCACAAGATCACTTAAGACCTATAGAAATATCTTGATACACAATTCAATCAATGATAAAGCTCAAAACACACAATTTAATTATATATGTTCCTTGCATACATATTTCATAAGAAGGCTTGAATTCAGATATCCCTAGAAGGAGAGAAACTTCTCACAACTAGACAACATTTGTATTTCAGCACAACCTGCAACCTGCAATATACATATTATTCTACAAAAGGTGCTATCATGAGACATAACCACAAGAATTTAGATATTTTGACAAGTAGTTGTGTCAATCAAGCACGTGCACACAATTAGACAGAAAAATTGAGAAGGTAAAATGCTTATCTTCATTAATTTCCAAGGCATAAACTAGTATAGATGTAAAAAAGAGTTACAAAAAGTACATTCTTTTTCTTCTAGGACTTCAAAAGTCAAGAGATAGATAAAACGTCAAACTATGACCCTTTCCACCATAAAGGCTCCTCAAAACACTCCAACTCCCCCTAGATTGACTCCAAAATGCCTAGATACCCTCCACTTGTTTTCAAACTAAAACCAACCTCCCCTATATGCGTGGAAGTTCATAAATCCTTTAATAAAAGCCCCTACAACTTAGAAACACATTTTCTCTATAATTGCATTTCTAATTTAATATTTATCTACATGGTTTATAATGCACCATAAAATAAATATCAATTATATTTTATTGATGCAAAAAAAAGGCATAATTTTATAACATCTTTTGTATTTAAATTAATATTTACCTAGCGATATTTTATCACTTAATAAATATCAATTTTACATTTAATAAATAAGGGTATGTGCAAGATCATGAGGGGCCAAACTATGCCCTTAAGTGGCAATGAAAAATCAGCAAATCAGGGATAGTCAACTTGACGTGAAAATTTGAACTAGCTATCAACCTAATATCACAAAGTTGTAAGAATAGAATCTGTAGGAAATTGAAGGTAGTTTCTAAACTACTAGGCCTTTTCTAATATATATATATATATATATGGTGAAAAGTATAGATTTCAATGCAGTAGTACAAAAATTTTAGGAAAAAAATAAGAAGTAGGTGTATGTCTGACCACCTTAATCATAATCAAATGATAATACTTTTTTATAAGATTTTATATATAAGTAGTAGACTCATGCTCGTATGTGACGCATATTTTTTTGTAATTTTATTCAAAAAAAAAATTAATTATGAATTTTATGCTACAACGTTTCCAGAATAAAAAAAATCTCGTGTCTGACCACATTAACTCATTGAAAACTTTACAAAATTCCAAAAAAAAATTCCCTTATAATAGGCAAAGCATAGAATGTGACGCATTTTTCGAATTTCAAAAATGTTACACTATTTGAAAGTTATAGTTGTTTTTCAATCAGTATATAAATCAACACTTTAGAGGTAACTCAATTAGAAAATAACTAATAATTACTTACCGAATTCAAAATCTGACAGCAATTATATCAATAGAAAGCTGATAATCTCCTTAAGATACCCTTTTTGTTTCATCAAATTTGGGTCAAAAAAAGTCGTCAACTACATGGTCAAAGTCTGGAACTTAGAGAAACAGGGGAAAAACACGTTTTTGTGTTATTTTTAGAGTTGGCCAATCAGGTTTGGTGTACAAAGCAATACTGAGCCTAAATATCGGGTACCCGAAATGACAACACAATTTTGATTTTTAAATTTTCCCACCTCTTTCTCCCTCTTACATTTTTTCCCTCCCCTTCCTCCCTCCTATATAATATATCAAAAATTATATATTAGCTTATGTATTATATATATTAAATATTATGTAATATCTATTATTTATTAAATATTAAATAATATATATTTTACATTAAATATTATATAATATATCTTAATATTAAATGTTACATTATATATATCATATATTATATATTATTTTTTATATATTATTTTTTAATATGTATTTTTCAATATATCACATAATATCTTCATATTTAAATTGTATATAATATATATATATATATATATATATGATACGATCTAATATATATAGTAAAAAAACTATATTCAATATGATATGTATTATATATTATATATTATATATTGTTGTATATATAATAAAATAAAGTATAGTATATATAATATATATTATATAGGACATATTAATATATAGGTTAATTACACCAGTATAAGGCATCCAAAAGGTTTCCAAAGGGGTCATAGAGGG
>MU224877.1:261155-274352 GCA_018584345.1 Thuja plicata | reverse complement strand
AGTTTTCAATGCATCATGAACTATTACGGTCCATTCATTCTACTTTGCATACTAATGAAATGCTAGAGGATTGTGGTGCAAGTGGTCTTCCCAAATCATCAAGAGACTTGCTAGATCAATTTTTATTCGTAGAGATGATGGTTGTTTATTTTATAAAAAGGATTGCTTAAATGACAAGTGTTCAGAATGTGGTGGCTTAACCAAGTTTAGGACATGTTTTCATGAGGTTTGGAACATGATTTTGGAAAGATGCTCATCCAAAAAAGGTATATGAAATAGTGAAATATACAGTGAAGAGTGGAGGTGAAGGCTCTAGATGTGAGTTAGTTTCAAAAGAATACAATGTTGCTGATTTTATTTCAGGTTTCAAGACAAATATTTTTTACAAGTATGCAAGGCATAGGCACAGGTCTCAATGGTTGGATCAACAATTCAGGATGTGTAAGGACACTTTCCCCATTGTAACTATTATATCCATTGTCAACTTTGTAGAGAACTATACATTGCAGCCCCAAAACCAGACTCAAGCTCAATATTACAATTCCATTCAGGTTGCAATTTTTGTACACATCACATATAGACATTCCCTTGATAACACAAAAGATGAGCGGAAGATAATCAAAGAGTACCATTGTTTATATGAGTGATGATAGGTCTCACTCTCATGAGTTTGTCCAACATTGTTTCGAGAACTATTTTGACTTCTAGCAAGAAAATGATATTGCTATGGATAGACATCTCATTTGGTCGGATAATTGCACCGGTCAATTTAAGAATGCCAAAATGTTTTATTGGTTGTGTAGAATGCATGTGGAGAGAGGTGTACCTCGTATTTGGAGTTTTTTTGAGTCAAGGCATTGGAAAGGGGAGCATGATGGAGCAGGTGCGTGTGTGAAGAGAGCTTTGGTAAAGGAGCAATTGAGGATTTCATGTGTTGTACTTCTTGATGCTCATTCCATTGTTGATTGGTGTACTTTAGCATTGTCACAGGGGGGACTCTTGATTCTACAGTGTGTAGATTCTTTTGGTTGGTTGAGGAGGGAACTATAGGAGATATATTGGATTGTCAAACAATGAAAGACTCTTTTAAAAAGCATTCATTCTGAATCTTTGATAGTAGTACATGGACCATTTGGACATGAGAGTTGGCTTGTTTTTGCCCCATGTATTTTCAGTATGATTGGGATCATTGTGAGTCAAGTGAGTGGGTGGATACATGGGTTCCATAGTATCTATCTCCTTTATCTTTGATGCTCTCTATAATAAATGATGACATGGAGACTTCTGTTGAGTATGACCATCTTTCAGATCTTCTGCAGCTAGGAGATGCTTTTGCATTCGTTGCACCGCAGGGGAATGATGAGAGGTTAGATTATTGGTTAGCACATTGTGTACTAGGTAAAAAGAAGCTTGCACAACCGATTATAGATGGTGATAGGTTCACATATCCTAATGTTTCAATTATTGTTGTGGGAACATAGTTGCAAACATACATGATTAGAAAGAATGGAATTCCTACATTTGAAGACTATGAGAAGCACAAAACTATTCTCATGCATTCACACCTTGTTATAGCAACAAATGTCAAGTTGTCAAAGTATCAAGGAAGACAAAAGACAAAAGAACTTTGGACTATTAGTACTGCTGATCATGAAGCACTATTGGAGACCCTGAAACAAAGAGATGACCCTTCAGGAACACTTGAATAGGTAATAAGTTAACTCAGTGCAAGGTTTTCTAAATTCGTTAAGCTTAAATTCAATACATTAATTTCATGCATTTCTTAGATTCTATTTTTGAGTCATTAACTTGGTTTTGAATGTGGATTGTAACTTGGTGTAGGAGCACCTATGAAGACACATAGGGTGATGCAGAGAGCATTGCAAGAAGACCTAGATGGGCTCTAACTCCTTGTCAACTCTCCAAACTCCTTTCTTGGACACCCCAACTCCACCAATGTCTTCCAAGGGTGTCTTGTGACTTTCCAAAGGGATCAATAATGCTTCCCCTATCCCCTCTTGACTCTCCAAGACAAGTTGTAGAACTCTGTAATTTCTCCTTTATGGAGTTTTTAAACCCCTCAAAGCCTTAACACTTCACTCCACTCCTGCACCCCTGAACTCTCACAAAGTACACAGGCCTAATTAGCTAGGTTAGGCTTGGTTTGTTAAGTAAGTGGTTGAAGATGGGTTGATGGAGTAAATTCAGAGACTTAGATGGATTCCTCTACCCCAAGATAGTCTAGAACCACTCTTGGTTTGATCCTCCCAAACACATATTGCACATGCATGTGACTGTACCAAAGAGCCAGGCTAATTACATAGAGATAATTAGCCTAGGGCTTTGTCTCATTAATAGTAGGACTAACATTGAGTGTCTAAGATTTAGGATTCTTAAATACCATAATCCTAACTTGTATTTTCCAAGTGGCCGAGCAGATCCACTAGGTAAATCTCAAGTTAGGATCACATCTTTATGACTGACCCAGTAAACCTTGGTTTCTTAGATAGTGAGTAAGTAAAATCTATAACTTTTAACAAACTTAACAAAAACAACTCAAACCAACTGGAATGCTTAAGAAACTCAATACATAAAAAAATTTATGCAACTAGATCCATAGAATGAATCCATACCAGGCCGTACACTATCAAAATGACTCAAAACACTCTTCTATTTCCTCCTCTAAATATCAAGCTCCGTACACTGTAAGTTCTAACCTTCATGGAAGGCATCAGATCACCTAATAGAATCATATAGGTGTTACATATGCTTCAAGAAGTGGGTGAGGTTGGTTACAATGAAGTTTTCATTCTTTGAAAAACATTTTGCAAAAGTTGCTCATGCAACATTTTGCAAAAAGACAACTTTTTGGCAACATGTGGGAAAGTTGCTATTTTGGGAAAATGATAACCTTACCGACCCCCAATGATGTGGGAGAGGTTCAAAACATGACAAGAACCTATAAAAGGACATAAAACACAACTTCTAACCAAACACTAAAATCACCAAACTAACATGGTCTAACTATGGTTTTAGGAACCTAGGTTTATAATTCACCTTAGGTCCTTCACCTTACATCATAGACCCACACAACCACACACACACAAGGGTGATCTCAAGGATGCACCTTATTAAAAACACAAAAGCAAGAAAATTAAGAACTTCAGGAGGTGCCTTGTACCATACTCCCCAAGGCAAAATTAACTCAAGTATCTTGAGTTGGGAGTGCTTCAAGTGGGTAACCTATCTTTTGAATGTCTTTAGGGGTCATCCAGGTAGCATCTTTAGTGGGTTGGGTTTTCCATTTGTCTAAGTACTCATAGTAAGTGCCTCTCCTATTTTTCTTGTTCACTCTCTTGTTTAGGATGCTTTTAATCTCAGGAGGAGTTGCTTGTGGCATGTCCTTGAGTGGTTGGAGTGTAGGAGGCTCTGGAGTATCTGCAAGATCAGTATTACTAACTTCACCTTTGTAAGCATAGATATCTGCAATATTGAAAATAGGTGATAAGCCAATGTGAGAAGGTAGATCAATTCTATAGGCATTGTTGCCACATTTCTTCAGAATCTTGAAAGGGCCAAGCTTTTTCATCATAAGCTTTGTGTATTTTTCTTTAGGTAGTCTATCCTTCTTAAGGTGGATCATAACTAAATCTCCCACTTTGAACTATAGGTCTCTCCTCTTTTTGTCATCATGTGATTTATATTTCTCAGTGGTATGCTGCAGTTTGATCTGTACTTGATCATGGATATTCTTCATCACTTCAGCAAAGTCTTCAACCAGTGCACTCCTTTTATCCATGTCTTTGATATCCCTGAGTTCCAATACCCCTCTAGGGTGAGTGCCATATACAATCTGGAATGGAGTTAAACCAGTACTCCAATTGACTGAATCATTGAATGAGAGTTTTGCTTGTGCTATGATAGTATCCCAAGTGGCTCAATGTTCTTGTGTGAGGCATATCGAAAGGTTTCCAAGGGATCTATTAATGACTTCCATCTCACCATCAGACTATGGGTGATATGTAGAGGACAGTGACACATTTGTCCCTAACTTTCTCCATAGAGTTCTCCAAAAATGGCCTAAGAACTTACGATCCCTATCTAAAATGATTGACAATGGGAGTCCATGAAGTCTCACAACTTCTCTGAAGAATAATTTAGCTATGTGGGATGCATCATGGGTTGTCCTACAATGAATGAAGTGCGCCATCTTTGAAAATATGTCAACTACAACATAAATGCTATCAAATCCAGATTTAGTCTTAGGGAGACCTAGGACAAAGTCCATACTTACTGAATCCCAAGGTTTTGAAGGGATGGGTAAAGGAGTGTATAACCCTACATTGGAGGTGTGTCCTTTGGCTTGTTGGAAAACTGAACAACTCTCCACAAAACTCCTAACATCTGTTTGCAATTTGGGCCAATGGTAGAACCTTCTATCTAGCTCCAATGTTTTGTCCACCCCAAAGTGACCAGCTAGGCTCCCACAATGATTTTATTTAATAATGTTTTCTCTCATGGATCATTTTGGGATAGACAATGAGCTACCCTTGAAAAGAAGACCATCTTGCATAATAAACTCTGAGAAATTAGTGTGGTACCTGTCTTTCATCTCATTACAAATCTGATAAGCCTCTTTGAAATCTTCATCCTTAACATACATATCCTTCATGGCATGCACCCCAACACTCTCCAACTAAATGGCTTGAGTAGTTAGGTGTCTCCTACTAAGAGCATCAATGACTTTGTTTATAATCCCTTTCTTATTCTTGATAGAAAATGTATATGACTGTAAGAACTCCATCCACTTCACATGTCTATGATTAAGTTTCTCTTGCTTATTCAGAAAGCTAAGTGCATGGTTATCAGTAAAGACTACAAACTCCTTGGGCAACAAATAATGCCTCCATTTCCTAAGTGATTGAACCATTGCATACATTTCAAGGTCATAAGTAGAGTATTTTTTTTTAGCTTCATTGAGCTTCTCATTGAAAAAAGAAACTGGCCTCCCTTCTTGGCTCAATACTCCCCCAATAGCTTTATTGTTTGCATCACATTCTACTGTAAATACTTTATGAAAATCTGGTAGAACTAGGATAGGTTTCTCTACAATATTTTTCTTCAACAATTCAAAGGACTCGTTAGCTTCATTAGTCCATAAAAATATGCATTTTCTTCCACCTTTAATGGTGTTGATAATGGGAGCACATATGCCACTAAAATTTCTGATGAATTTTCTATAAAAGCTACATAAACCATGGAAGTTTTTTACCTCTGAAGGAGTAGTAGGAGGTGGCCAATTGAGGATGGCTTCAACCTTGGAAAGGTCCATTTTGAGACTGTTCTTGGAGATTACAAAACCTAAGAACACAAGTTCTTCTTAAAAGAATACACATTTCTCTATATTTATCTTTAATTTCTCCTCATGGAGTTTTCTCATCACCATGTCCAAATGCTTGAGGTGTTCTTCTCTGCTTTTGCTAAAGATCAAAATTTCATCAAGGTATACAACAACAAATTTGTTAAGAAAAGGCTTCAATACCTCATTCATCAATCTCATAAAGGTGCTTGGAGCATTGGAAAGGCCAAAAGGCATCACAAGCCATTCATAGAGGCCTTCTATGGTCTTAAATGCTGTCTTCCATTCATCTCCCTCTCTAATTCTTATCTGATGGTATCCAATCTTGAGATCTATTTTGGAGTAATAACTTGCACCCCCCAAACAGTCCATCAAATCCTCTATTCTAGGCATAGGAAACCTATATCTAATGGTTATCCTATTGATTGTCTTAGAGTCTGTACATAATCTCCATGTGCCTTCTTTCTTGGGTGCTAGGATTGCAGGGACAACACAAGGACTCACACTCTTCCTAATGAGGCCTTTTGACAACAATTCTTCAATCTTTTTTTCTATCTCTTGGTTTTGTTCAGGGGTCATCTTATATGCTGCCTTGTTTGGAAGAGTGGCCCTTGGTATTAAGTCTATACAGTGACTTACTTCCGTTTCAGGTGGAAAAGTCTCTGGTGTGCTCTCAACTATGATACCCTTATACTAGTCTAACAGTGCTTTGACCTCTTTGGGGCCTACCTCCCTAATAGGAACTTTAACCTTTGGCTCTTTCATTGGTGTCTTTTTGGACCTTACTACTAAGGCATAACAAGGTGTATCCCTTTCTTTTAGTACCTTCATGAATTCCTTCTCCCCTATATGTAAGACAATGCTAGTAGTATGTTTTTCTTTCTGACAATCAGGGAGTGGGTTCATCACATATTCAACACCATCCTTAACTATAGTGTAGACATTGGAATTTCCATCATGCTTAGCATCTACATCATATTGCCAAGGCCTACCTAATAACAAATGAAATGCATCCATCTCTGTGATATCACATAGAACCCTATTTATATACTTCCCTATCTTGAAATCTACCCAAACTTGTTCATTGATGATGGTTTGTTTTTATTTTATCAACCAAGAAGCCTTATAGGGGAAATGGTGCAGAGCACCCTAGGGTTAGCTCAAAACCCTAGCCCCAACATTTTGAAACAAGTTTTGATACAAGTCTTCCAACGAGCAAGTCATATTTTGCCTAGTCGCTCAGTCGCGGAGCCAGCAGAGAGTAGCAAGGTAATGCATCGCACACTCGCGAGCTAGGAAAACAGTTCACTTATTAGTGAGAGAGTGCGCGACGAGGAACTAGTCACTCAGTCACAGACGGCTAGCAGAATAAATAGTGTGCGACAATGCGACGAGAAGCTCATCGCCCAGTCGTGAGTCAATTCGCAGTCAGAGAACACACGGTGCGACAACGCGACGGAGAAATCAATCGCTCAGTCGCGAAGACAAATAGTTAAGTCATGGTGTGCGAGTGAGCGACACCCGATGCATCGCCAAGTCGCAAGGAAAAGGTCAGCTCGGGGAAGCGCGTGGCGAGTGCGCGACGGGTGATCATCGCTCGGTCGCAGAAGAAAAGGCAGCTCGTCTCCAGACAGTGTGATAGCGCGACACTGAGCCCATCGCTCAGTCGCAGAGTAGATAACAGCTCGAGTAGCAGCATGGCGAGTGTGTGACGGATTGTATCGCAGGGTCGCCAATGAATTTCTAGTTCGTCCAGAAGTGCAGCGAGTGCGCGACTAACAGGCATTGCAGACTCGCAGAGCAAGGAGCAGTTAATGAAAATGCATTACGAGTGTGCGAATTGAGCTCATCGCTCAGTCGCAACATAAAACGTAGCTCGGGAAAAAGCAATGCGGGTGCACGACATGAGCTCATCGCTTAGTCGCAAAGGAAAAGACAGAATGGATAAATACATTGCGGGAGCGCGACGAGCAGGTCATCGCTCAGTCGCGGAGCAAAATGTAAAAGGTTATTTCAGCTCGCGACTACGCGATGGAAAAACAGAACAGTCAAATGGTCAAATATGTTGACGTGTCAGAAGGAGAAGACATTGAAAAGTCTTAACCGCCAAACAGAAAAGGAATGACACAAAGGAAAAGAGCCATGAAAATAGTGTCGACCATGCAAAAAAGGTGATGACAGGTTGCAGACGAGAATGGAGAACAGAGAACAGTTGGAGAACTGAGATCGACAGGTAACCACCAGGGTTACAGAATCGAGGAAAAAATAGAGATAAAGCAGAGAAGAAGAATCAGTGAAGGGGTTCAGTTCAGAGGAGTTCAGTTAGTTAGTTAGTTGCAGAGAATAGACTAGCAGAGAGTTGTAATCTTCTGTATAATCAATAAAGAGAAGCTTTGTCTGTACTTTGCGTGTTCTATTGTTCTGAGTAGACTTTTGTAAAGAGTTGTTTTGTTTCTGTTAGATAACATGGGTGCTTCTTGACTCTGATAATCTTCTCAATGGATTGTGACAGTCAAGAAGTATCCACCTTGTACATTATGTTTGTTTCTGTATTTATGTTAGATGAGAAGCTAGTCGAGTTTGCAGACAAGTCCTAGGCGAGCCTATGGTCTGGCTAGAGAGCTTGTAGATGAGATAGATAAGTAAGAAGGTGCATGACTGTAGGGAATTCAGTCATGAAGAGTAAGAGACAGTGAGGAGTAAAAACATTTCGGTGGGTAGGGAACCTAGGATAGAGGGAACAGAATAGTCCTTCTGGTTAGGGTCTGAGAGTAGCCCTAAGAGACTCAAGAGTGAGTTTAGAGAGTCCTGAATTAAATAGGATTCCAGGTGAGATTCCTAGAAGAGAGTAGGAATTTCAGAGAGCTAGGTGACCTCCCCATCAGGAAAGGATGTGGATTTACATGTAACTTTAGCTTAGTGACTAACTCCCTAGATGCAATATTATCAGTGGATCCAGAATCAACTATAACTTTACATACCTTATTGTTCACCTTGCAGCTTGTTCTGAACAATGACTTTCTTTGAGGTGGTTCTGCAGTCGTAGGTACTCTTAGGAGTGTCCTTTGCATCATGAGACATTCTCCTAATTCTGGATTTGTAGGTCTTGAAGTTGCGGAATGGTAGGAGGATACAATTTGGATATCATCTTCTTGGGTGAGTTATACTCTACTGTCCCCTCCTTATCTACTAGTGTCACTCTTTTCAGGACATCTAAAGGACCAGTGTCCAATTTGATTACAAGTAAAGCATTTCCCTGTGAAGACACTAGGTCCTCTTCCACCAAATCTCCCTCTACTGTTTGATCTCCTACCTATGAAGCTTCCTCTATTACTATGCTCTCCTTCTGACTCATGATTACTAAACTCCCCTCGACTCCTTTGAAATGGACCCCTGCCATTGAACCTACCCCTGCCTCTGCAATTATTCCCTCTACCTCTGTTATTTTGTTATCCTCTCCTCTTCTATTTTTCTTCAATCTTCAGTGCCATTTGAAAACACTTATGTATTGATTCCGGGTTGAATAGGCTCATTTCATCTTGAATACTATATTTCACTCCATTTAAGTACCTTTCCAGCTTGTGTTTCTCACTCTCTGGATCTTTGGCCTTCAAGGTCATCTTATGAAACTCCTCAATATATCCACTCACATCAAGGTCCTTTGTCTTAGATTTTTAAACTTTTTATAAAGGGTAATCTCATAGTCTCCTGGAAAAAACTATATTTTGATCTCTACTAACATCTTCTTCCATGTTTAGATAGGGTTATTTTCCTCTTCCATCCTTTCACTTTGTAGAAAATTCCACCAGCTTAATGCAGGGCCATTCATTTTGGATTTTGCAATTTTGACCTTCTGATTTTCAGAGACATTATCACATTCAAAATAATTCTCCAAGGCTTCTACCCAAGCCATACATTCTTCAGGATCCATTTTCCCACAAAACATGGGAATATCTGATTTCTGATCTCTTCTTCCAACTCTCTCAAGAGCTTCAAGAAGTTTGACTTGCTCTTCTAGTATGTTTTTGGTTTCATCTTGCTCAATATCTTCTTCTTCTTCTTCTTCTTCTTCTTTTTCTTCTTCAGAATCTCCTCCTTCCTCCTTCTCTGTTTGGAGGTCCTTCAACTTCCTTATCTCCTCCTCCATTGTTCTTGGCTACTTGTTCTCTAACAATTTTAGCCAACTCCACATTTGTGATTCTAGTGGGGACTTCCTCTTCTTGAGAACTTTCTATTCTATCACCCATTCTTCTCTTCTTCCAAGATCTTAGCAGGCTCTGATACCACCTGATGCAGAGAGCACTGCAAGAAGACCTAGATGGGCTCTAACTCCTTGTCAACTCTACAAACTCCTTTATTGGACACCTCAACTCCACCCATGTCTTCTAAGGGTGTCTTGTGACTTTCCAAAGGGATCAATGTGCTTCCCCTATCCCCTCTTGACTCTCCTAGCCAAGTTGTAGAACTCTGTAATTTCTCCTTTAGGGACACATTCCCTAAACCAAGAAAAATAGTATAAACCTTCACCAGAGACTTAGAACTCCTATCCTAAGTGTTTTAAGACTTCAAATAGACCCCAAGGGTCAATAATCCACCAATGGATTTGGTCTTGTAGACCCAAAGATAGTCGAATCCTAATTGGCCTAGGATTCCTTGTAGCCCTAACCATAGGGTTTTTTGGACTTTAATTTCAACTACATAAGGATCCAATAGATCTGATTGGGTTTCTAGACACCCTTTATGGATTTTTTAAACCCCTCAAAGCCTTAACACTTCACTCCACTCTTGTACCCTTGAACTCTCACAAAGCACACATGCCTAATTAGCTAGGTTAGGCTTGGTTTGTTAAGTAAGTGGTTGGAGATGGGTTCATGGAGTAAATACAAAGACTTATATGGATTCCTCTACCCCAAGATAGTCTATAACCACTCTCGGTTTGATCCTCCCAAACACATATTACACATGCATGTGACTGTACCAAAGAGCCAGGCTAATTACATAGAGATAATTAGCCTAGGGCTTTGTCTCATAAATAGTAGGACTAACATTGAGTGTCTGAGCTTTAGGATTCTTAAAGAACATGATCCTAACTTGTATTTTCCAAGTGGCTGAGCAGATCCACTGGATAAATCTCAAGTTAGGATCACATCTTTGTGACTGACCCAGCAAACCTTGGTTTCTCAGACAGTGAGTAAGTAAAATCTATAACTTTTAACAAACTTAACAAAAACAACTCAAACCAACTGGAATGCTTAAGAAAATCAATACATCACAAATTTATGCAACTATATCCATAGGATGAATCCATACCAGGCCATACACTATCAAAATGACTCAAAGCAATCTTATATTTCCTCCTCTCAACATCAAGCTCTGTACACTGTAAGTTCTAACCTTCATGGAAGGCATCAGATCACCTAATAGAATCATCTAGGTGTTACAGATGCTTCAAGAAGTGTGTGAGGTCAGTTATAATGAAGTTGTCATTCTTCGAGCAACATTTTGTAAAAGTTGCTCATGCAACATTTTGCAAAAAGACAACTTTTTGGCAACATGTGGGAAAATTGCTAGTTTGGGCAAATGCTAACCTTACCGACCCCCAATGATGTGGGAGAGGTTCAAAACATGACAAGAACCTATCTAAGGACATAAAACACAAATTCTAACCAAACGCTAAAATCACCAAACTAACATGGTCTAACTATGGTTTCAGGAACCTAGGTTTATAATTCACCTTAGGTCCTTCACCTTACATCATAGACCCACACAACCACACACACACAAGGGTGATCTCAAGGATGCACCTTATTACAAACACAAAAGAAAGAAAATTAAGAACTTCAGGAGGTGCCCTGCACCATAGGGTCACCATGGATCCAATAAGAGATAGAAGGACAAAAGAATCCTTAAAGGTTAATTGGGATCTTTTGAAGCCTATAATGGCAATTTGTAACAATCAATTTGATTTAAAAGTTAAATGTCCTAGAAGTCCTAATAAGGACTTAGGACCAAAATCATGTATGGGTGGCCAATAGTGCCAACAAGGGATATAAGTACATATTTTATCAGAAATAGGCAATGAACACTCATAATTTTTTATTATTTACTTATGTCATTTGCATGGTTTAAATTCTTACAAGTTTGATCATTGTTTCTAATGCTTTAACGATATTATTTTTATCATTTCAAACAATCTTTGATGCTCTAAAAGTTCATTTGAACTAGATTTCATCAATAGGTGCTGACTGGTCTTTGAAATTCACAAATTTTACTTGACAGTTTGGTCTTTTTGCAATGAAATGGGTCATTCCATGAATGACACCACTCTATTTCTCATGGAGTGACTTTGTAGTATATCTTTCAAACCGTCCATCCTGGCATCGAACCGTCTGCTCCATCAGCTTTGGTTGGCCGGGTAAATACCAGCGACAACCTTGTTCCACCCATAGAGTCACTGGAACGCTCACGACTGCGCTTGACCCAAGTGTCCCCAAAGTGCACTAAGCACGATTGGGCATCAATCTTCCAAGGCTCATATCTCAGACCTCGTGAGAGGTATCACTAAACTGTTAGGGGATACAGGATTGTGTTGCCGAGGTCTACAACAAAATCTCTCATTTTTGAGTGATTTGAGTTTTTTTGAATTTGGAAAGGCAATCTCATTCAATGCCAAAACTTGCAGTAAGGGTCAGTTGACAGTAGATCTGTAGTGTATCTTTCAAACCGTCCATCCTGATATCGAACCATCTGCTCCATCAGCTTTGATTGGCTGGGAAAATTCCAGTGATAACCATGTTCCACCCACAGAGTCACTAGAATGCTCACGACCACGCTCGACCCAAGTGTCCCCAAGGTGCACTAAGCATGATTGGGCAGCGATCTTCCAAGGCTCGTATCTTAGACCTCATGAGAGATATCGACAAAAAATTAGAGGATACAAGATCATGTTGCTGAGGTCTACAATAACCTATCTCAATTTTGGGTGATTTGACTTCGTTTGAATTTGGCAAGGCAATCTCAGTCGATGCCAAAACTTGCAGGGAGGGTTGGTTAACAATAGCTCCATAGTGTATCTTTCAAATCGTCCATCCTGGAATCAAACCCTCTACTCCATCGACTCTGGTTGGCCAGGTAAATACCAATGACAACCTCATTCTTCCCATGGAGTCACTAGAACGCTCGTGACTACGCTTGACCCAAGTGTCCCCAAGGTGCACTAAGCACTATTGGGCAGCAATATTCCAAGGATCATATCTCAGACCTTGTGAGAGGTATTGAAAAACCTTCATAGGATATATGTAAGGAAACTCAGGTGCGGAAACAGATTCCTACGCTAATCTCTATGGAAAATTATTGTGCAAATTCTTTTAAACCCTTACAATTTCAGATTCGTTAACTACTTTAACTAAGATATTGCAACCACATACCATGCATATAGAAAAATAGAGAATGACACAATGATATACCCTGGGGAAAACCTTTCGGTAAAAAACCCCAGCACTCCAAAACCTGCACAATGTATTGATCAAAACTATTACAGCTTACAATACACTTGCAATGCAAGTTCTTTCAGAAGATTTGAAAACCCTTGAAGACAAATCATGGCAGCATAAAACGTTCCAACAATACACTCGCATCGCTTCTCTTCGCAACCCTAAAAAATGCTTATATCATGCACTTCACTTTTTAGGGCTACTCCCAATGATAACCGTATTAGGGTTTTTACCATTCTCCGAGAAAATAGGAAACCCACGATTGGGGAAGAGTGTACAGTACTCACATTTATCAGTTGCCACATGTCTTCACCTATCATTGAATCTTCCTGACATAGCTCTTAC
>MU224877.1:199405-252165 GCA_018584345.1 Thuja plicata | reverse complement strand
GAGGAGGGGGTGAGACATCAGTGGGGGGGACAAAGGTAGTGGCCTTTTTGTGCTGGGAAAATGGCCTAGTCTGAGGAGCTCCTATGTCTACGCCCTTGTTGGGCCTCATGCTCCAATAATTTACATTGTGACCAAGCACAAACTTAGCATACATTTTTTTTATAAAATAGAAAGGGAGCTCCAAATTGTTGTAGTGTGGTTTATCAAAAACCATCCACCAATGATCCCAAAAGTGTGTACGCATTGCATCATTTGTGTAACCACCTAGATTTGGTCTTCTCTGACCATAGACCCTATTTTCCCTAAGTGTGATCATACCCCCAATTATGTTCAGACAACTCTTCGATCGACTGACTTCAAATCAAATTTAATCTCCTAAGTGATTTAATCACTAAATTTTATTAATCATCTTAGCCAATCAATTAAATCAAATCGATTCAAAATCATACCTGGCTAAAGTAATTAATTTAAAAAGGAATTAAATAAATTCCTAAATCTCTAAAACACTTGCAAAAAGCCTATCACCTAGCCTAAATTAATCTAATTAATTGGCTATAGTCCAAATTAATTATCTAAAGCAATAAAAAGCTTAAATAATTAATATTCATATTTTTGAATGAATTAAATAAGTTTAATTCATTTCATTAATATTCTTCTAAACCCCAACCTAACCCACTCAACCACTTTGACCCTGGGTTCAAACCTATCCCAACCCATTCACCCTTGCTAAGCCTTCTTTTTATCCTAATTCTATCCTAACCCCCCTCCTAATGATGTCACATTCCATTAAGGTGTGATTAGGAACTCAACCCACTTGAGAAAGTCAACTTTCTCAAGCTTGACTTCCTCTAAGGACCAACTTATCAATTGCGGCCTTACATCCCTCCCCATGCCTCCTAAATGAATTTCATTAATGTCTCATTAATGTATATTCTTTTATGCCCATGCCTCATTAATACCCAAGGCATTAATGCCTCTTACACCTCATTAATGAGTTTTACAACTCCATTAATGCACCTTGTCCCCCCCCCCCTCTCTCTCTCCATTATTCTATAAATTAGATGAGTTTGTGAGCTCAATAGGCCCTTAATTTTTGAATGTAATATTGTTATGCCCATATTTTGAAGGAATTTCAAGCATTGTTATGCTATCCATTTTTACATAGCTTCATATTGTTTCATAGTTTCATTATCATGCATGGTTATAATGTTCATTTTTAGAGATAGTATGCATGCTTAATGATTAAATAGTTTGTTTTAGCTCAAATCTATCATGCTAAGTCATATATGTCACTGATAGTAGCATAATCTGAGGGTTGTTATGTTTCTTATCATACTCTTCTTAGTTAGAAAGTAATAGGTTGATTTTAGTGCTTTATATGATCCTCTAACCATGTTTTCCACTAATATAATAATCTATTGAAGTGTCATGTTGCAGATAACAGGTGCACATTTTAACACACACAGTTTGTGTACCATTTAATTGATAATTTGGGCTTTTTGGGTTCAACTTTAAATCCAGTTTTAGGATTAACAAAAAGGGAGGATATATCGACTTTAGTTATATTAAGGGCCACAATCCCATCATGGTCAAGCTTGTCATCAAATTGGGCATGCATATTGTCACGCCAATGAAGAGCAACATTATGTTGCTGTGTAAGTGTGTCAATATTTTCAACAATAGTATTTAGGGTGGCAAGCATAGGACCTAATGTAGGTATATTCTAATATGTGTTTTGGAAGCCCCGTATAGTGTTCAAATTGTCTTGTATGAAATCCTCTAAAGATCGAGGGTTTTGAAACTGTTCTGGATTGTTTTGGGGATTTTTATTTTGTGGGGGAGGGTTATTTTCTTCATTGTTGTCATCCATGCCTGATTAAATAAAAAATAAATATAAATTTCAAATTGATTTCATATATTATTAAAAATATCAATAGAAAACCCTATTTCAACCAAAAGAACTTCATTTAACATAAAAATGAAAGAAATACGTCAAAATATATTGTGAATTCACTTACCGTATATACTGCAAAGATGAATTTGATGTTGGAGAAATATGGTACCCAAAAAAATTGTGTACAAGATAAACCTAGCCATTTTCAATCCACAGGCTATGAAAGAAATAAGAAAAATGACTCGCGGGTTTTGATTTATGCCATAGGTTTCAGGTACCTGAAAAAATTAGGTACTCAAAAAAATTAGGTACCCAATTAGGCTTGTGCTTTGGTGTTAGGTTTACCTAGGTGTACTAATACCCAGGCCTACTAAAAAATAAACAAATATTTTCATATGCTTTTGGACAAGTGAAAAGTGGATTTTTTCACATCGCCACTTTTTAGCCCCTCATCTTCTTGCACATACCCATAATGTAATATTTATTAAGTGACAACGTATCACTAGATAAATATTAATGTAACATGGAAATTCATACAAAAATATATTGTGAAATTGTATTTGATAATAAAAAAACTTTCAATAAAGGCATAAAGCCTTTTCCTTTAAATGATGAAAGCATTCAGGCACTCAACCCTAATTTGAAAACACTTTGCTTCATTTTATTTAGGCCTTGTTTGGTTGCAGGAATTAGGAAATGTTGAATTTGTTCCAATGCTGGAAATGGTCAAATCATGGATTTGATATTACAATTTTTCATTTTCAGAATATAGTCTGGACCGTTTGGTTGACCCAAAATATGAGAGAGAAGATGCATTTCCTCCGTTTGGTTCCACATTTTGAAACTGGAATTGGAATTTAAGTATGGTATAGAAGATGCATTCCCTCCATGGGTTATGGTAGTGAAGCATTGAGCACTCTCTATTGCCTATGAAACCACATTCATATTTGCATGATGATGAAGATTCGAAAGACTGCATCGAGGTATTCAAATTGACCAATATATTGCAAACAATGAATCATGTTTTACGCTAATTCAAATTTGTGACGCCTAATTACAATGTTTGTACACAGAGAATGGAATGGTTTCTATAGGGGAATTATTTATGAGTACTTTTGAAGAGCCTGCTAATGATCATGTGGGAGAAGAACAACCCGTCAAAGAAACGATGGTGGAGCAGATTGGCCCCACCCAATAGACTCATGCCAATTGTGAAACTTTTAATTTCTACTATTGTTTTGGTCCTGGGATTTAGGTTAGGGGCTTAAAAATATTTCCAAATCTCCCATGTCTCCCACTTTAGCATTTCCATTTGTGATTACTGCCCTGGGCATAGAACTAGTAGGTACCGAGTTCTTTAAAATAGCAGGCCTAGACATCCATCATTCCGTTCTGGTATGTTAATTAGGATTTAGAGGGCTATCAAACCTATGTTGCCTGTAATTTGAGTATTGTGATAATAATGAGGCATAAAATTAAGTGTGCTCAGGTGCGCACTGTTCATTGTTCATTCTTTGATCGACCGATACTTCTGAGGGTTGAGCAATACATCATTAACCATGACCTCCATGACCTCGATGCTGCTATCAAATCTTAGAATGAATTTATTTTGATCTGACATAAATTTGTTTACACGCGGACCTCAAATGTTAAGTTTGGTTGCACGCAGACCCGAAATAGTTTCAAAATGGGGATTAAAAAAATGAGAATTTGGCCCTCAAATTCTAATTCCACCTCTTCAAGTGGAAGATGTAAATGCTCATTTTGGGTCAAAATGAGAATTTACATCTCCCTCTTCTATTTTCATTTTGCACTACCAAACATAGGATTGGATAATTGGAATTAGGAAATGCCCATTCCAAGCCAATTCCCGCAACCAAACTGGGCCTTATTCCCTTTCATTGCTATGAGCTCAGACCGCGCCACAATTATTAAGGAATTATGAGGGTTTAATTTGGCTTTGTGGAAGTTTTCATTAGGTTTTGTGGGCTTTTATATAGATTTCAACACATTTAACAGGTAAGATTTTCATTTTTTGCAAAGGATGTTACTGTTCAAGATTTGTTTTTCCTCAAGAAGGAATGAAAATGTGTGATTTTGATATGTTGATTTCAAACTTAAGGGCTCAAGCTATGTATTTTGTGTATCTTCTGTGACATGTGCAAGCTGCCATTGTTGTTTATTTCATGGACTTTAGAGCTCTATCTAGGTTTTTTTATTGAAAATCATGACTTAATGATAAAAATCTATAAACTTCCTTTGTTTTCTTGATCTATTACAACTATCATCCACTTTGCTCCATGATCATGGGGCATATATTTTTCTAAGGTTTGGTAGGTTAAATAAGTCTTGGGGTTGGATGAAGAAAGAAATGGCAATTACATACCACCAAAACAATTTAAAACCGAGTCATCATACTTTAAGAGTGCCTTCTCATGCATGTACTTCACCTAGGTATTTGTTTTCAAGTCAAGATGTCATGAAAGAGCCATGAAAATTGATCTTTTAATACAAATACCTCCCTAGGTCTGATATCTCCTCACACTTCTACAAATAAAAATACAAAAGACCTATATATTTTATGACAGTCCCCTTTTTTGTTGTGTCTTTCTATGAATGCAATCCATCTTCAGTCATAATTTTGCACTATTGTTGTCTCTGGACTACCCACAACCTACCAATATTTTCTTTCTTCTTTCCTCAAGATTGGTATGCCTTTTTTTTTAATCTTTCTCAAATGTCTACTCCCTTTGCACTCTACCCTTCTATTTCAACTTGTATTATTGTTATACTTACTTTCACCATCACTTTCTATTTAACAATAGTGGCTCCATGGTCTTGCCTCTGGAAATATCTGTTGGATCCTTTTGAATGTTCAATTATCTATTGTACAAAGGTTTCAAAGACATTACAAACCCTCAAATGGACTACTTTCAATAGACAAAATTATGGACTCTTTGTGGGAGATTAAAGATCATATTATGAACCTTATTCAACTACTCCCTTACTAACATTCCCTGACTTGTAGTACTCATGTCTCCTTATTTCATTCTTAGGTCATCAAACTTTCCTCTTAGGCTTTCAGCTTTAGCTCTCAACACATTGGTATCTCCTCCATGTACTAGCTTGAGTTTGTCCCACATTTTCTTTGCAGAGGTGCATGATTTCACATCCTCAAATTTAGCATCAGTTAGTGAAGAATAAAGTTCTATCATCATAGAATTGTGTTCATGTTTCTCTCTTAATTGATCAATGGTCAGAGGTCCAGTAGGTGCAACATATTCAATATCCAAGTATTGTGTAACATCATTTCTAATACCAGATAAATGAAGTCTTATCCCACTTTTCCATGATGCAAATTTGTCCTTGTTCAACTTAGGCACATCCCTTTTATTCATCTTGTGATCTTTAGCTTAAGTCCCTTTAAACTTGTCTTCCAAGCACCAAAGCTCTGATACCAACTTTTAGAATAAATGAGAGGAGGGGGGGGGGGGGGGGGGGGNNNGGGTGAATCAGTGGTCTTAAAAATTATTCCAAAAATCTGACCAAAAACTTATATCTCAAATATAATACCCTCGATTATGTTACAACCCAATTTCAACAAGATGTATGCCATAAATAAATTTAACAAATATAAACTACTCGGTAAGATATACTATTTATCTTTTCTAGACTTTACCGAATAGTAGTAAATAAACTTAGTGTTAACTGACCAATCCAGTTTCAATAATGTGTAAAGCAAAATATCAATGCAATGAAATATATACACATTTGACACAGATTTTAACGTGGAAACCAAATATGGGAAAAACCACTGGGGACCGGTAACCCAAAATAATTTCACTCTTCTAAAGTGAGCTCGGTGAAGAGCCAACCCTGTTAAAGGTTACAATACACACTATTAAGTGCGACCTTGTTAGAGGATTTAAAACCAACAGTTTTCCTTTTGACCCAAAACTCACTATGTTGTCAACAAGAAAACCTTTTGATACTCTTGAGTATCTCAATACAATAAGAACTGTTAAATCCCACTTGGATAAGAGATTTTCTGAATCAATGGTTAAACTAATACAGTAAATGATCTGTTCAAAATACAACTTTGCTTTGAAAATATTCAGATCTATTGCTAGTTCAATAATACCTCTCTGATCATTATACACTTCAGTTCCTTTACTTTCTTTCTTTCTTCTGCTTGGTGAATGCTTTGTCCTCTGTTGCTCGGTGTCTGCAGAATTCCTTGGCTCTGTTCTTTAGCCTGTATGATTAGATCTGCATGAAGAATTCTATCTTCACACAAAATATATTCAGCATTCCTCTCTTTGATAATGAATTCCTTGTCTCTTTATATAGACATGATTAGCCGCTCAATCTCCTTGTTTTTATCATAGATCTCTTCTTGATTCGTAAAAATTGCCATGCTTTGCTTTATCCTAAAAATCTCTCCTTTATTTTTATTCCATAAATCTCTCCTTGATAACTATGAATAAAATGTGCTTTAAATCTTCTTCCATGCTTTAGTTTAACTAATCATTGAAAATAAAGCAATCAATCAGTCAATCTCTAAATTGTAGCTCTTCTAGCTAAGAAATTTTATCATTCTTTAACTTCAGTTAAGCTCGGTCATCACCTTTAGTTATGCTTGGTCATCAACTTCAGTTATGCTCGGTATACACTTGCTCGGTAACTACTGTGCTCGGTATACACTGTGAGCTACTCGGTGTTCACTGTCACTTGATGCATACCGACTTTTTATATTTTACCAACAACATAAACTTTGTCTCTTCAAATCTTCAAGGTTATGATAATATATGTATGAATAATCAAAACATATCAAGTTGACATTAATGACAACACAATACATTAACTGATTTAATGTCTTGCATTCACTTTTGCAGCTCAGTGATCATCAACTTATCATCTTCAAACATTCAATCAATTATAGTTCATCATGATGTACCTTGATCACCATGCTTGAAAGGTTTATGTTTTTATTACCATGATATTTCTATCTCTTTCTTTGCAATTTCATGTCAGGTTCAACCCTTATGGGAGCCCATTTTACCCCACATGTTGTGAATAAAAAGACACCTGTATTTGCACATGAAACAAACTTGTCAGATAAAAATGAACATATGAATCTGTGTGTTTGGTAATTCTTGATTTCTTAGACACCCATGACAAGCTAGCTATTATGATGTACATGAGCTCAAATTGTATGCTTATAGATGCGTGTACATGTAGTTCATGATGAGCTGAAATTTCTCTAACACATTTTCTCTCTTAGATGCAGGCCTCTAAGAGCAGAAAGGAAACAAGAGTTGTATGCAAGAAAAGAGGGAGGACTGAAGATGATGTAGGGAAACTCAATCCAGACTTGTCATTCAGGTAATGACGAGTCACCCTTCACTACCTATGCATTTAATTTTAAAAGCATCTACAAATATATAATGTTCTTCTTCATTTGCATTATAATAGTTAGTCTCACGACTTGTGTGAGACATTATTCATTTGCATTATCAATAAAGATTACGTTTCCTCTAAATATCTTGTACTCTTTCCTATGTCATACGCATCTGCACAATGCAATGTAATAGTGTAATCTTCTATTCTTTATTTATGCACATGAATGTGATACAACATAATAAAACTGTACCTTACTCTTCATTTGAAAATCATAAAAGCTCTACCCGATTGCTCTTATTAGTGCAATTAGGTAACATTTTTGGTGACATCTACTATATTTTTGTCTGCTAAACATCTCGACTAGTTTCCTCTGCAATTCCATTGGGTGAGTCATTCCAAACTTGATGGGAACTTAGGAAAAAATAGCTCGGTCTCACTATTGTAACTCACTTGAACATTGTTGCAAGTATTCCATTGAATTACTATGTACCATGTATGTTAGTGGACTCACGAGTTCATTGGGATGTATGATACATATATATTTGATTGAATAATAATGCCTTACTACAAAGAACCTTGAAATTGAATACTATTATAATTTGTTATATTTCTACACGAAGACATGTATTGTGTGTGACAGAGAATAGGGGTATTCTCTATTTCATATAATGGATATGTAACCCATAGAGTTATAATGCATTATCATAGTATATCCCTTATTACCTATCGAACTCAGAAACTACCTAACTAACTGTGCAAAGTAGCACTTGTTGAAATTCAAAACCTACCCCACCTAAACTAACCGACAAACAAAATATCTTAAACTAAATCATTTACAAGTTCTAAAAAGTATCTACCTTTTCTCTTCAATTTATAATGAGTTACATCTTCCTGAATATCGAAGGAGAGATAAAACACACAATTATACAAAAACCTGATGCACTACTCCTTGAAAAATATTAACAAATTCACTCACTTCCTCCAATTGATTATACATACCACTGTCAAAGGGTAGATAAATGAGTTGAAATTATTCTTTCTTAGCTACAGGTGCATCACTAGCTTCATCTTCATTTGAAAGTTCATGCTCGGGTGAAAGCATGTCTTGAGAAGATCTAATGACCTCCATTCTTATGCCTGATAGGGCATCTATTTGATAGAACAAACTTGGGCTTCCTTTTGGTGGTCTCTGGCTCTTGAAATGTTATTTCATTCTTTATGTTGGTTGGATTCACTTGAATCATGCTTATGAGTTACCTATTTGACAACACTTTGTTGTTCATGAGTTTGTGACTTGGAAAATGTTGGCTTGTCATCAATCCTTAAACAAAATTCTTCTAGCTCATCCCAAAATAGGCCCTACTCTAATTTGTCCTCACTTTTTGCATGAGGGGTATATTTTCAACATCATGATAGTTCTCTTGAAGAACTATGATAAATTCTAAGTCTGCTTCCTGAAGTGAGGATTGTAAATTAGCATCCATCTCAACTTGAGCAACCTCATTTTCTTGTAGATCCCCAAACACAACACTTGATCATTTCCATATCCTTCATCTATGCCAATAAAACAAGAAATTTAATCAAAATAGACTGTTAAATCTTTCTTTTCAACCTGTTCTCCAAAGCTTGTTGATATTGGCATCAATGTGAGTTCTTTGTCTTCAACAAATAATGGTAGCTCCTTAAACAAATTAGCTAAAATCTCATGTCAAACCTTATTTTCTTGTGGGATAACTTGCTGCTCCAACTTAGTATATTCCTCATCCTACTGCAACAAGTTTGATTTTTCTTAAAATGAAGGATCAACCTATCTTAAATTTAGATTATTAAACCTTGGAGCCTCTTCTTCAAAGGATGGGTTTGGAAAAGAGACAATTGAACCTGCCTCTAACTGTTTAGGTTGAACAATCATTAGCTTCATTTGTTGCTCTTTTAAAATCTCCTCCCTTGCTATCCTTTCTTCATATTACCTCCTTTGCATGTCCAAATCCCATTGATGGAGAAAAAACCAGTAGGCCAACCCCTCCTACTGTAATTCATCTTCTTTCAAACTCTTCATCTCAGACAATTGCCTAGTCTAGCCTAGCAACAAAA
The DNA here is from genome assembly GCA_018584345.1 of Thuja plicata. NCBI lineage: Eukaryota > Viridiplantae > Streptophyta > Pinopsida > Cupressales > Cupressaceae > Thuja > Thuja plicata. The sequence continues at coordinate 242,774 of MU224877.1, read as the reverse complement.
TTTTCATCTCACTGATTCCCATTTTGTCCAGGTTCTGAAGATGACTAGAAACATCATCATGTTGGCTAGGCATGAAATTGATTTCTTGAGGATGGTGATGTACATAGGTAGGCTGCCAAGAAGATTGAGAAGGGGTGGGTGGGTGGTCAACATGATGAACATGCTTGCTACTTGCTGTAGTAAAGAAACTTGGAACACTTTGGGTGAAACCATTAGTGTACTCAGAATGATATGGTTGGTAGGAAGATGCCTGGGTAATATTTTCATGAAATGGAGCATGATGGGATACATTTTTATGAAACAAAGATATATCTACTCATTCACCTAAGATGGAAATTCACAGAAATTTCTTCTAAAAGAAGAAAAACTACAACTAATTTTGCAAAAATAAAACATACCAGCACTTGTCTACTTGTAACAAGTAATAACCTCTCAGAGTCACCATATGTGTTGTTTTAGTGCCTCCAAAGGAATAAATTATTGATCAACACACCGAATATCAGTAATGCATGGAAAATTTCTGGACTAAAATAGTCCAAACAGTCCCATTGGGCGTGCCAAAAATTGTCATCTCTCAAAATTGCACCCTTGCTAAGTTGAAAAACTTAGCACTTTGGAGAAACATGGGAACTTTCCTGGTTTTTCGGTCACCTATGATAGGAAGAACCTATGGAGAAAGGCCGACTTCCTAAATGTAATTCACCTGAACTAAACTTTGCTAGGAAAAGGGTTAGAAGGAAACTTGAAAAATAATAATTAATCCTAAAGGCAATGCACCACAATATTACTTAAGACTTGTAACACAAACCTCATACATAGTTCAATCAATGATAAATGTTGACACACACAATTCAATTATATGTGTTCCTTCCACAAATATTTCATAAGAGGGCTTGAATGTTGATATCCCAAGAAGGAGAGAAACTTATCACAACTAGACAACATATGTATTTCAAAACAACCTACAACCTGCAACATACATATTATTTTGCAAAAAGGTACTATAATGAGACATAACCACAAGGATTTAGACAATTTCACAAGTAGTTGCGTCAATCAAACACATGTACACATTTAGATAGAAAAATTGAGAAGGTAAAATGCTTATCGTCATTAATCTCTAAGGCATAAACTAGTATACATGTCAAAAAGAGTTACGAAAAATACAGTCATTTTCTTCAAGGTCTTCAAAAGTCACAAGATAGATAAAAAAACATGATCAGATTTAACTTCAATAATGAATTTTTTTACAATATTTATGCTTTCTAAAAAGCGGCTGCATCATAATAGGGGCTCATAATCTCATCCGACTCATAATCTCATGGTCGAATGTAATCAAAAGGCCTATTTTCAGGCCCTCAAAGGACTCCAAAAAGGCTCAAAAAAGAAGAAAAAGTAAAACTATGACCCTTTCCACAATCAAGGCTCCTCAAAACACTCCAACTCCCTCTAGATTGACTCCAAAATGCCGAGATACCCTCCACTTGTTTTTAAACTGAAACCAACCTCCCCTATATGTGTGAAAGTTCATAAATCCTTCAATAAAACCCCGTATGACTTAGCAACACATTTTCTCTATAATTGCATTTCTAATTTAATATTTATATACATGGTTTATAATGCACAATGATATATATCAATTACATTTTATTGATGCAAAAAAGAGGCATAATTTTATAACATATTTTTGTATTTAATTAATATGTACCTAACGGTATTTTATCACTTAATAAATATTAGTTTTACATGTAATATTTATTAAGTGACAACATATCACTAGATAAATATTAATGTAACATGGAAATTCATACAAAAATATACTAACACTTGCACCGGAAGAAGATGCAAGAGTTATGCCGATAGAAAATGATATATAAGTCAATATTTTAGAGTTAATTTTATACATTGATTTGATTTACAATATAGTTTTTTTTTGTTTATAAAATTTTGATATAAAGATTAAGTTTAAGTTGATGCGTTGTCTTCAACCTATAATTTCTCTCTATGAATTTTGGTTCATCCTTCTAGTGGCATATTTTGGTTGATTAAAAACTTGACAATTGTACATTTATATAACATATTTCTATACATAATGTCTTAATACATTATAATAAGTTAATAGGTTATAGCATGTTTAGGAATCTTAAATTTGAGTCATACAATGACTTCTATAAATGAAGAAGATACAACATTTATCTTTTCTAAGAGAAGTTTATAATAGAATAAATTCTACAAATTACACTCTGAAAATATTAAGATATATATTACATTTGTTTATTTTCAATTGTTGCTTAAAAACCATCATTTTTAATGAGGTCCATTATAAACAATACAATCACTTTTAAAATGAATTGACTACTTTAAAGAAGTGAGGGCAAAAAAGAAATGATAAACTAAATTTGAAATCGTAATCAAACTATTTAAAGAAGTTGAAATAGAAGGTTATGTGTCTGCTTCTAATTTTCACATTGCTTTTAAGTTGCATGTAGGCCACATTTCATATGCCAACATGTTACACATTTCCTCAAAAAATACTTCACCTTTTGTTTTTGTAGGCATTGAAAGGGTAATGTTATCGTCATACAAATTAGTTATATGATTAAATAATTTAAGTAGATATATTCATAAATGACCTGTTATATATTATTAATCAACTTTATTGAATCAACTGTGCATGCATGTTTCAAAATATCATGAAAACCACTCTTGTACACACTTACATCATCATTATACTTGTCATCTATATATTTAATTTAGACAATTAACCCACATACATATAAATTCCATTGGTAAGATCAACTTCTCATAAAACGAAAGAAATAAATGTATTTACATCTATAGATAGCTAATAGTCGGTCAATAAGTATGGGAGAGTACATCCACTTCGGTCTTATTATCTGGAAAGACATAAAATGAAGAGTTGAATATAATATCTTATAAGAACAATAATAATTAGTGAATATACATGGTCGAGTAATGTCCCTACACTAGTACATTTGGGTCAAAATTTTGACGTCCCTTCATCGAAATTCAGACAACAATACGTCAAAATTTTGACAAACATCAAGGAGAGTCCTCGTTGTTGTTTTTTTGTCAAAACTTCCAACGATGGAATACATGTTGGATTTCTGACAAAACCACGTTGGAAATATATTTGTAACAAAGGGCGGTTTTCTAACGAAGGCTTGTTGGACGTCTGACGACCATATCGTCGGTTGACTTTGGGTGCATGTCAGAATTCTGACAAGAGCAACGATGACTATGGTGCCATACCTGTGACGTTTGTGTCATCGCAAGTATGGCAAACTCATCGGATGCCTTCTGGCATGCGTCAGAATTTTGAAGATGATTATGTTTCCATACCTATCACATTTTTGTCATCGTAGGTATGGTAACCTCATCAGTTTTCTTCTGGTGTTCGTTAGAATTCTGATGAGGATGATAATGATTATGTTGCTATACCTGCAATGTTTGTGTCATCGCAGGTATGGAAACCTCATCGATTGTCTTCTAGAAACCTCAATCTTATTTGTTGATTTGAGGCTTTTTATAGCAGACAGGTTGGTTTCTTCAAATGTTCTCTTAAGTTTGCACTATAATCTTAAGAAAAACAAATTATAACTTATATAGAATATCTTTAATATCAAATTGCTTTGAACTAAACAAATAAATTCTTATATGTACATTGTATATATTATAAGTGCTTGAAAAGACTATTAACTGATTTATATATATTGAGTGATGTGATCAATGCTTTCTTTTTGTTGGGTTACAGAGTTTGTGCTTTCATTGTACATGACAAACAAATTATATTGAATCTTAAATTCTGTATATCAAATTATCAAATCAATATGTATGTCCACATACAAATAAGACAAACACCAACTCGAAAAATGTTTTACAAAATGTGGCATATGCCATCTCAAAATCTCCACAAAATATACATGCAAAATAGCCATATATGAAGCCCAAAATATCTATAAGTGACAACTAGACGTCTCTATGACATTCTAAACTATTGATGGATCATCAAAATTGAGCCTCTTCAAAGCACTATTTGGCTCTAAAGAATCTTGTACAAGAAACATTCAAACCAAAATTGAGATTAAAGATTTGTAGTTAGGGGTATAGAGAGTTAGTAGACATAAGGAAAAGATGCTTGGTTTCTCCTCACATTGTATCAGGTAGAGCTGTTATGTTTTAAACTGAATTAAGGTGCATTTTAGTTCAGTTGAATCACATTCATATGCATAAAGAAAAAGAGTAGAATACTATACATGTTACAATGCATTATGTAGACTCATATGACATAAGAAAGAGTATAAAGAATTTTCAAAAAGGTAATCTTTATTGAGAGTGCAAATGAATAACGTCTCACACAAGCTGTGAGACTAACCAATATGATGCACATGAAAAGTACATTGTACATTTGAAAATGAAAAAAAGATAAGAGGCATATGAAGTGAGGGGTGACTCATCATTTCCTGATGATGAGTCCATGCCGAGTTGTTGAGTCCTATCTCTAGTTTCTCGCTTGCCTCGTATTCAAATTTTGTGTTCTTGTATCTCCTGAAGTCCTTGCATTTGAGGGATAAAAAATGATGTTAGATCCAAGTCTAAGCAATGTCGGGTCATCACAAACTACATATACCTACATTTTCAAACATTGAATTTGAGTCTCACATGCATAATAATAACTAGCATCACAGATGTCTGAGAAAGCAAGAAATATCAAAGAAAGATTCATACACTGGTTTTTATCTAAGAAATTTGCTTCATGTGTAGTTATAGGTGTCTAATTTGGGGTAAAATGTTCCTCCCATAAGGGTTGATCCCAACATGTTATAGGATAGATAATGAGCAATAAACATTCAAAAAAGATAATGTTGTTATAACATCACGAGAGTATAATCACTCAACAATGACCAATGTGCACTTATGGTGTGCAAAGTTGCAGTTATATGTTTCTTGCTAAAATATCTCAGAAAATGCATGACAGTGATAAACACAAGAGCTATGAACAAGTTACTAAAAACCAATGACAGTAATTATATCAAAGGAATAAGCTAGAGCTGAGATATATAGGCACAATAATATCACATATGTGCAGTGTAAGGATAAAATAGTGAATGCAGAGTGAAAGGATTATAACATTTACTACATATTGTTATACATCAAAGGTACACCAACATTTGAGCTACAATATTGAAGTCATTACATGTAGCTAGAACTATCTTTTTATTAACATAGCATTGCAGTTGAAACAAGAGTTGATAAAGAGAATAGTTGTCACTAAATATCTTCATAAGAATGGTAAAGAAAAGGCCAAATAGTGATTTAATGGAGTAAAAATCGCTATCATATGAGAGATATAAGATAAAAACTTTCCATGCCACTTCATCTCTCATACTATTGCAACATCAATATTCAGATACCTCATATGGTAATCACCTAGGTATTCTCACTAATTCTGTTACAAGATAAAGGAGACAGTTCAATATAAATGCTACTACAGGTATAAGAGATGCAAAATACTATAGTAGTAGCATTATGCAATCACAAGGGGTATTGTTATAGCTACAAGAGAAATAATGTTGCTCCATGGATTGGCATCAATGGTAAAATGCTATTCCAGTAACATTTTTGTCGTCTTAGAGAAGTTGATCCTAAGAAAGTAATGTAGAAAAGAATGTTAAAAAATAGTTTTGACTACCCTATGATCTGAAAATAACATAATACATGCATCAATCAGTGCTACTTTGAATACAGAGTAGCAATAATACATGAAAATGGAGTGGAAAAGTTATACTGATAGGAATGTTCAAATCATGATGACAAAGGTAGTGTCAAAAAACATTTCCTAATGGTAGTCACAGTCACTAAGGTTTCTTGATACAAAGAAATAGAAGGATCAGTGAATATCAGTGATAAATAGGAGTAAAAATCCCATCACTAATATGAGGAAAATGAAGAAAAATGTATCAAATGGTGAAGATATTTGTATCAAAATGATGATAAGCATAGGAAAGGATAATCAAGGATATGACTATCACAAGAAAAATAGGTACAAAATGTTTTCAAGGATGACTTTAACTATTAGAGGTCTTGAAACAACGAGGAGATGTTACAAGTGTCAAAAAAATCCCTAAAGATGATTAACATTATAAAAGGACACCTACATTAAAAATGATGTTTTTAATTGACAGTTTAAAAAGAGTATTGAAATCACCTTCAACTTATGAATACAATTTCATATTAATGCATAGCTACATTATAGAAGTCTCATCCATCTTAATCTGCACAACTCTATAATACCTATTATGTTCTCCAATTTCTCACAATATTTAATCTCAATGTCCTCCATGCAGAACCTTGTGGCAAGTATTAACAACTTCTTAAGCATAGCACAACAACTAATAAACAACCCCTTTGTAATCTCCATAAAATGACCAGTTACTAATATTCTTTGCAAATCTGTACAACTATGTATAGATAGACTGATGAGTGTTGTTGGCAGTGTAATATTCTTCATCTTTGGACAACACTTAATATCAATATCCTCCAAGAAGCACATTTTAGAAAGACTTTATAACTCTTCAAGCACAAGGAACATGTCAATGTACAACTTTGTAAGCTCAAAATAACTTGATAGACTTCTCAAATTTTGACACTCATCCAATTCAAGGCAATTAACCTTTCCACATCCATCAATTATAACCCTCACCAAGCAATTTGCATATTCAAAAACTAGCAACTCCTCAAGCTTAAAAAAACCCTTGATTCCTAATTCTATAAGTTCTCACAACCAAACATTATTGTTTCCAAAATTTGACAGCTATTCAACTCAAAATATTTCATCTTTACATTTCTATCCAATGTTAGCCTCTCCAAAAACTGCATACCTCTAATACACAATTCCCCAAACTCTAGCTTCACACAAGTCAATCTCAATTACCTCCAAGCACTGCATTTTAGAAAGACTTGGCAACTCCTCAAGCCTAAGACACACTAATATTGATTCCTCCAAGCTCTGTAAGACCACGGATACTCGTAACCCTTTGCAATTTTGTGTAGCCTTCAATAGAGAGACTGATGAGTGTTGTTTGTAAAGTTATATTTTGTAGCTTCGTACAATACTTGATATCTATCTCCTTCAACTTCTCGCAACCCTCTAAATCTATGTTCTACAACTTCCCACAACTTAAGATGCAAATATACTCAAGGCCTGTTAGAAGAGAAAAGCATGGTAGCTCTTGAAGCTTTGGACACTCCTTTGTGTAATACATCCAGATCAAAGTAACCAAACACTCTTTTAAAAAAATTGACACCTATACAACCGAAGAGAATTAATATTTTGACATTCATTAATTAGAAATCTCTCAAGAGAATACATATCCTCAAGACGTAACTCAAACTCAGGATCCCAACATTTAGAAATTCTTAGTTGTACTAGATTCTTGAGATTGTATATCCTTGATACGCTTTTTGACACTCTACAAGCATTCAAGTGAAGACGATTCAAAGTTGGTAAAATTATGTCCTCAAGATTCCCACAATTGAAAATTGAAATCTCCTCCAGGTAAATCAATTCTTGAAAACCTTGCAACTTTTCAAGATCTAGACAATCTAATATGAATAATTTTGTTGCCTAAAACTTTCCATAAATTTTTTTCATATCTTCACACCTTCCAATTATAGCCCTTTCAAGGGAATCCAGACCTAAACTCCTTCCCCATCAAGCCACATTGGTGGAAACACTATGTAGATGACACTAATGTTTGTTGGCCTCATAATCGTGACCAACTTGAACTTTTCCACTCTCATCTTAATAGCCTAGTTGATTGCATTTAATTTATCAAAGAGCTTGAATTCAACAACCAACTTCATTTTTTGGATGTCCTTATCATTAAAAATGAAGATGATACACTAGCTTGTCAAGTCTTTATAAAATCTACACACACTAAATTGTACCTAAATTCTCCTTCCCACCACCATCTGAGCCATAAAATGGGAGTCCTTAACACTCTCGCTATATGAGATTTTCACATATGTGATAAGGATCAGATTAACCTAGAGCTTTCCCACCTCTATCGTATTTTTAAACTCAATGGTTATAAAGATAAGAAAATCTTCCGAGCCTTTAAACGTGTTGAACTATCATTAAACCAAATTTACTCCAAACCCCCACAATTGCCTCCATCCCATATATTAAAGGCATGTCATATACAATCTCTAAAATCCTTTGCACAAAGTCTATTTCTTGTGTTTTTAAACCCAACTTCCCCTTATGTATAGTCTTTATGAGACAAATTTTTAAAACTACCTCTGGGATAACCCTATCAAGTGACCTGATCTTTAATGCCTTCAATTACTGATTAATATTCTAATTAGTTTTATTGAATTTAACTCTTACTGAAAGAGACCAATAAAACATAAAAGATATGGAACAACTCACATATAATTCTGATGATCAAACTGAAACATAACCAAATAATATGTTGTGCACAAAGAATCAAAGTAGCTTATATTTAGTGGAAATATAAATCACAAGGAACCAGTTAATTGAACACTTATCTGAGAACATCCAAGAGAGAGAAATCTGATCATTAATATTAGAAATAAAGTTTACATAAGTTTGAAAGATTTTAAATAGGGCTTTTCAAACTTTGCCCATCCCCTTGAGATTTTTCTTCTATTGTGTATCCTCTTTCATTACAAAATGTGTCCACTTATATAGATGTGGATCGTAAATAATTACAACATACATGCCTTTTCATAATAAAATTAATCAACATAAACTATCTTAACATAAACAAGTTAAGATTTGATAGATGAGTTGTATATTACTCATTTTTATAAGCAACCACATGTCAAATTTAAACTTCCATTGCAAATTCTTGTCGGCACATTTTGTCTATTATTTCAAGCACATGAGTGGTAAGATCTTAGATGGTCTGCAACTCTAGCATTCCGACTGATAGTCCTTCCATGAGCACACTCTCCCATTTGTCCATTGGCATTGACAAAGCATCCTCAAGCAAAGTGGGCAAAGCATCCAAGATATCACACAATAGTCACTTCATATCAGTGATCAACTTCTCACCCCATTCTTGATGTGCACTTGATAAAAATCTTCCTAACTGAATCCACTCTATATTCTCTGGATCAGTTGTGTTCATTTTCTATGTCATTCTACTTTTCAATCTTTCATGTTCCTCCAGTACTTTAAAAGTATTAGAATAAGTATCCCAATACTTATCAACCATTTTCATCAATCTCTCACATCACTTTTCAACAATATTTATAGTCAAATCATCTAATTCAACACCATTTTCCTTTATTTTCATTTCTAACTTCTCTATCTTATACCTCCAATAAGTTGCATCTCCCATTGCCGCTATCCCCCTTTGTTTTGCATCATAATCATAACCATAACTAGTGGAACTGTCATCTTGCGATCTCAAGGCTCTCTCTTTCCAAGCTTCCTTCTCTTCCTTCTCTTCCTCACTTTTCTTTAATGAATTCTTATAATTGTTCAATTCTCTGACCAAATCATCAACTTGAGCCTTCTTCATCATAGAAAGATTCACATTTAATTGTGTTGTTTCATGTGGATGAGTTCTACCAACTTTTTGAATAATTAACTGTCCAAATGGTTCATCAATATACATAAGCAGTGACCTTTGATCCCTAGGGTATAAATCCCATTGTAATAAAGATTTTTGACCAGGATCATAACCAAATCCAGTGAAAATATCTCGTAAATCTTCAGGCTTAATTCCTAACCCGGGACCTTGTTTTCTTGCAAAAAAAATCAAACATTAATGCAACTTGCATATCTCATCCTTGGTACAAGATTACTCCAGCATCCTTAAGTAATTGTCTTCCTCTTTGTGGAGTGATTTCTTGTAATTCCTTCTTAAATTTCTCCTCTAGTGTTTTTTGAGAACTTCAGTATCCACATTTCCAGAGGCTTCCCTCAAATTGCTTCCTGTATATTGATATAAAAAGGATTTAAATTCTTTTGAAAAAAAAAATTGTCATCAGAAATAATTTCCTCATGTTCAATTTCCTAGATACCCCCAGATTCAATTGCATATAAAGGTCCCAAATTAAGCTCATTTTTCTTAGAATCAGGCAAAGATTCTTCAACCTCATCCTGTGCTTCTTCTCTCAAGAGGACATCCTCTTCATCACCTCTGGAGTCTAGAGACAAGTGTGCAATGGGGAACTCTTCCTTAATCCTCAATTAGGGCTCTTTGAATACATGTAGAGGGACATTATCTACAATTTCTCCTTCATGCTCAATCAATTTCATGGCTCTAGCCACTGGATCTAGAATACCAATGAAAAATTGCATGTTAATTCTCCCTTTCCTTAATTTACATTAAAAGGCCTTTCCACCTTTTCATACATTTCCTTCCTGTTAATAGCTTCATCCCTTTCTAAATTTTGGATCAAATCGTCAATAAGTAAAGGCTTATGCCCAAATGATTGTAACTTCTGAGATGCTCTGAATTTTTCTATATATCCTTTTGAATAAAATTTTTTCCTTTCATCTCCTCTGAAAAATCCATACACACTGAGTTTGTAATTAATAGAGTCATAGCTTTGCATGCTCTTCACAAAGAAATCACTAAATTCCAAAGTACCAGGTAAGAATGACTGCTTGTTACTTTATGCAAAGTGTTGTGAATTCGATACTTCCATCTACCTCACAATTTCTAAGTAAGCAATTTTGTCAAGAACTATGATTGGGAGATCATTAGGGAAACCTTCAAAACCATAAACCCTAATCCTTGTAAAAATTTTAAAAGCATACCAATCACCCGAATTTTAGTCTACATGGATTTGTTCAATATAGTCCTTAGGTTTGATAAACCTCTTAATTTATAATGATAGAGTATATTCATATTATCCCTTCAGTAACTTCATTAATGGCTTAACAAAATACTCTTCAAAACATAAATACTAAGAAAAATTAGACCTCCAATCCCATATTTTCAATCACATTTACAATGGCTGCCTAAACCCTTGAACATGATATTCCCTAATTGGCAGTCCTTCAACCCATGCATTGTTCTCTTGTCCAAAAAATAAAAACATATGCATTAAAAAGGAATAATGCTTAATATTTAACCTAGATGAATCCTTCTGAAGCTTCTCTAAATCCATATTAATCTTGTCGATGACATATCTGGAAAAGTCAAAATACCTAGGGTCTTCATATTGCACATCAACAACAAGAACCATTAAAGCTATGTTAATCAAATGTGGGATCTCAATTATGCATACCTGACTAGAAGTCATGTAAGGATGTTATAAATATGGATGAAACAACTTCATATTGTATGGTGGGCGTTCATCACTTAAAAGCTATTATCTTGCATTTCCCACTTTAGGATGATAAAAAACAACACCCAAGTCTTGTAAATTATTTCTAGGCTAGAATACTCCTGCCTTAGTTTTGGTATGTTCAGAATAGCTTCATGACTTGACTCTAGCTGAAAAAATTTGTCAATTGTTTCTTTTTTGATAAAAATCAATGGCTTTCCAAAAATTGAATTTACAGTCTTAGTTTTGGGGTCATATCTGTTAATAATCTCTTGCATTAATTCAATATTTACAAACACATTCAGAAAAAATAATCTTCCCAAATTAGTCTTCCATGGATGGCACACCGGGGTCCTTCCCATCCTCTTATTGTAATGAAACATGAAAAATTCATAACCCCTAGGCATAGTCCATATATCTCCTACTTCCTCACACATATCTTCCATTCCCTCCTCTCCTTGCTTCACCTTCTTTGACCTCTGAGTAGATAGTGGAAACTGGTTAAGCAAATATTATTTCAAATGTCTTCCCTCGGCCTTGTGCCTTTTTGGCTTATCTTCCTCAGTGGGCTAGTTAACTGGAACTTCCTTTTATTTCTTTCCCCTAGAATTCTTAGATGATGAAGACTCCATGTTTTTCAATTCCTCTACAAGCTTGAAAACTCTATAATTTCAAGCTTTTATCACTTTATGAAAACCTATGTGAGCTTGTTGTCACAAGACTGATTTTATAACCCCTGCAAAGGAAATCAATCACAACGGTCATAAATATAGCTCAAATTTTCATTTCAGAAAGCCAGATGTTTAGTTATACTCATGCCGAACATTTACTCTGATGCATTAGGTGCCATTGAGCAACCATTTATAACCTTATTCGCAATAATAATTTATTGATTAACTGAATACCTCTGTTATTTCATATTTATCTTTAATCGATGCCCTAACTTATTTGAAACCAATTTTTGAATAATATTATCTACCTTTACTCGACAAGGTGTCTTCCCGAATAACTACTAGTCTTCACTAGGCTGTTACACAACTTACTTGATAACATTATTATCTGATGAGTTATTTCAACCCTTTAGACAATCGTAGTGTGTGCTCCCTATGATGTCATCCATCATCGGGTAACTTTCTCCTTCTCTAACAGCCTTTCCGACTTACCCGATGGTGAATATTAATTGACATGATGTCACCATTTTAGCCTCATCTTCCCTTGAGCAACTCTTCGCGTTGTTGATATCCTTAGCCAGGCCACTTGATATGAATTTTAATCGATAATATTATGTCAATACCTTATTCACAATAATACTTTATCGATTAACTAGAGACCTTTGTTCTTTCATATTTATCTTTAATCGATGCCCTAACTTATTCAAAACCAGTTTTTGAATAATATTATCTGCCTTTAGTCAACAAGGTGTCTTCCCGAATAACCACCAATCTTTTCTATGTTGTCACACAACTTACTTGATACCATTATTATCTGATGAGTTATTTCATCCCTTTAGACAATTGCCGTGTGTGCACTCTATAACATCATTCATCATTAGGTAACTTTCTCCTTCTCTAACAACCTTTCCGACTTACTTGATGGTGAATATTAATTGATACAATGCCACCATTTCAGCCTCATCTTCCCTCAAGTAACTCTTTGCACCATTGATATCCTCAGCCAGGCCACTCGATATGAATTTTAATCGATACTATTATGTCAATACCTTATTCACAATAATACTTTACCTATTAACTAGAGACCTCTATTCTTTCATGTTTATCTTTAATCGATGCCCTAACTTATTCAAAACTAGTTTTCAAATAATGTTATTTGTCTTTACTCGACAAGGTGTCTTCCCGAATAACCACTAGTCTTCGCTAGGATGTTACACAACTTACTCAATACCATTATTATCTAATGAGTTATTTCAGCCCTTTAGACAATTGCCACATGTGTGCTATCTGACGTCATCCATCATCGGGTAAATTTCTCCTTCTCTAATAGCCTTTCGAACTTACTCGATGGTGAATATTAATCGACATGACATCACCATTTTAGCCTCATCTTCCCTCAAGTAACTCTTCACATCATTGATATCCTCAGCAAGACCACTCGATATGACTTTTACTCGATGTTTTAAGTGGGCTGGCCCTACCACATTTTGAACAACTCCATCTATCGTTTACTCGATAAGGCCTTCTGTCAATTATTCACCAGTCTTCATTAAGCCGTTGCATACCTTATTTTATGTACCCTTTTATTTGATAAGTGGGTCCCTCTTTTTCTAACTCCACTCATCGTCATCTACTGCATTTTTCCACTTGACACCTATCACTATACTCCATCATGCAACGTCCCTTTCACCTACTCAAAGCCATTACAAAAATGTATGGATCCTTCGGATAAAACAACACACCATAGTTATTAGGATCTTTTTTGTTTTATGCATTATCTTGTTTGATGATCCATCCTAGACCTTTTTTCCACTTGCCCCGTGTCTAGTTCATATGCCATCCACCATCGGATAACTTATTCCTTCGCAAGATGCTTAATCAACTCGTTTGATGGTGCATGTTACTCAACACTTTAAGTGAGGTGGTTCCACCTTATTTTCAGATAACTCTTACCATCGTTATTCAATTGGTCCATTTATTTGAAGCAGGATTTTATTTGACATTTGCACTAGGTCCCACAAGTTTATCCTTCTTTTGATTTTTTGTATTGAATAAGTTTCCCTTCGCTACTGCTTGATGTTGCTTACTTGATGATCTATATTGTTCCTACTAGACCATCCAAAAGTACTTGTATGAATTTTTTTGGAAATTAAACTAAGTTGCTGAATTGTGGGACTTTTCTGGGTGATTCGAGGTACAAAACGTACCACAATTAGATTTTGAAATAAATCTCTTGTGGGTACACATCTGAGATTGATATTTTTAAATGCCAAAATGTTTAGTGATTCTAATTTTATCTTTTAGATATTTCAAAGACCTACATTGCTGATTAGCAAACTCTGACCTTATCTATCATGAGATTCTGGCTTGATCTTTCTGAGACAGAAACCTAAATTTAAATTAGAATGACATGTTTTAAATTTGAAGTCTGTAATGGTTTTGTTTAGCATATGTATTGGTATATGACATTCTAAAGTTAATTTTTATTTTTTAGCCACACACACACACACACACACACACACATGGACGAACATTCAAACTTATTTTTTAATCAATCAAGCATCAAGTTTTGACAAAGTGTTGCAGTTTGCAAGCAATAGCACATGTATTTTTCTCCTTAAGAGGAGTTTGAAGAAGCCTTTGAGTAGGCCTAAAGAGTTATGACAATTTATGTGATCATAGAAGTGCTTGGTGTTAGTACTTGATGTTTTAGGGATGATGAAAGGATTGAACATACAAGACCTACTTAGACTTGAGCCTGTTGGAATTGCAAAATTTTGCTAAGTATTTAAGTCTTTTCCCTCCTAATTTGGTACAAGAATATTTCCTATTTTTGGTACTGCAAATTGTTGGATATCTTCCATGTTTGTTCTTATTACATATCAGGTCTGTGATAGGGTTTGGTTTTAGTTTTAAAATTTTCCCGCGCTATGTTTATAAGCCTTAGGAGGTAAAAATTTTGTCTGCCAAGTGGAGGACTTGTTTATTTCTTTGTCCTGCTGTCATTTTTCTATGTAATCATCTGGATGTATCGAGTTGACATGATCTCATTTATACATGTCACCATTAAGTTTGGGCCAAAGGGTTTAACTAGCATATTGTTTTTTTTGGCCAAGTGTCAGGTTCAATAGGCAGTTTTTGTTTTAACACATGAGCTGGCGAGTGACATGTTAGTGGTTAAGGTTTTAAGTTATCGTCAGCTCTCGGGTTCTAATGACAATTTGTTTGAAAGTTGGAGAGTTAGCGAGCAATTGCCAAGTCCCAAAAGGTTTAAGGATGGAAGGTTGTCTCTAATTATTGAGAGTTAGCGGATATAAAAGAAAATGTTGGAGAGTGTGCAACCAACGGTTAGATTTTCTTCAGTCTCTAGCTCGCAGGAGTTGAGAGTCTTAACATTTTCAGCTAGAGAGCCGACGACAAGTAGTTGTGGTTAATGATCACCAACTCTCGAGAGTTAAAACATCAACATCTTAAGTAAGAGAGTTAGAGACTGGCAGGTAGTTTCCAGCTCACGACACATAAAGGAGATAGCATGAAATGCTGGTGAGTTTGCGAGATGTCGCCATGTTCCTAGGTTAGGATGTTACAATGCTAGTCGTGAGCTCATGAGGTAAGTTAGCAGTTGGAAAGTCAAGCTGCAAGCTAGAGATGAGTGGTGGTTGTGAGGTCACTAGATCAAATGGAATATTCTTCTAGGTTGGAGAATTGGAGAGATGTTGCCACATATCTAGGGTTGGCCACTGTGGATCCGCCAAACAACTTTAGTCTTCGAAGGTGCTTTCCCCTAGTTGCTCGATGGTATTTTTTACTCGATGCTAGTGTAGGTGGGTCCTAGAAGCTATATTTATTTTGAGTAACTTGAAGCATCATATCCCACTGGCTGAGTTACTTGACTCAAAATTTTATCTAATACATAGAGCATGTGGGTCCCAGTGGCCAATCTACCTTTTGAATAACTTGAGGCCCCAGCTTAGGAGTTATGCCTTATTTGATGGCTATTTTTACTTGATGGACAAGGATCACAAATTTTTTCCATGTGTCCTGGTTCATCGTAGGCTTAAGAAAGGTAGGGCCAAGTTGTGACAATTAGTTGTGGTTAGTGATTAAACCCATGAGCTGGAGATGACGGTTAATCACTACGTCACGAGGGTTTGAGGCGGTTAGTGATGTAGTTAGAGAGTTGGCGACCAGTGGTTTGATTTTAATGATCGCTAGCTTGCGAGAGGTAAAGGCCTTAACATTTTTAGTTGGAGAGATCAAGATTGAACTGCTGACGGCTTGTCGCTAGGTCTCAGGCTATTATAAAGAATAGTCATGTGGGCCAAGAGTTAGCGATAACATGCCAAGTGTCTGAGTGGTTTCACCAGGATATTACTGAGATTTCCAACTTCATGACACATGTTTCTTTTATGAATTTGTCTAAAATAGAGGATTTTTCATGAAGATACACAAAGACATGTCAATATTTAGTCTCCATTGAAAAGAGATATGATGAGATAATGGAAAAGATGCCTGAGATGCTTACAAGAGCATAGGTTAAGGTCAACCCTAAGGATGTGGAATCATCAGAAGGAGATGTACTTTTGGGAAAGGATTTTATTGAAATTGTAGAAGAAGGTGATGAGGCTGAGTCCTCACAAAGGTCAAAAATAAAAATATAGAAGATTGAACATACTGCCAGAGTGATGAAAGATGTTGCTAAGGCAATGATCACTGGAAAAGGGCCATACTTTCATGAGATTAGACAAAAAATGAGGGATGCAAAACATCCACCATAAGCTAAATATCAGATGCATGAGCTATAACTGATGCCTACTAGGATGAAGCAATTCAACAACTAGAGAATATAAAAATTTTGGTTGGTTGATGGATAGGGAGTTTTCCAAATGGGAGATGAAGTTGAATAAAGGCAAATCCATTTGAGCAATTATTCTCCATCATTTTTGTCTTTTTTGCAGTTGGTTACTGACATGGCACTTGAGATTGTTTATAGGGAGAAAAATTTCTGAATAGGTACCTTGAATTTGTCATCAAAAGTTGTGAGTTGATGAACTATAACTGATTGAATGCTTGAAGATGTTAAGTTGATGATCACCAAGCTGCAGAAAGTTAATGCAAGACATTAAATCAGTTAATGTATTGTATTTTCATTGATGTCAACTTGATATAATTTGATTGGTTATATACAAAGTGTCAAAGAGTTTAGAGAACTAGAAAGATAAAGGTTATGCTTTCAGTAATGCATAAAATTTCAGTATGCACTAAGTGACTACAAACACCGATGGGTAGTGCACCCCGACGAACAAAGAAACTCGGGAGGAAATTCATAGTGATACCCAAGAATGAAACCCAAGCAAGCATTACTGATGAGAAAAATCATAGTGTTACTCGATGAACAAACAACCCTGACGGAGATGCCCGAGGAGAACTGAAGTGTTGACCGAGCTAACAAGGGGTTAAAACACTGAAAAGAACTGAAGTTCAAAAACAACAAAAGACTTAGCTGGAAAGAACTAAAGAAGGATTTAATTGGTTGTTAATATTGTTTTCATCAAAAAGTTAAATCCAGAGATAAACAAAAGTTTTAAAGTTGTTTTATTCCAGTTGTCTAAGAGAAATCTACCAGATAAAACTAAAGTATAGTTTTTAAAGAAAGATTGGCTAGAATTGCAGATCATGCCAAGAACAAGAAAGTCAAGAACTGAGAAATGGTGAAATAATGTCTATAAAGAGACAAGCTAATTCATTGTGAATTAGGGGTGAATAAAGAAGAAGATGTTGAAGGTATACTAGTGAAGAACAACTTCACATAGTCCTGATCAATCAAGCTAAAGAAAAGAGCTATATTTCTGCGGACACCGAGCAATAGAGAAGCACAACATCACCAAGAAGAAAGAAGTGGATCAAAGTTATTGAAAAGAAACATTGATCAGATAGGTATTTTGAGCTTACAATAGATCTAAAAATCTGCAAAGTATAGTTGTATATATGAACATATCATTTACTATTTCAATTTAACCATTGGATTAGAAAGTCTCTTAACCAAGTAGGACTTAAAAATCCTTTATATATTGAGATACATCCTAAGGAGTATCAAAAGGTTTGGTCATGAAGATAGCATAGAGATGCTAGATATCAAGTGACAAACTACACAGGGTTTGGTCATAAAGATAGCATAGAGATGTCATCTAACAAGGTCACACCTAACAGTGTGTTTGTAACCTTTAATAGGGTTGTCTCTTCACTGAGCTCACTTCAGAAGAGTGAAAATTTTGGGTTACCAGTCCCAAGTAGTTTTTCCCTTAATAGGGTTTCCATGTTAAAAATCCATGTGTCAATGTGTTTATGAGTCATTACTTTAGTATTTTTCATTACACATAACTAATCTGGATTGATCGGTATACACTAAGTAATTTACTATATTTTGGTAAATGAAAGATTGCTAATTGGTAAACAACAATAATAAGGTTTAATAGTTTTTGGTTTATAGTTTGTCTACTTTAAATTTGATTTATATAATGACTCTTGAAAATACCCAAAGCTGGCTTTCGTAGAACAAAAAGGAACCATAGACTGGGTCAATGGTAGGAATCTATCAATGACCCCTAAATTGAAAGGTACAATATCCCTTATGTGAAAGATATGCAATGAATTTTTTCTTTCAATTCTTAGGGGTATGCTCTTAACCGGAGAGCATAAGAGGTTCAACCAAGTTTCTCAAAGCTTCAAACAACTCAGGCAAAGAATGGGGATTTACTCAATGACATGCAAATTAAAATGAAAACTATTATGCAGTGCGGGATGAATGCAAACTACCATCTACCAGCAGAGATTAAGAAAGAAGGTGTAACAATGCAATTCCCAGATTACTAAGATTGTGAAACTTTGACAATACCCAGATTATCTTGATCTCATTCTCTATTAACCCTCCTCCCAAATATTTATGCAAGATCTAATCTATTGAACTAAGATGTGCAATGAAAAGAAAATGGAGTGCTTATGCTAAAGACAGTAAACATACAATCCACTGAATGAAAGTAAAAAAACCCAGTTCATTACTTATTCATTCAATTTCCAGTATTAGCATCCTCATTCAAAAAATTACACAACTAACTAAGATGAACAACAAAAATCACTTCAAACTCAGAGTCGCACATAGTAGTCCTAGCTACAGGGGTTCACCCAAAGTAATTTTTGCCGATCTTATTTACTTTACAAAATTTTACATATATAGGTCTTCTCAAAAATGACCCGTTACAATAATGATTGCCTCTTTACAATATTCTGAGAGGAACATTCTAATAATAAACCCGGTCGGTTACAAAAATTGAGAAAGCTGACAAAATGCCCAAAATGGCTACACTATACAGAAAACTGGGAAGACAACACAGGTCAACAGATTCTATGCCTTCTTCTGTGTAATGACTTTTCCTCTGTAAGCCTTCATTGCATCCATTACCTTTCCCAAATCCTGAGAATTTGGAATGATTATATTGTCAGCTCAGATCATCCAAAAATCATGCATCTCTGTTAGTTCATCCAACCTGGCAATCTAGGATTTGAGCTTGTTCGATTCCTTTTTGATCACTGCATCTATCACGGAGAGCTCATTGATCCTTGACACTTGAAAGTTAGCCAGACCCACAATCTCATCTATGAAAGAAAGAAACTTAGCTTTCATTCATTCTGTATTCACCAACTTGTCACTTTCGAAAACTTGAGATTTCGTGTGCAAAAATTTCAAAAACTCAAAAAGTTTGTCCATCTCCTTTTGCACTAACTCAATAATAGTCTTGAGTTCATTTGAAAATCTACTTGAGTTCTCAACCATGAACTCTAGAGACTACCTCCAGTGAAACAATGGCTCTTGTATGGTCTTGAGGATACCATTGGAGATTGCAACACTAGTCTTCATATCAATCATCTCCTACAAGATTGCTAGTTGCTCTGTCAATCCAGTGGATGCATTATAGATAGTCTCCTGGTGCTTTGATGTTGTATCCTTCAACTTGTCTACATCAAGTAGAATGTTCCCCAAATTCTCAAAAACAATGGGGCCTTGAACCTTCATCACCTCTATCCACGCTCTGCCAATTTTCCCAAACTATCTCTCTTGCTGTAGCTTTAGTAGAAGATTCTTATTTTCTTCTGCATTGGGGTCAAACTAAAAAGATGAAGTACTTCCAAGAGAAGATTTAATATACTCGACTAGCTCCTTATTTGCAGACTTGAGGACTTCCTTGTCTACTCAGAGTTCTTCTAATCTATCCTCAATTCACGCATTGGTGGTTTTCCAGATATTCACCATTGAGTCATGCACTGACACTCCTAGGTCCATAGTTTTTATCTGGAAATCTTGAGCTGAAAGTTCATGAAACTTTCCTTCTTTCTATGACTCTGCTATTTCCATTAACATATGCCCGGTTTTACAATCATGGGAAAGGGCTGCCATAGACTTTTTCTTTTTCGCCTTCTTTGCCGGTGGCTGAGATGAGGTTGCATTAAGGATCAAGTCCTTTGAAGAAATGGCCTCCTAATGTCATTTCTTCTTCTTCTCAATGGTTTCTTCCAACCATGAGTCTGTGGATAACACCTTTATTACAGATTGAAGAGCTATAAGATCAAACAAATTTTGGGGTACTGGAGGAGTCTGCTTGTCTTGAGGTGGAACATGGAAGGAGGCAACCTTAGTCACCAAAAGGCCCAGAGTATTTACTAGCTGAGAAGAATCCTGGCCATCCATGGGATTTGTGTCATCCAAGGTGATAAATGGAATTGGTGAGGGAGGCTTGGTCACGAGCACCTCTTGTTCTTTCTTCTTTTCCTTTTCTTTATCTTCTATGTTTCCAATGTTTAGGAGGGAGCCATCTCCACAGGTTGGAGTGATAGGGACATTCTTTTTCGGGGGTTGGTCACCTCCTTGCCCAGTGGATTGCACTGTACTTGCTAAAACTGATGGTGCCATAGAAGAAGTAACTAGTAAAGATGATTTCTTAGCTCCTAAAGTTGTTCCTTCAGATGAACCTGCGCCAGAAGTTCTTTTGTGTCGCACTCTGGTCCATTCTACCCACTTGTCAGTTCTCTTGATAATGCCTCTCATGAGAAGCTCCAATGAATCAATCACTGGACCAGTTGGTGGAGAGGAATAAATGGGCAACACCTTTATCTGGTTGTAGGATGAGGGATGCATGAAGAGAATATCATTTGCAAGATCAGATACATCAACAACATTATTATACATTGTAATTTCATCCAAAGTTAAACGGGACCACACTTTTTCTCGTGTCTGATACTCATTAAAACACTTGGCCAAGAAATTTTCAATATCTAGCACATGTCTATAGGCATGTTTGAGCTTCAGGTGATCTCTAACAAAACCCATAGGATCATATATAGGCCTAAGAACCTCATAGTCAAGTAGCTTAATCTTATCCTCAAAACTCTTTACTAAATTCTGGGCATCATATATGGATGCACAGGAATATGGACCAACAACCACGAGGAAGGAAATTTTGGCAATCTTCTTCACAGTAGAACACAAAGTGTTCACTTCCAATATCTGCCAGCAAAGCTCCACCAAGACCACCTTATCTTCAGGATACCAGGGCAATCTCTTAGGAAATCTGGAGAAGGCTCCTTTCCAAAGATAAGAGAAACTCATGAATTGGATGAAAGAGCATCCATACTGACTGATTGCTGAGATGGCCCCTAGCGAGAATCTTCTTTCTGGGCAACCTTGAAGTTCCTGAAATATTCTCATTGTGAATGCATCATTCACAATAGTATATTCCTCAAAGCTCCAATGCAATTGCAGATTTGGGTAGAACTTATATATTTTGGTGTTGTTGTCAAAATTCTAGATTGCTGGTAAGCTGGGCCATAGGTGCTGAGTCGCCAGAGCATAGATCAAGTATGAAGACATGTAGAACTATTTGAATCCCTGATAGGAACTCATCCAGGATGCTAGCTTCTCACACAGGATTTCTGCCCAATCAATGAACATATTTTCTATGCAGACAACTTGAACAAGGAAGAAATTATGTTCAATGAGATCCAGGATCTCGGGTTTTCCGTCCAATTTGGTCAGCAGGGCCAGAATATCAACAATTTCCCTCTTTAGGGTTGTTCTGAATAGAGTCATTGGCATCTTACTTTTCTTTGATTGAGGGGTCTGGAACCAGGTCTTTTGCATGTCTTCTCTCCTTAGAGTCTTCTTTTCATTGAACATAGATGCAGATGAGCCGAAATCGATGTTTCAATACACATCTTTCACCGAAATGTCGAAAGTGGATTGGATTAGGGTTTTATTAATCATCAGAAAAATAGACTGATCTGGGAATAGGATTTGCTTTATCACTAGGTTGTATTTCTCTATACATTCTTGGACAAGCTCAGGAGCTTGAACTGCCATTGGAACCCTGCAGCTTCTACCAGACCGCTGTCCTTGAGCTTCTGTGTAATAGGGTGAACTAGATGAGAATTCAATCTTTTGTGCAAATCTCTAAGATCAAAGAATCTTAGCGATGTGTCAGAAACTTCTTTCAATTCACTCTCAATACCAATTAATTTGCCATAACCAGAAGCTTTAACAACCATTTACTGTAAAACTGAGAACATGAGTGAAGACAAATGGCTTGCTATTCAAAAATGGTGAGCAACAAATGATGGCAAATGTTGAATAAATAGCTGCTAAGATCTGAAGATTGGCACCACATGAATGACATTAAGGTGACCTAACAGACATAATGACATGATTAGCATTTAATTTTTGATAATCAACGACTATTTGAAATTCCCATTTTGGAGAACATAACGGCCTCAAAATCCTCAAACTTACACTTAACTTTATGTTCATTAGCCGCTTGCTGAAACAAATCTTTAGTCTTGCGGAAAAATAACATACTTTCCTTCTGATGCCAAAATGAATGAACATTAGACCATTTTACCTTGTGCGGGAAAAGAATATAAGAGAATACTTTTCCTGTAAGCCTGTTTCCTTTATTTCAGAAAAGTATCTTGACGGCTTCACCTTTTATCCTTTGCGTACTTAAACAACTTCTTTTCCATCGGGAGCACTTAACTTCTTATTTTCTCTTTTCACTTGTGTGAGGGTTGCACCTTTGAAACCAACTTTTTTGGATGCTACATGATCACCGCCACTATTCTGCAACTTGATATCTCTTAGAGTTGAAAAACTCTTTTTACAAACAAAATCTTTATCAATCACTTATGTAAAACACATGTTTACCTTTTGAAAAAAAACATTGAGCGTTACAGATCTGAGTGTGACTACTTCTCATTCAGAAGATGCTATGACAATCCTTTCTCGACATAGCTAGATCACCTAAACATTGGATGAAGAAGAAATATTGAAAACCCGCTAGGCTCAAATAGGCAAGGAAAATAATTTATCTGATAAGCACATTAGGGGAAGGTTTCAAGATGAATGAGAAGTAGGTAACCAAAGAACAATTTTACCCCCTAGGACCTAAGTACCCTAGACTAAAATTTGGCAAAAGCTGGCTCTGACTGGGGACTTAGACATGCCAATGTTTGAGAAGGGACCCAGATTCTCTGGTTTTGCACAACAAGACCGGCAGGAAAAAAAGGGGCAGACTAAACTAAAACACACAACAGGAAAGGAAACTAAACTAATCTAGACTAAGAAAGTAGGAAAGAAAGCATGAGTAATGCAAAGCAAACCTACCTACACTGACACTAACCTGCAGGGATTACCTGCTTTCACTTGAGTATTTGGTAGAGCTTCAGATCCTGGCCATTGTAGGAGAATGGCAGAATCTCGCCAGAAGGATATGCTAGAATAAAGGAATTATTATAGTTCACCTGTATAATCTCTAATGGTCCTTTCCAAAGCAAGTCAAACTTATGATGCTTTCCTTTGGACTCACGCCTTTTATCCCATAGTAGGACCAAGTCACCTTGCATAAAATTTCTTGGTTTGGCCTTCTTATAAAAGAATGTTTTCACTCTCCTCTGATGATCAGTGATGTGGTCAACAAGATTTTCCCATTCTTCTTCAAACTTGGTCAGATACGTGATTCATTTCTCCAGACCTTTTTGGAAAACCGGATCTTCAATTACCTACTGCAGCCTACAAATGGATAATTCCAGTGGAAGTGGGAGACTAGGTTCAAATCCATAAACCAGCTCAAAAGGGGAAATCCTAATATCTCGCTTAGATGTTATCCTATCTGCCCATAGAGCTTTGTGCAATTTATTGTGCCAATCCTTTTGAATTTCTAAAACTAATTTCTTTATTATGTTAATCAGGCTCTTGTTGCTTGACTCAACCTGACCATTTCCCTGAGGGAAATAATTAGATGAATGACTAAGATGGATACTGTTGTTGTAGAAGAACTCTGTAATCTCTGATGAAGAGAAATATGTGGCATTATCCATCACTAGCTTCAATGGCACTCCAAACCTTACCAAGATATTCTCCTTGATAAATTAATAGACCACCTCAGATGTAGTTTTCTTGGTAGGCTTAGCCTCAACCCACTTGGTAAAGTAATCCATGGCAGTTATGACATATAGGTGACCTGCAGAAGAGGGAGGATTTATCAGACCAATGAAATCAAGCCCTCATTACTGAAAGGGACCATCTACTACAATCAGCTTCAATGGAAGAGCAGCCAACTGAGGCTTATTGGAAAACATTCGACACTTATCACACTTGGCCACACAATTGTAGGAATCTTTAAACATGCCAGGCTAGTAGTAATACTGCCTCAAGATTTTATATGCAGTGACTATAGATGAGAAGTGTCCACCACACGCCTCATTGTGGAATGCCTAGAGAAATCTTTCTTGTTGTGGCCTGTCCACACACCTTAAGAAAGTTCCATCTATTTCCCTCTTATATAACTGGTCATCATAAATGACATACTTGGCTTCCTTGGTATTCAAATCTCTTCTCTATTTGTATGTCAATCCTTCCAGGCAATTTCCATAAGTAAGGAAACAAGCGATGTTAGAAAACTAGGGATCAAGAAGACTAACCATTAACACCTTTGGAGAATCCTCCTCTTGAGCTGCTTCCTAATTTTCAGCCATTATTTTACACCAGCTTTGTTGGCTTGAGTTCAATGTCATACTCTTGTACCTTCGCTATCCATGCACCTCTAGTATTACATCCTATTTCTTGTTGTGTCAAAATGCTCTTAATAGTAGAATTAGGAATATAAATAACAAAATGGGAATGTAATACATAGAATCTAAAATTCTTCAGTGCCCTTGCCACCACATATGCATGCTTCTCCATTTGAGAATATCTTAATTCATGATCCTTGAGTGGAGTGCTCATAAATGCAATAGGCACCTAAATTCCTTCATTGTTCTCTTGCATCAGAATAGTAGACAATGTATGGGCTGATGCGTAGAAGTATATTTGAACTCTTTGGTATAATTTGGATGCACCAACACAGGTGCTCTAGCTATAGCATGGTTTATTAAATCAAAGGCCTTCTTCCCAGAGTCATTCCACTTGAAACTTTGACTACCCTTCATCATGTCAATTATGCATTTTTTAATCTCAGAAAAGTCAGGAACGAAGTGCCTGAGAAAATTTACCTTCCCAAAGAATGATCTTGTCCTGAATTTTCTTGCCGGCAGGTTCAATTTTTGGATGGCCTTCACGCGCTCAGGGTCAATTCAGATTCCTTCATGGGAAACAATATGACTGAGCAGTCTACCTTCTGTGACACATAAAATTGACTTCTTGGGATTAAGAGAGATGCCATGCTCTCTGCATCTCTGTAGCACTTTCTCAAGATCTCTCAAATGATCTTCTCTTTTCTTAGAGAAGACTGTTAAATCATCCAAGTATATAACTATTATTCTATCCTGGAGGTCTGCAAATGAAGAGTTCATTGCCCTCTGGAAGGTAGCTCTAGCATTGATAAGCTCAAAGGGCATTTTATTGTAAGCAAACGTTCCCCAAGGAGTGGTGAACGCTATCTTATACTTATCTTCCGGGTCCACCTCAATCTGGTTGAAACCTGAGAAACCGTCCAACATGGACATCATTGCAGATCCAACTACTATTTGCAGTATATGATCCATGTTGGGTAAGGTATAATTATCCTTTAGAGAAGCCTAGTTCAGATTCTGGAAATCTACACAAATTCTGATTTCTCCGTTCTTCTTCCAGACGGGCACAATGTTGGATATCCATGTAGAGTGATGTATGAGATAGATAATTTTCATTTCTAGCATCTTGTGAACTTCCCTGAAAATGGCATCTAAAACCTTAGGATTGTAGTTTCGTTGCTTCTACTGGAAAGGGACAGCTTCAAGCTTGAGAGGGATCGTGTGCTTGTAGTCTCCATTCTGAAAAGTTTTGAGGTCTTCATAGCCCCAAGAAAACACATCCTTATATTGGGAGAGTAGATGTTTAGCTTTTTCTCTTTCCTTTTTTGTGCAACAACTACCAAAATTTATCATCTTAGGTTTATTTTCAGTTCCTATGATCATTCCCTCAAAATCCCATGAGGTACCACCTTTCCTATCTTTCTTTTCTAATATATGCATCATGTCTATCAAAAAGTTTTTCAAGGGAAATTAGGTGTCAATGAATTTTGTTACCTTTTAACTATTATTCTCCAAGCTCCAACTCCTTCTTGTTGTCTGGAGAGAGATCCTTGCAGGTACTTGAACTTCCTTCAAAGTATTGATCACCAAACTGATCCGATCCTTCCATGAAAGCTTGTATCTGCTTGTCAATGATGAAGACTTGCCAGATTTCCACATTATCTCAAACATTTGGCCTGAAGAGAACTTCAAATTTGTATTTCTTATCTCCTATTTTTAGATACGGGAGGAGAAGTAAAGCTGAGGCGGCCAAAAAATCTACTCTTGTGTTCTTCTCTCTTGGAACAACCTGGATTGAAAAGGCATCAAAGTCCTCTATCTTGTCCCAGACTCTGTTCCTATAAATCCACAGTCTTTCATTTTTCACTGCATACTGTGCTCAAACTTGCCTCACTATCAACTCTACATCACTGAGTTCTTTAAGGATTTTCACCCCTCTTTGTTTCGTAGAAGCAATGCCTAGCAACAGAGCCTCACATTCCACCATGTTATTAGTGTTCTTAAACTGCAATTTATAAGAAAGTTGTATCATGTCTCCTTCCGGGGGAATAAGAACTACACCAGCTCCCTATCCTGCGGTAGCACAACTACCGTCGAACTCCAAGATCTAGATATCTTGACTGTTTGTATCTTCCGGTATTTCATCTTGATGATCAAAATCTGAAAACAATATATAATTTCCGAATTCCATCTCCTGGTAGAGGATTTGTGCCTTAGGGTCATCAAACTTCATTACTGTGAATTTGGCCTTTTCCTCAGGCTCTAGCTTTATATTCTTAGTACCCACCGGGATTATAACATGGGACCAGTCCATCTTGATTTCTCCACCTATGTCTCTACAAAAGATTCTGCTTAGAAGCATATCGTAGCTATCCAGAATATTGGCTACCAGGATGGTCAGCTTCATCCTCTTTGCAAGGTGTGCGGCCAATGAAACTTGTGCATCCTTTACCTAACCTAGGAGTGGAACCTGTGTAGCACCCATTGAATAACAATGACCAAAGGTTTTGTTAAGGGTCAACCCAAGGGCTTTAGCAATGAAGGTGAGCATGACATTATCAGAGGCTCCAGAGTCAATAATATAGTTGCTTAGTTTATGACCATTAACAAATAGGGAGACATAGAATGGGTCAAGCTTCTGGCCAGGAACAATGGCTAAGATTGAAGAATCTTCTTCTTGAAAGAGAAAGGGAAGGATAGGTTCTTCATCATTTAAAGGGTCACTACTAGGAGGTTCATCACTAACAATAGAATTTATATTAGGCTGCATTCTGGAATTAGCATCACTTTTACAGTAATCTACAAGCTTCTGAAGTTCAGTAGGATGAGTTTTTAAATATTCTAAAGGAGACACTTGGATTCTAGCATCCTTGCAATATTGAATTATATCAAAGGAAGACAGAGACTTATCATTTATTTCAGACTTCGAGTGATCCTTCCTCCAAGATGAAGAAGTAGAAGATCCAGGTGCACCAGCTGAAGGACTAGGTGCAATATTCTAGGGAGGAAAAGAGTTTCCCGGATTTTTGTCTCTTTGACTTCTTGTTGTCATTTCCATTTGAATTCCATCCATGGTGGAAAAGCAATCACCTCCGACTTTGGAATCAGATTCATACTCCAAAAAGAAATTACCGGAGTCGCCATGGGGAGCAGAATCTTCTTCACTTTCAAGATATTCAATACTCAGCTCATTGCTTGAAGCTATCTATCTGTATCTATTCATCTCCGAACAACTATTACCATCATGGTAAGCTCTTAGATGAAAATGCACATATTATGCTTTTTAGCTGCCTCAATGGCAAGCTTTTGCTGAGCTAGTGGCAACTGCAACTATTTACCTTCATGTTGTTTTCTAGGAATATCCTTGTAAGGCTGCTGGAAGGATGGGGTAGATTTTACCATTTGCTGCTTAAGGGAAATCATCTCATTAGACTACTTCTAAAGCATTGCCTCAATATTTCTGATTGCACCAAAAATAGAACTTGTGGAGGCACCACTCGGCACTTCTCGCTTCCATTTCCTGATAGCTATGAGATCATCCTCTAGCTCAATTGCTAGAGTCTGAGAAGCTTGCAAATTAGCCACATGCACTCATTTGATTTGGAAACTTATGTCAGGAGGTATGGAACTGATAAAGAACATCTTCTGGTTGTCAGCTGTAGGCCTGCTAGCATCGGGGATCCTGTTAGCCAGCTTACTAAACCTTGCAATAAAGTCCCTCATAGGAACACTAGGTTCTTTCTTTATTTGTGTGAGCTGAGTCAGAAGTGTATGCTCATCTTCTGTACTTTTATAGTGACCTTCAAAGTGGTTCTTCATATCATTCCAACTAGTTATGCATCCCGTAGGGAGATGTTGAAACCAGTCAGCAACATTTTCTATTAAAGTCTCTACAAACATTCTTACTGCCACGTCTTCATGCTGAGGGTTTACAATGCTGCATGTGGTGAAGAAGACTACAATATGCTCATCAACGGATACTTTCCCATCTCAATTGAACTTTGGAAAGTTCTTTCAGGAAGCTCGAGGTAAGTCATTATTAGCTCCTAGCTAAAGAGGCTCAATGGCATTAACCCAAGGGATGACCATTGAAATAGGGAGGGTTATTGGCACAGCCTAAAAATTGATATTGGTAGGAGCAACTACTCCATGAAGAGTAAGGGCGTTACACAATAACAAGGTAGTATTGCAGATGACAGGAAGTGTAGAAGAATGACTATGAATTCGGGAAATAGGGCATGGCAGTGGATAAAGAGCACCATAGATACCTAGAAAGACAGGATCCCAGACATTGGTTCTTCCTCTTCTAAGAGGGTCTTCTAACAAAGGGAACTTAGCCTTCTACAATTCTTCAAAAATATGATCTTTATGTCCCTCTCTCTGGAAACTTTGGGTATACTTAGGATCCAGAGCTACCAAACTTATCAACTTCAGCTGCGCAACTCTGAATCTTCTTTCCCATAACACTCCCTCCCAATATTCAACATTGGATTCTTCTCTTTCTAGCACAAAGTTGATTCTTTTGTATTGGTCAAGGGATTTTCAGCTTTTCCAGGAAAGGATATTCAACTGGTTTATAATGTCATCTTGCTCATCCTGGATGCAAAGATTAGGTTGCTCTAGTGGGACTTGTCCTTCGTGAGGTAACACCATTTCTCCTTAAGAGTGATATACATAATGTAGCATTAGGAATGCCAAATAGATAAGTTCTAAGTCACTTAGTAGATCCATAGACAGACTTACTAAGCAAGCTTAGGAATTATTAGGAGTTTTTCCCCAGTAGAGTCGCCAAAAACTGTTGGTTTACAGTTTGTCTACTTTAAATTTGATTTAAATAATGACTCTTGAAAATACCCAACGTTGGATTTTGTAGAACAAAAAGGAACCACAGACTGTGTCAATGGTAGGAATCTATCAATGACCCCTAAATTGAAAGGTACAGTATCCCTTATGTGAAATATATGCAATGAATTTTGTCTTTCGGTTCTTAGGGGTATGCTCTTAACCAGAGAGCAGAAGAGGTTCAACCAAGTTGCTCAAAGCTTCAAACAACTCAGATGAAGAATGAGGATTTACTCAATGACATGCAAACTGAAATGCAAACTATTATGCAGTGCGGGATGAAAGCAAACTACCATCTACCAGTAGAGATTAAGAAAGAAGGTGTAACAATGTAATTCCTGAATTACTAAGATTGTGAAACTTTGACAATACCTAGATTATCTTGATCTCATTCTCTATTAACCCTCCTCCCAAATCTTTACGCAAGAACTAATCTATTGAACTAAGATGTGCAATGAAAAGAAAATGGAGTGCTTATGCTAAAGACAATAAACATACAATCCACTGAATGAAAGTAACAAAACCTGGTTCATTACTTATTCATTCAATTTCGAGTATTAGAATCCTCATTCAAAACATTACACAACTAACTAAGATGAACAAAAAAAATCACTTCAAACTTAGAGTCACACACAGTAGTCCCAGCTATAGGGGTTTGCCCAAAGTAATTTTTGTCGATCTTATTTACTTTACAACATTTTACATATATAGGTCTTCTCAAAAATGACCTGTTACAATAATGATTGCCTCTTTACAATATTTTGAGAGGAACATTCTAATAATAAACCTGGTTAGTTACAAAAACTAACAAAGCTGACAAAATGCCCAAAATGTCTACACTATACAAAAAATTGGGAAGATGACACAGGTCAACAGATTCTATGCCTTCTTTTGTGTAACGACTTTTCCTCTATAAGCCTTCATTGCATCCATTACCTTGCCCAAATCTTGAGAATTTAGAATGATTATATTGTCAGCTCAGATCATCCAAAAATCATGCATCTCTGTTAGTTCATCCAACCTGGCAATCTGGAATTGGAGCTTGTCTGATTCCTTTTTGATCACTGCATCTATTGTAGAGAGCTCACTGATCCTTGACACTTGGAAGTTATCTGGATCCGCAATCTCATCGATGAAAGCAAGAAATTTATCTTTCATTCATTCTGTATTCACCAACTTGTCACTTCTGAAAACTTGAGATTCTGTGTGCAAAACTTTCAAAAACTCAAAAAGTTTGTCCATCTCCTTTTGCACTAACTCAATCATAGTCTTGAGTTCATTTGCTGATCTACTTGAGTTCTCAACCACGAACTCTAGTGATCTCCTCTAGTGAAGCAATTTCTCCTATCTGGTCTTGAGGATACCATTGGAGATTGCAACACTAGTCTTCATATCAATCACCTCCTGCAAGGTTGCTAGTTGCTCTGTCAATCTAGTGGATGCATTATAGATGGTCTCTTGGTGCTTTAATGCTGTATCCTTCAACTTGTCTGCATCAAGTAGAAGGTTCCCCAAATTCTCCATAACAATGGGGCCTTGAACCTTCATCACCTCTATCCATGCTCTACCAATTTTCCCAAACTGTCTCTCTTTTTGCAGCTTCAGTAGTAGATTCTTATTTTCTTCTGCATTGGGGTCAAACTGAGAAGATGAAGTACTGCCAAGAGCAGATTTTATATACTTGAATAGCTCCTTATTTGCAGACTTGAGGACTTCCTTGTCTACTCAGATTTTTTCTAATGTGTCCTCAATTCGCTCATTGGTGGTTTTCTAGATATTCACCATTGAGTCATGCACCGACACTCCTAGGTCCACAGTTTTTATCTAGAAATCTTGAGCTGAAAGTTCATGAAACTTTCCTTCTTTCTGTGGCTTTGCTATTTCAATTAACATATGCCCGGTTGTTGAATCATGGGAAAGGGCTGCCATAGAATTTTTCTTTCTTGCCTTCTTTTTTGGTGGCTGAGATGAGGGTGCCTTAAGGATCAGGTCCTTTGAAGAAATGGCCTCCTCATGTCATTTCTTCTTCTTCTCAATGGTTTCTTCCAACCATGAGTTTGTGGATAACACCTTTAATATTGTAGACTGAAGAGCTATAGGATCAAATAGGTTCCAGGATACTGGAGGAGTCTGCTTGTCTTGAGGTGGAACATGGAAGGAGGCAACCTTAGTCATCGAAAGGGCCAGAGAATTTTCCAGCTAAGAAGATTCCTGGCCATCCATGGGATTTGTGTTATCCAAGGTGATAACAGGAATTAGTGAGGGAGGCTTGGTCATGGGAACCTCTTGTTCTTTCTTCTTTTCCTTTTCTTTATCTTCTATGTTTCCAATGTTTGGGAGTGAACCATCTCCACAGGTCAGAGTGATAGGGACATTCTTTTTCGGGGGCTTGGTCACCTCCTTGCCCGACAGATTGTGTTGCACCTGCAGAAACCGATGGTGCCACAGAAGAAGTAACTACTAAAGATGATTGCTTAGCTCCTGAAGTCATTCCTTTGAATGAACCTATGCTAGAAGTTATTTTCTGTTGCACTCTGGTCCATTCTACCCACTTTTCAGTTCTCTTAACAATGCCTCTCATGAGAAGCTCCAATGAATCAATCACTGGACCAGTTGGTGGAGAGGAAGAAATGGGAAACACCTTTATCTGGTTGTAGGATGAGGGATGCATGAAGAGGCCATCATCTGCAAGATCAGATACATCAACAACATTATTATACATTGTAATTTCATCGAAAGTTAAATGGGACCACAATTTTTCTCATGTCTGATACTCATTAAAACACTCGGCCCATAAATATTTAATATCCAAGACATGTCTGTAGGCATTTTTGAGCTTTAGGTGATCTCTAAAAAAACCCATAGGATCATATTGAGGCCTAAGAACCTCATAATCAAGTAGCTTAATCTTATCCTCAAAAATCTTTACTAAATTCTAGGCATAAGATCTGGATGCACAAGAATATGGACCAACCACCATGGGGAAGGAAATTCTGGCGATCTTCTTCATAGTTGAACACAGAGTGTTCACTTCTAATATCTCCCAGCAAAGCTCCACCAATACCACCTTATCTTCAGGATATTGGGGCAATCTCTTAGGAAATCCAGAGAAGGATCCTATCCGAAGATAAGAGAAACTCAAGAATTGGATGAAAGAGCATCCATACTGACTAATTACCGATATGGCCTCTGGCGAGAATATTCTTTCTGGGAAACCTTGAATTTCCCAACATATTCTCATTGTGAATGCATAATTCAAAACATTATATTCCTCAAAGCTCTGATGCAATTGTAGATTCAGGTAGAACTCATATATTTTGGTTTTTTTGTCAAAATTCTAGGTTGCTGGTAAGCTGGGCCATAGGTGCTGAGTCGCCAGAGCATAGATCAAGTATGAAGACATGTAGAACTATTTGAATCCCTGATAGGAACTCATCTAGGATGATAGCTTCTCACATAGGATTTCTTTCCAATCAATGAACATGTTTTCTGCGCAGACAGCTTGAACAAGGAAGAAATTATGTTCAACGAGATCCAGGATCTTGGGCTTTCCGTCCAATCTGGTCAGCAGGGCCAAAATATCAACAATTTCCCTCTTTAGCGTTGTTCCGAAGAGAGTCTTCAACATCTTACTTTTCTTTGATCGAGGGGTCTGGAACCAGGTATTTTGCATGTCTTCTCTCCTTAGAGTCTTCTTTTCATTGAACATAGACACAGATGAGCTGAAGTCGATGTCACAATACACATCTTTCACCAGAATGCTGTAAGCGGATTGGATTAGGGTTTTATCAATCGTCAACAAAATAGACTGATCTAGGAATAGGATTTTCTTTTTCATCAGGTCGTATTTCTCTATACATTCTCAGACCAGCTTAGGAGATTGAACTGCCATTGGAAACCCTGCAGCTTCTACCAGACCGCTGTCCTTGAGCTTCTGTGTAATAGGATGAATTGGATGAGAATTCAATCTTTTGTGCAAATCTACGAGATCAAAGAATCTTAGCAATGTGTTAGAAAATTATTTCAATTCACTTTCAATACCAATTATTCTATCATAACCAGAAGCTTTAACAACCATTTACTGTAAAATTGAGAACATGAGTGAAGACAAATGACTTGCTATTCAAAAATGGTGAGTAGCAAACAATGGCGAATGCTAAAGAAATAGCCGCTAAGATCTGAATGTTGGCACCACACGAATGACATTAAGGTGACCTAACAGATGCAACAACATGATTAGTATTTAATTTTTGATAATCAATGACTATTTGAAATTCCTGTTTTGGAGAACATAATAGCCTCAAAATCCTCAAACTTACACTTAACTTTATGTTCATTAGCCGCTTGCTGAAACAAATCTTTAGTCTTGCAAAAAAAGAACATACTTTCCTTTCGATGCCAAAATGAATGAACATTAGACCATTTTACCTTGTGCGGGAAAAGAATATAAGAGAATACTTTTCCCGTAAGCCTATTTCCTTTATTTCGGAAAAGTATCCCGATGACTTCACCTTTTATCCTTTACATAATTAAACAACTTATTTTTCGTCAGGAGCACTTAACTTCTTATTTTCTCTTTTCACTTGTGTCGGGGTTGCACCTTTGAGACCAAGTTTTCTGGACGCTGCATGATCACCACCACTACTCCGCAACTTGATATCTCCGAGAGTCGAACAACTCTTTTTATGAACAAAAGCTTTATCAATCACTTATGTAAAACACATGTTTACCTTTTAGAAAAATAACTTGATCATTACAGATCTGAGGGTGACTACTTCTCATTCAAAAGATGCTACGACACTCCTTTCCCGACATACCTAGATCACCTAAACACCAGATGAAGTAGAAAGATTGAAAACCCGCTAGGCTCAAATAGCCAAGGAAAATAATTTATCTGATAAGCACATTAGGGGAAGGTTTCAAGATGAATGAGAAGTAGGTAACCAAAGAAAATTTTTACCCCTTAGGACCTAAAGACCCTAGACTAAAATTTGGCAACAATAGTGAACTCCGAGCAGTAGTTATTTGATAAGATTATTTCAAGGCATTCATCTTCTAGGATTGAAGATAACTAGAGGCTTATAATTGTGGTAATATGTTTTTGGGATAATTTATTAGAATATTTTTTAGGCCACTGATTTACCCCCCCTCTCAGTTATTCTAACAATTGGTATCAGAGCTTGTGTGCTTAGAAGGAAGGTTTCAAGACCTAAGCAAAAGATCACAAGATGAGCAAACGAGATGTGCCGAAGTTGAACAAGGACAAATTTGCATCATGGAAAAGCAGGATGAGACTCCACCTATCAGGTATTGGAAATGATGTTACTCAATACTTGGATACCGAATATGTGTTTCCTCACTCTCCGATGCTGAATTTGAAGATGTCAAAAATTGCACCTCTGTAAAGCAAATGTGGGACAAATTTAAGCTGGTACATGGAGGAGATGCTAATGTACTAAGGGCTAAGGCAAAGAGCCTAAGAGGTAAATTTGATGACTTAAGAATGAGAGAAGGAGAAAATATCACTCAGTACAATTGTAGAATAAAAGAGGTAGTCAATGCTATCCAAGGAGTTGGAAGCATACTTGAAGAAGAGACAGTGGTAAGTAAAATCCTGAGAACCTTATTGCCTATCTATGCTATTAGAGTATCTTCTATACAAGAAATGAGAGTATTATAAAATAATAATGTCACTCTATATAGTTTGGTTGGAAGACTTATTTCATTTGAGATGAATAACTTTGATAACAATGTCTTACCATCTATTGAGTCTGCATTCAAATCTTCTTTTAAAATAAGTAAGTAAAGTCATAAAAACACTATAAGAAATGATAGTGAAAGTGATAGTGATGACCAAGATATTTATGAGATTGAAGCACTAATGGCTAAAAGATTTCAAAGAGGCAAAGGTAGATACAAAGGTAAATTACCACTCGTATGTTTTAATTGTAAAGAGATTGGACACTTTGCTGCTAGATGTCCTAACAGAAGAAAAGATGACAGAAGTAATGACAGATCATATGAAAATAAGTTTGATATAAATGATAACAGAGATTACCAAAGCAACCAACAAACTGATAGAAGAGATACCCAAGACTACAAGGACAAAGGGAAGAAAGTGTTAGAAACACTGAGAGGGGAGGGGGGGTGAATAAGTGTTTGTCTATTTATTATATTTCAGCAATTTAAACATAAATCAAATATACATCCAATGAAGCTTAACACAAGAACACATAACACATGATATGATTACGAGGAAACCTTGATCATAGAAAAACCCTAGTGGGAATTAGTACCCACAAATATTGTACTAGTATAATGAACCTGTTAAAGTTCCTTTGCCCTGTTAGAAGCAGTCTTTACAATGAAAGTACAATGAACCTGTTAGGAGTCTTTACAAAACCCCGTTAAAGGTATATGGCTCATTACCAGAGCTCACTACTCAATAAGATGAAGGCTACAACCTTCTGATAGTTGATATACACTATATCAAAGGTGAACTGCTGTGAGGATACTGCTGTCTGATCAATTTCGTGTATGCGCTGATGCTCTTACTCTCTTAAAGAGATTTATCTCATGATGAATTCTCTATACTATTATTCTATATCTCTCTTATGCATGTTCTTCAACACTTCTAATATAACTTATCATTACATATATATATGTTCATGCCTGAATAGATGCGACCCAAAACAAGACCATAGTCAGCCCAAAAACATAATACACAATGCTTCCAAACAAATTGGATTAAGCGTGTTTACTACAATAATAAAGACATGATTACACACATACTATCATAGGTGCTTGGCCTTTTCACAACAAAATATTATACACTGATCCAAAACATAAGTCAGCTCCATTCTTTGTCTTTTGAACTGCAGTAGTACTGTTCTTGCTGTAACTTATCCATACTGTCATTCCGTACCATACGTGTCTAGACTTAGTATGTAAATGTAACATAGAACATATATGTGAATGCACATACCCTGATTCGATCGCTCACACATGCACTGGTGTGCTGATCCCTGCATAACTCTGTCTGCCCTATTTTCTATACTTAGTCATTTTTGTCTTCCAAGTTTACTTGACAGAAACTTTATATGACTTTGTTGCCATAATGACAACACAAAAGAAGTCATGTATTATCTGGGAGTCAACTTGCCAACAATCTCCCCCTTTGTCATTAATGGTAACAAAGGAATGTGACTAAGTTACTCAAAATTGACTTAACACAAAAAGAACTGTATATCATTATATATTTTTAACATATACATACACTACTCCCCATACATACACTTATTATTTATATACATTACTCCCCCTTTGACATTAATGACAAAGGTGTCCAAAAACTTGTAATCCTCTAGATACTTACTCCATGTATACATCTGGATATACAATTTGAAGAGAATTGATCTCTGTCTGCCAAAATGCCTTCATTGCATCAACTGTCTGGAGATGGGCGCATAAAGCATATGTGAGATTCTCCATTTTTATCAGATCCATGTAGGGACCTTGATCATACGTTACAATAGTGGCATCAATCTGTTTGATGTTCTCATCCAGAACTGCTAAGGAGGGCGTTAGTGCATTTCTCAGTTGAGTCTACCTGATTCTTATCTTATTGATCTCGAACTTTGCCTTTTTAATCTTGTCCAACTGACCTTGATAGATATTGTTGCAGATGTTCATGTCTTGCGTGGATGTTTCAATTGATTTTCTAACACTGTCAACCAAGATATCTGCCTCTTCTATCTTTTTGATATGTTTAGAGGTTAATTTCACTCTGTCCATGCAATTTGCTATTACATTTCTGCCTTTAGTTGTGAACTCTTTCAACATAGATTGACCAATATTTAATGAGTTTAAATCTAAGGTAAAATTCTTTACTAGTTCATTTAATCTTTCCTTTTTATACTCATCTTCTACAATTCTAGTAGCTGAGTCTACTAAGCTTGTAAAATGTGCTTTGAAGCTTGTTAGGATGCTGTCTACATCACAAACTGACTGAATTTTAGCTACTTTCTTGTCTGCAGGCACTAGATCATTCAGAATGTTCACTGATTCCAAAAAGAGAGGGTTTCTCATAACTTGTTTCTCTTTGCCTTTTTCCATAGCTAGGACGCTGATCTTGATAAAGTCTTCTTCTCCGCATGCATCCAGACTTGCTGAGTTAGGAGTTAAGCTTGACAAAAATGAAGCATATGGTTGAATGGATGGTGTGAATATAATATTCTAACTAGTATCCATGCATTCACTTTTTACTGGAATCTCCATGACTGGTGTTTCCTTATTTTGATTATCTTCCTCTTTATTCAAGTCTGTTGGATCTATAGAGGGAACTTCATCTTGTTGTAAAGATGTGTCATCAGTGCACACCTCCTTAGTGCTTACAAATGCTTTTTGAACTTTATCCATATCATTGTCAGAGGTGATCATGGATATCTTGATATCATCAATCACTATAGTATCTCCTGAATCTTTTGTTGTATCAGAGGCTATTGAAACTGAAGGCACTAAAACCTGTGGACATGTCTTAGGTGCATTCTGAATTACTGGTTCTGTAACCTATTTGGGGGGAACTGGAGTTACCTTTGCTGTAGGCGCTATTGATGGATACATGTGTCTATCCATAAACACTTGTGCAAAAGATTTTTTAGTCTCTTTCCCAACTAACTCATACTCTTTATTCATAATATGAAGAGTCCTTGTCTTGGTTCTGAGATGAGGATTTACCAAATCTAATAGAATTGCCTTCTCACCATGTGCACAAACAAGGAGAAGATTATCCAATGTTTCTTCTCTGATCCTCATATCTTCCTCAATTGCATGTCTTTTCATTATCTCTAGAATGTTCCATAATTTGTCTGGTATCACTTTTT
This sequence comes from Thuja plicata, assembly GCA_018584345.1. Taxonomy (NCBI): domain Eukaryota; kingdom Viridiplantae; phylum Streptophyta; class Pinopsida; order Cupressales; family Cupressaceae; genus Thuja; species Thuja plicata. The sequence continues at coordinate 203,932 of MU224877.1, read as the reverse complement.
TAAGTTTTAGAACTGACTTTTTAAACTTAATCATGTGAGAAATGATCATAGAATGTATCTCAAATTTACCTATCTCCTGATACTTGTCATAAACCTTTGTAATTGTATCTAGTCTTCCTTCATTAACAATCCTATTCCTTAAGACATTAAGACGAGGTCAAAATCCTACCTCAGGGGGAGCTTGAGTATTTCTTACTGTGCTCTGAGTTGTTCTTGAGGATGGGTGACTAGAGGGCACTTGCTTCCTTCCTCTAGACTTCTTTCTTGGTACAAAAGGTGGAGAGGATTCCAAATCAATGGTGGTAGAGGGTGCAGAAGTGCTCTCTTCATTCTTTTTCTTCTTCTTCTTCTGGATGTCATCAGACTTCTCTATTTTGACTTGTGTGGAAGTTTGCTCAAGTTATTTTTCAATCTTGGCTTCCCTTGCTTTATCTAGGTCTTCTTGTGTGACCCTGTGAAATTTTAGGATGCTGGATGTAATTCTAGATGCCTTCCTTTTGTTATCAGCACTGTATAGGACATAATCGACTTCATTTGTCTTCTCTCTATAAGTGCCCCATCTGGGCTCATTAGGATCTTTGGGCAGAGACAAATGGACTTATGCATATCCTTCCAACACATGTTCCTCAACTTCATAACCAAGTGGGTGAATCCATTTGGTTCTAGGCTCAACTGCCTCCATGCAAGTGCAGTCAGTCTCTACCATGAAGCATATGGTCTCCTTATACTTCTCAACTATTTTCTCAGATAATCTGAACCTCTTCTACATTTTGATCTTGAATGTCTTGATGTCCATGTCCATAGAATCCTTCACACTGCTCTCTGATGTGGCTTTTAGTGAAATCTGAGACATAGTGGGTTTTCTTCTATATAGGTAAAGATTTGCAACCTTACCAACAATGTGGAAGTACAGGTAGATGATCAAAGAGCCAAACCTGAATATCTTGCTCTTGTCATGCTTAATAGCCTTGATTTTCTCAATTAGCTGTGCACACGATAGTTCACAAAGATTGTACTGAGTGTTATCTCTCACCATCCTTATTGCTTCTAGAACTGTTGCTTCAGACACACTATTAAGTCTTCTTGCCTACTGAAACTTGTAACCAAGTATCTTTGTGAGGAGCTTGATATCATTTTCCTTAATAGGATCAACTATCATCCCGCACCTATCACTCCTGGATAAGAATACTTGCTCAACCTATTTCTTAACATCCTTAGCAGTTGGAAGAACTGGTCTAGTCTTAGGAAGTCCAGTCATGTCATGGATTAGGTCTGCAGTAATGTGGATGGGAACTTCACCAATCCAGTAGAGGTCATCATATATCCTACTCAACAAGATTTTAACCTATTCTGGCTCATAGAATTCATGCGCATTAGAATACTCAAAGATAGGGTTATCAATGATATTCATGTATTCATCCTTGAATGAATAGTCTGGTTTCATCATTGACCCCATAAGAATAGCTATGCTATTGTCTCCAACTGTTTCCTTCTTGCAGTAGATGTACACGTGAATGTCTTCCACGTGCATGACTCCTAGCGGAGTCTTAGAGAATGCTCCTTCAAAATCATTTAATATAGACTTGAATGGATTCTTCTTAAAGACAAATCTCTTCCTTTTAGCAATGTCAAATACAACTGGGGTTGCCATACTTACAACTTGATTAAGTAGGGTCTCGCGGTAATTTGAAATGACACGACTGCTAGGGTTCCGTTCCAACTTCTATCTATTCACTTAACCACCAAATCTATTATCCTTCAGTTCTTTGATTCTCAGTGCTCCTATGCTCTCCAAATTATGTGATCTCAAATGCAAATGTGAAGATGATCGAATATTTACTGATTTTTATAAAAGTTACTGCATTTAATGCTTGCTAACGTACACAATTTTCACAGAGAGTTCTAAAATTTGTTTAGAATTAATTATAGACAATGTGTGCATGCATACTGCTACAAATTATGATCATAAACATAAATCCAAAGGCGCATACTTAGAGGTGACTATACCAGTCGCGTAGGGGTTTAGAGCTAGAATAGCTCCCCCTAAGACCAAGAAGGTCAAATATCCAAAAGTAGAGGATGCATCCACTATGGATGCATCTACTACCTTGTTCTCATCACTATACTTCTTTACTTTGACCCATATTTTATCTGAATCTTCTTTTGCTTGTACAAACTTGACTTATTCTGATTCTTCAAATAGTGACTTTTTAGGATTATCTTGTTTTTGAGTTCTGGATCTACAGAACCTTGAGATGTGTCCAACCTTTCCACATGAGTGACAAATGATAGGAGGTCTGATGTTATTATTTATCATGCTGCACTTCTTGGCTATGTGTCCATTATAATTGCATATTTGACATGTAATGTTCTGCAAGTTTCTTGGAGGTTGATTTCTCTGATTTTGTTGATTCATATTTCTTTGGTTTTGTTGTGACCGATTTCTTTGATTTGTTCTACAATGTATAGCCCTGTGGCCAAACTTTTTATAGGAGTAACAATAACCATTGAAAGGCCTTACCTCTTTACAATCTCTTTCCAAGTGACCATGTTTGTTACAGGTATAGAAAGTACGATTGACTACCTTGTGCCCTACTTTAGTCTCTTCATGATTCTCAGTTTTCTTTTCTTCTATAGATTTTGTTTGAGCTTTCTTTCTTTCTTGTAATGAATTGATCTCAATTTGAGCTATACTATATCCCATACCAGTGGTGTCACCTTTTAGCTTTTGTGCATAAAGCTGTGATTGAATTAAATCAGTTTTTGTGTGAAGTTTATCAATCTTGTCTTTTGCTCCTGATAATTCAGAATCAATCTTATTCTTGATGTTTTCCAATTCCAAGATTTTCATATTGGCTTGCATGAGTTCTTCATCTAACTGTTTATTTTCTTTGTTCTTCTTTTCAATAGCTATTAGGCTATCAGTTAAATGATCATTCAATTCTTCTATCTTATCTTTTAAAGATAAGTTTTCTTCATTTAGTTTCTTGACCATTTTCCCCAAATCATTTGTAGAGGAATCTTTCAAATCTTTTCTTAACTTTTTGATTAGCATTTGTGAGCCATCAAATTTTAGTTTAAGTTCCTCATTTTATTTCTCAGATCTATCTAGATCTTCAAGGGCTTCTTCAAGATTCTTTTTCAGATGTTTAGCTTCTGCTGAATCCATGATCTCCTTAAGTGGTTAAAATTTTCTCTCATAGGACCAGAGCTCTGATACCAATTGTTAGAAATACTGAGAGGGGGGGGGGTGAATCAATGTTTGTCTATTTATTATATTTCAGAAATTTAAACATAAATCAAATATACATCCAATGAAGCTTAACACAATAACACATAACACATGATATGATTACGAAGAAACCTTGATCAGAGGAAAACCCCGGTGGGAATTAGCACCCACAAATATTGTACTAGTATAATGAACTTGTTAAACTTCCTTTGCCCTGTTAGAAGCAGTCTTTACAATGCAAGTACAATGACCCTGTTAGGAGTCTTTACAAAACCCTGTTAAAGGTATATGGCTCACTGCCAGAGCTCACTGCTTAATAAGATGAAGGCTACAACCTTCTGATATTTAAAATACACTATATTAAAGGTGAACGACTGTGATGACACTGATGTTTGATCAGTTCCATGTATGTGCTGATGCTCTTACTCTCTTAAAGAGATTTATCTCATATGAATTCTCTATACTATTCTTCTATATCTCTCTTATGCATGTTCTTCGACACTTCTAATATAACTTATCATTACATATATATATGTTCATGCCTAGATAGATGCAACCCAAAACAAGACCATAATTGGCCCAAAAACATAATACACAACGCTTCCAAACAAATTGTCTTAAGCATGTTTACTACAATAATAAAGACACAATTACAAACATACTATCATAGGCACTTGGCCTTTACACAACAAAATATTATACGCTGATCCAAAACATAAGTTAGCTCCATGCTCTGTCTTCTGAACTGCAGTAGTACTGTTCTTGCTGTAACTTATCCGTACTATCATTCCGTACCATGTGTGTCCGGGCTTAGTATGTACATGTAACATAGAAAATATATGTGAACAGGTGTACCCTAATTTGATCACTTGCACGTGCGCTGGTGTGCTGATCACTACATAACTCTGTCTGCCCTGTTTTCTATACTTAGTCATTTTTGTCTTCCAAGTTTACTTGACAAAGACTTTATATGACTTTGTTGCCATAATGACAACACAAAATAAGTCATGTATTCTCTGGGAGCCAACTTGCCAACAGAAAGCTAGTTACCTGGATCAGAGCAGAGCTGGAGATACTGACACCGAATTTGATGAAAACATTGAGATGGTATTTGTGGCCATGAAAGATGATTCAAACAAAGAAGAAAGGTATGTAGAGACTTCACTTGTATCTAAGGTTAGTAAGAATGATGTTTGGATTATAGATAGTGGCTGCACTCACCACATGACCGGTGATAAACAAAATTTTGAAACTTTTGAGTACTATAATGGTGGATCAGTAAGAATGGGTAATGA
>MU224877.1:171367-199302 GCA_018584345.1 Thuja plicata | reverse complement strand
ATGTATCTCCAAAAAAAATTATATATTCCAAAATACAAAAAAATTAAAAAATTAAAAAAAAAAAGAAAAAGTGCCTTGGTGAAAACCTGGAAACAGGCGCCTTGGTAGAAAAAATTCAAAAAAATTATAAAAAGTCCTGAAAAAAAGAAGAAAAAAATGAAAAATGAAAAAGAAAAAATTGCACTAAAATCCAAGTGATGAAAACCTAGAAACAGGTGCTACTTGAGGCCTTTGCACCCCTATTTCTTAGCGCGTGTCCTCGACACTTAGCCTTTCTCCATCATACCTTGTCCTTGTTGCCTTGGTCTAGAATTGGTCTTTGTCTCTGTCTAGGGGGCATAACTGTGTTAGCTTTGGTCTCTTAGATGCGTTAGTCTTTAGGACACCTCACAAACAGTGTTTTTCAGTACCACTATAACTGTATTTTTCAATACAAGCCCTGAAATTGAGTGTTTTTCAACACTTACCGGTTTGTTCTTACCTACTTTTTTCATGTGATTTTACCTACTTGCAAGCATTCAATCCTTATCCTCGGAACTCAGTATCAGTTAACACACTTAAATTTTTAAACACAACACTTAATGCTTGAACTGTGTCATGATCTTTTCTTTGTGTGCTGACTGTTATTGATTTTTGTTGAGTGTCCTTGTCTAATAAGTCTCTATGGGATGCATAGCTAGAGGACATGGGGTATGGGGCATGTTTTTATTTGCTTCCTGATTTATGCTTAACTATTTTTGCACAACCATTCTTCTAGTCATCCTGGCCTCCATGCCTTGATGTGAGCGTGGATTTGCTACATTAAAGTGGGTAAGTTAACATCACAGTCATCTTTACCTTTATGTCTTTGATGCTTATGTTAGAATATTTCCACATTCCAATTTGATATAAAACACATTCATATCTTCATAGCTGCATTTGTGACTAGTGATGATTGTGTGATTTTTCGATGTCCGTTAATAATGGCCCAATGATGAAAATAAGTTCCTTAACATTCTCTAATGAATTATGAACAAAAATTCCTATGTTACAGTTTCTCTATTGCAAGTACACCTTTTCATTTTCATGTAGCTTTCATTGTTAGACTTCATGTTATGATCATGGAGACTAGCATTCTTTCTTTTGCTCTTTGAATCTCTCATTTTATGGTGTACTTGCATGGGCACAAACTAGGTCAATCTGAGGGCCTCCATTACAAACCCTTGCACTCCATGAATATATAGCTATGAGTCATCATTTGAGACCTCATTCTTGAGAAATCTTGGATAGAATGATTCATAGAAGTGTGACACATTTTCAACACACATTGGCAACATAAAATGTCAAAAAAATGACCTAAATCCTGATAGTCACTATATAATCATCAGGAGAGGCCACTTTAAATATATGTAGCTCTATTGTCCAACCTATTAGTATTAATTATTGTATGCCTTCTGTACGTATTGAACAAAGCTATAGTAAACAGAAACAAATGTGTACTCTTTGGGCTAAAGAGAAACTTAAGAATATTACTTAAGTATAAAATTGAATGAGAATATTCTATCCAAGTGATCAACATACTTTATGATGTAATCATTAACATTAAATTTTGTTAAGAAATGAAACATAATATTTTCTATAGATTTTATTATCTCATAGACTCCCCCCAAAAATAATGAATCCACAAAATGAACAAATGCTAAGGAATGAACAGAGGTAGTGTGTCTATTCTAGAAAAAAATAAAATCACAAAACCATTGAGGCATGCATTCACTTGTAATGGTGAACTGTCTTGTAGAAGCATGTTCACAACCTGCAACACTGAATCTATAACTTGGAAACAAGATGCTTAGCATCAATAAGATTAACATTGGAGCATAATGAAATTTTGAAAAGTGTGTTACCTTATTAGGCTTCTCTTTATTTTAAGAATAGTTCAATATTCTCTATTTAACAGGGCCAACCATGTGAAGGTGTAAGCTCATTTGAACCCTCCCCCCTAATATTACTCTAAATTCCCCGTTAACATCTAACATTCTTTAATGCATTAATGAAACATAACATTCATTCATTATCACATAACATTAATTTACACATAACATTCATTAACATTCATTAACACGTAACATTCTTTAACACATATCATTCATTAACATTCCTTAACACATAACATTCACCAACATTTATTAACACATATCATTCATTAACATTCATTAACACATAATTAAATTCATTAACACATAAAATCCATTTGTTAACAAATAATAAGATTGCAATCAGTTTTTTTGAAACTTGGATGTAAATACTAAGAGGAGTATCAATGTCTTCATCATTTGTCCTCTCTTCAGTTCTTCTACTCTCTTCTCATGATCTAGGTAATGTATTCCCAATCTTGTACTCACGATGAGGACATCTATGCAGAGGGGGGTCTGCTGCAATAACAAAAAAATGGGTTAAATTCATAAGTTTTATTATTATTGTTACAAGTATTTCATTAATTAAAAGAACATTACAGGGGTGCTCTTTACCTGATGAGGCCATATCGTCTTCCTGATCATTTTGTCTAGGCTCATCCTCAACATCTCGAACACCCTCTAAATCCTCTAGAGTTGAAACACAAAAGGTTACATTAATCAATACACCAATTGCAATTAAATTTGTTTAAAGGAATAACAATGGTCCTGTTTACTTGGTGGGGGCACATCACGTTCCTGATGTTGTCTACCTGGATCATGCTCAACTTGGTCACCACGGTCTACATGCTCTAAAATATAAACAAAAAATGTTACATTAATTACTACACCAATTTTTGGTTCAAAAATAGGGAAGTGCAACATGAAATAAGGCTACATGATCGCATCTGGGTAGCGAATGAGAGGTAAGCCTTAATGATGGTTTTTTGGGGGATTTTGTCCAACTTTGTCTTTACTTTGTTAAATAGGTTGAATTCAAGTTTTTGTCAAGAGCTACAAGGCTTGATTTTGGCTTTGTTTTCTTGCTGCCTTTTTTGGACAGTTGTCTCTAGAATTTGGTTAATTTTCACTTTGTAGTCTACTATATATTATTATATTAATACAAACTCTTCGGCTTTGGTCCCTTATTGATAAAAAATAAAATTACTACACCAATTTCAATTTAAGATGTTTAATTGTATTGAAAATTACATAAAAAAAATTGTATAGTAAATGAATACCTCCAATACTGGGATGCACACCAGGACTTCATAATGTGCAGGTTGTATTCCACGATTAACAGGCTGCATTCCAATGTCATGCACATTGTTATCATTGCTTGCTTATTTAAAACAAATATACTTACTTTCTATTGGAAATTAACATCAAATAGATTATTGCTCAAGTATTCAATTTTAAATACTTTTTATTTAGCTTATTTACCTGTGTGATGGATGCACCAGAATCTTGTGTTTGCCCACTCAATTCTCTTAGGAGGTCAACCACGACTACATAGCCTTGTTGGAAGCCAATTTTCTTGTCATCATCTGTGGGTGCTCTATTGAATTCAGAGCCCTACATTTTTGCTTAATATCATGAATTTTTCTTGTATTGTTTGATTAATTTTTTTTTATAATTTATTATTTTGATGTGATATTTCATTAATTACTGATACTTACAATTTGTGCGACAAGTTTCATATAATCACCAGAGCCGAGTTTGTGTTGCCCGTGCTTTCTTGTCTAGCCTTAGTTGTCTTTGATGTGTCGAGTAGTCTATGAAATTTTTGAAATATGTTAGATTATATAAATATAAAGAGTAATTAGTACATAACTGCATTCTTAATAGTATCACATGCCTTCTTTTGATTGTTGGTGTATTTCCTTTTTTCCTTTCAACTCTGTCCTTTGCATCCAAAATCAGGTCCTTTTGCTCCCTCTCTGGAATCATGGGGGGATGCTCGTACTTTTTTTTCTTCTGTAAATGTGTCCTATATTGGTCTCTCACATACTTTAGATATGTGCCAGCTTTGTCAAGGACCTTATTTTTGTCGAATGTGTCATTTTCGAACAACCTAACAATACAGTTTGTGAGTTCATCTTTTTGAAGGCATTATATTTTCCCATTAGTATACTTAGAGAAAAACATGATCTGCACCATTGGTTTACTCTATACCGATAGACAGGGCCCAACACTATCCAACGCCAAGGTTACCCGAAAAACACTATTAAGTGTTATCCGATGACAAAAAGGTAAAAGAAACCTGACGAGTAACAATAGTGCTACCCGACGAAACAAAAAAGAGAGGAACCCGAAAGATATAGGGAACCCAATGAACAGTTCAATCAAGGAACACTGACAGACTTCAAGTTCAAAACCGACGACAAGAACTGATAGTCAGTTACATCCCACAAAAAGTGGATCTGACTTTCCACGTCAGATAAATCACTGAAGTTGTATTTATAGCTTCTTGATTTACTTTTAAATCCATTATGTGCGGAGGAAGCAATGTATTTATTATTGTTTTAATTAATTTTACTGATTTAAAACATGAAAACTAAAGATCAAGTTGTAAATCTTGGATCTAAGAGTTAACATTGTAATGTGTGAATTCCAAGATAGGTAAAATACTTGTATAAATAGGTGCTCAATCCATTTAGAATAGTTGTTGTTCAATGAAGATAGTAGCCACGAAGAGCATCTAAAGACCAGAAAGAGAATTTAGACAGAAGGACAGAAACAAAATCAAATTAGTTTTCAAGAACAGAACAGAGGCTACCGACGAGCAGAGAAAAGGTATTCATAAATCACTTAAGGTGATATTATTATTATAAGAGCTTTATTGGATTTGTAATAAGAAATAGTAGATTGTATACAGTCAGGTCAACATTTGTACTCATTCTAACAAGTGTATTACATATATGAAATCCTTTCAAGAAAGGTGTGCTTAACTGTCCTATTGTAAATCTCATAACTAAGTGCACACTTAAATCAGTGTTGCTAAAGCTCTTAACAGAGTAGATCTTAACAGGTCTCCACCCTAATACTCTTAACATGATAGATCATCATAAGTGATCAAATTGTAAGCCTTAACTGGCTCCCTTAAATTCTAAAGATAGTGAAGTCATGTGGGTACCATCCCCACCACATTTTTTTTCTTCCTAACAGGAGTTTTCTGTGATATCATATCTTGTGTTATGTGTTTATCATCTTCATGAATGTTTCTATGAATGTTGCAAACTATTAAATTTTATGAATGAACAATACATGCATAAGAAAGAACAATAATAATGGTTGGTAACACAGTAATGAATGATTACTAATGATGGAGTGTAAAAGTTGTTAAAGGTTTTAGAGGTACTGATTCACCCCTCCCCTCTCAGTACTACTTCCCATTAATTCTAACAATTGGTATCAGAGCTAAGTCTCTTCTTGGAAAGATTAAAGGCTTAAGAGTAAAGATCATACAATGGAGAAGTACAAACTTGATAAGAATATTGAGAACCAAAAGCTTGAGATACAGATATTCTATAAACATTATAAAGAAGCAAGAATCAGTATGAGAGAGCTGCTGGATGAGAGGAAAGGTATGGCTACCCGGAATAGTGAAAAAGATTACCAAGAAGAAGAGATTCCATATTTCTTTGAGTCTTCAGGATCAAATACAAGCAAAACATTAGATACATCAAAAGAGAATATCACAAATCTGAAGGAGATCAATCAACATCTGATAGAGCAAATAAAGATGCTGCAAATTGGTCAAGAGACCCATATGGTTAGAATGATTGATGTGATGAGTTCTGCTAGACAAGATGAAATAGAAAGAACACTTGCTATTGATGATAGAAGGAAAATTATAGAGAAACTACAAGAAAAAGAATTGGAAATTCAAAGACATGCTGAGCATCACCATGATCTCACAAATCATATTATTCTTATGAGTCAAGAAGCAAAAAAAAAAAATGTGGAACTCATTGAGAGAATACAGATTATCGGTGAACTAAGAGAAGAGAATGAAAAGCTAAAACATGAGGTTAGAATTCAACAACAACATAATGAGATTATCAAAAAGGCTGAAGAAAGAAATAAGATAATGGATGAATTTCTTGAAGGACAATGAAGAGTCAACAACAACAATAGTATAGGCTTTACCAAAAATGGAGAATCATCAAAACAAGCAAACCCAAAAAATGTCTATGAAAATCCAAGACCAGGAAAGCTGACATGCAAGCACTGTGGAAAGCAAGGGCACACATAAAATGTATGTAGAGGTGAAATGAAAGATATTCCTAAATCGTTATCTACATTCATAGGATTTTGTTATAAATGTAACAAGAAAGGACATAAGGCTTATGAATGCAAGATCAAGATAGAACAACCAAAGAAGGAAATCTACATGGAAAAATATTGTCCTACATGCAAGATGAATGGGCATACATCAGAAGAATGCTAGAAAAATAAAAGGCAAGCATGGAAGCCTAAAAGTCAAGAAGTCCCTTATCAACCAAAAAGAATAGGTAATCAATATATATGGGATTACAATACATGGACAAACTGTACAACATGTGGTAGATATGATCACATTGTTGCAAACTGCATGCGATATTGGACCAAAAGGTCTAGAGACTGGTCAAACCCCAAAATGACATGCTTACACTGTCATAAAGTTGGTCATCTCGAGAAATATTGCAAAGACCGATTGACAGAATCAAGCACATATCCCAATGGAAACACCATTGAAGATATCTGGAGGGCTAGAGAAAAAATGTGGAGAAAAGCTTCAAGCAATGATGAAGCAGGACCAAGCAATTCAAATGGTGACACCCCATCCAATGGATCCGGTGACACCACCAACCCCACTTGAGCTGAACAAGTAAGTATGGAACTACACTATACCAAGTCATATTTTGCATCAGTTCTATTATAAAATTGATACATATTCAGAATCTGCATGAATAAAGATGCATATTATGTTACTTGTTACAATTATGAGATAGTAACCCCATCGATATACTCATGCCGAAAATCATCGATGAACAAAGAAGATAAGTTTCTCTACACTTACCAGAGATTGTCGATCAACATACAAAGTGACTAAGTTGCTAATATAACCCGACACCCGTCGGTAAGAAAGGGAAAGTTAATAGTTGTCACTATAGAATACCAATATCCATTGGTACAATCAACATTGTTAAAACAACTATCTCGGGCAACTCAACTTCACTAATGATGTTTTTGAAAAATCTGCTCAATGAAACCTGTCTTCATGTCTCGACAGTTGTTGAGCATTTATTACAAAGACTTAGGTCAAAAAGTCTATAAATAGTCGACGGGACAACTTCATTTTGTACCCGCGATTTGAAGAGAAAGCAGAGCAAAAACAAAGTGATTAAAGAGAAAAGAGAAGAGGCATCCATAGATCGATTCAGCACACTACAAACAGATCTTTCACCACTATTGCAAATTGAAGTAAGTACCGAAGGAATCAAAAGATCTCTATCATTATTTTATCAAGAAAGCCCTGATTTTTAGAATACCCTAAAACTTGAGAAATGATGGCAACCACCTCAAGAACTACTAAAATCAAGAATGATAAGAGGAATGTGGTTAAGTTGATCAAGAATAGTACATGTGTTGAGCCAAAGTATAAGATCTTCCTAGAAATTGCATTGAAACCCGATGAAACCGACGTGTTTTCAAAAATTACACCTAGGGTTTTACTCATAGAAGACGTTAGGTCTTATATTCACCGCAAGATCACAGAGATAGGTGATATTGAAATAAATGAAGCTTATAAGAAGCTTTGTGATGCCAAAGGGAAACTAAAGGAAGATAATAAACACTTGGAGGTCAAAGGGTTAACTAATGTCCTATATTTCCTGAGGGAATTTAAAATAGACTGGATAAGGTTAGTCTTGAGCAGAATGCATGATAAGAATCTATGACTAGACCAACACAATAAAATAACCAAGGATGTTCTTCACACTGTCACTAGTTATCTGATAACTGACAAGCCTAAGGCACACAAACATCCATCCATGAAATAAGTTGAAATACTCACCAATGCAAAATCAGACAATAGAGGTCTCAAAGTAAACATAATCATCGACGAAGAACACAAATTTGGTGCATGTGTAATTGGGTACAAGATTTTTTAAGTGAGCAGATTGAACAACATTTCTACAATGTCAGTAAGCACAACTTACAAAATAGTAACCAAAGGAATTCAGATGGATCTCTGTGAGATCCTGTTAAAACAACTTGATGAAAATATGCACACAATCAGGTCTACAAAGACCAACACATGTAAGTTTGGATCACTTATCATGTGTATCTTTTTCTATTTTTCAAGAATACTTTCATTCAGTAGGAAAAGCAGTATGGGACACTACCAAACCGGTAACACAACAGATTAGCAAAATGATTAAATCACTAGGGGATAATTTTGAGTCTGTTATGTCTGCATATTTCCTTGAGTTCAAGGAAAAGATGATGGAAAGAACTAGGATTCCTGAATAGCTAGTTGAAAAGAATAAAGATGAAATATGTTTCATGGTGGACATAGATGTCACCCATATCAAACCGGTTGTACCAAGAATAGCTTGGTTAGCACCATTAGACTATGAAATCAATATTGATCAAGCTACAAGTGTAATTGAGGCATTAATAAATGAGCCTGCTGATAACAAGAAACCAAGGTTTGGAACATATGAAGAGGCCAAATCAAAGATAAAACAAGGCCTAGAAATTAAGAAGACTGTAAACAAAAAGGACAAAATGGTTAAGAATCTCAAGAAGATTCTATCGGTTACAAAGGAAGAACAAGATCAACCAGAGGATACCGATGAACAGGGTACCATCGGTGAAGAACAAGAAGAAAAGAAATAAGATACAAAGGAAAATGAATTTGATACACCTCCATCTCCACCTCCTACAAAGAAGCAAAGGACAAGGAGTCAAACTGCTACAACCAATACCACACCGCTTAAGAAAGGTCAAGTAAGGACCTATATGAGGAATCGGCCAGCCAAAAGAACTAGACAAAAAATTATCAAAAAAACACCTCCAAAGAAGAGGAAAAGGTTGGTTAGGTCAAAAGATGACATAGAGGACACAAAAGATGATGAACCCACTGCAGTGAAGAAGAACTATAGGAACCAAACAGTTGATGAAGCTGCTGAAACCATTTCTACACATGGTACAATGACTGACAAGAAAATCAAACAATGGGATACATTAAACCTAGAGGACAAGAATAAAATGCAAGAGGCAGTTATAAAGTCAATGATCAAGAACAAATATGCACCTGTAGAATTTTTTAATCAAATACCAAAGGAACTAGGTAAAACGGTATACCAACAATGGTCATATGCCCTGCAAATAGAAAGAGAAGTAAGGGAGAAAGTACTTGTGAGACTGATGCCTCCTGAATCCAAAGTTGAAGAAATCAAAGAAATACTAAAGAAACACTCAAGTAAATTTGTAGCCAAGATAAGGGAATACAAAGTACTAGAGAACAAGTTTATAGAACTAGATTCAATGACAGAAACTAAATGGAGACAACTTCTGGATCTACTAGCAGAATCAACAAGTGGTGAGATTTAATTACTTCTCACCAACACACCTCATAGAGTAGAGGAGACATACAATGCAATTCCTCAGCACATTGCTCTGGACAATACTGAAAGTGATAATGAGCCTATAAAGACACGGTCATGGATGATATCATCCAAGACATCACTAACTATGACTTAGACAAAGATCCACAGAAGAAAGATGATGTCATATTTATCACACTCAAGGATCAAAAACAACAACATTTGAAGATTTCATATGATAAAGATATCAACATTATTGATGACACGTGTGAAAACACATCAGTCATGGATTTGACTGAAACATACCCTGCAGAAGAGATACAAAAAGATGAAGATGTTACTGCTGACAAGGCTCAAACCAACGAGTAGGAAACCACTATTGACAAAGCCCAAGCCACAACTCAAAGTAACATGCATGTCTTAATGAAGGCAATAAAAATACTAGAGGGCAATGATGGATCTATTGAAAAGGAAACAAGCACGCCCGAGGAAAAGGGTGATGGAGAAACTAAAGAAACCACAGATACAACAAAGGATACAACTGTAGAGAAAGCTACAACTAATGATTAGGAAAATACTACTGATCAAAAGGAAAAAGGGAACACATAAATAGAGAAAGGTGAAGAAGCAAAGCAAGATGAGAAGGAGAAACAATCAAGAGAAAAATTTGTAGAGACACCCAAGGTTGAAGGAGAGACATCTTCACAAAACCAACAGGTGCCACCCAAGCAGAAGACACAAGGAGCATCTTCCACAAGGCCTTCACCAACCACTTCAGAGAGAACAAATGAACTAGCTATGGTAGTTCATACATCTGCATCCCCTCAAATCTCAAAGAAGAAGAAAGGAAAGAATAAAAATCCAGTAACTCTGGATGAAATCATTGAGATTCCAGTTTGTGATCCAAGAACATTAGATCCAACCACATTGACAAAGTATGCCAAGCTATGTGAGAGAAAATCCATTCAAGACAAACTAAAGAGAGCAGCAAAAGAGGCCAAGGTACTAGAAGTAGCAAGAGGAATACTTCAATAGATTGTACCTGACATAGATATTGATAAAAAATATCCAATGCTTGATCAATTGGTAATACTCATAGATGCAATAACATCTTAGAATATTGATGCTGAGAAGGTTATGGAAGAGAGACTTGAACAAAATTATGAGTTCAAGCTAGCCGAGAAAATAAGCCAAGAAGTGGCACTGAAAAAGGTCAAGCTATCTGAATTGGTCAGTACAATTAACCTAATAATAACAAAATCTATTACCTTAATACATAAATTTTGCACTCTAGATCAACTCACTAAGGAGTATACAGAATAGATAGCAAAAATTGATGCTGATCTTAAGTCAAGTGCACAAATTCTCACCAATAATGAAGAAGCAATTAAATTGCACAACGAGAAAATCAAACAAGCTTGGAAACAAAGACAAGACATATAGTTTACAGAGATGAAGTACAAAGATGAGGTAAATGAGCTCCAAGCTAAGCTCTTACTGACACTTATACTCCTGCAAAAAAATGTGACAGTGGAAAACACATTAATTGCCACCCTTGAAATGTCTGTCCTAGACAACATTTATGATATGCATGCAAGGCTAGAGCTACAACACATGACACTAGAACAGCTGAAAGAACAATGGGAAAAGATGCTAGAAGATGTCAAGACAACCTATTCCAATATATTTGACACATTGTAAGTTGCACATTTTTGTCACAATTTTGACATATTATAAGTTGTACATTTTTGTCATAAGTATCAAAGAAAGGGGGAAATTGATATGTAACTCACCTCAATTCAAAGGAGGAAACATTATGTATAGTAAAAGATACAAGGAGAAAATAATATGTACATACATAGCAAAGAATAGAGAATGTATAGTATACATGTACATATACTTATACTATACCGATGCACACAGTTAGGGGGAGTCATATGATGACAAGGATATAAACATGGTGTGTACATACTAAAACACTTTAGTATTATGCACATATCAATTTTTGATACTAATGTCAAAGGGGCAGATTGAAGGCATTATATTTTGCCATTAGTATACTTAGAGAACAACATTTTCTGCACCATCGGTTTACTCTACACCAATAGACAGGGCACAACATTATCCAACGCCAAGGTTACCCAACAAACACTGTTAAGTGCTATCCGATGACAAAAAGGTAAAAGAAACCCGATGAGTAACAACAGTGCTACCTGATGGAACAAAAAAGAGAGGAACCCGATAGATATAGGGAACCTGACAAATAGTTCAATCAAGGAACGCCGACAGACTTCAAGTTCAAAACCGACGACCAAGAACCGATAGTCAGTTACATCCCGCAAAAAGTGGATCTGACTTTCCACGTCAAATAAATCACTGAAGCTGTATTTATAACTTCTTGATTTACTTTTAAATCCATTATGTGCAGAGGAAGCAATGTATTTATTATTGTTTTAATTAGTTTTACTGATTTAAAACATGAAAACTACAGATCAAGATCAAGTTGTAAATCTTAGATCTAAGAGTTAACATTGTAATGTGTGAATTCCAAGATAGGTAAAATACTTGTATAAATAGGTGCTCAATCCATTTAGAATAGTTGTTGTTCAATGGAGATAGTAGCCACGAAGAACATCTAAAGACCAGAAAGAGAATTCAGATAGAAGGATAGAAACAAAATCAAATCAATTTTCAAGAATAGAACAGAGGCTAGCGACGAGCAGAGAAAATGTATTCATCAATCACTTAAGGTGATATTATTATTGTAAGAGATTTATTGGATATGTAATCAACAATAGTAGATTGCATATAGTCAGGTCAACATTTGTACTCATTCTAACAAGTGTAGTACACATATGAAATCCTTTCAAGAAAGGTGAACTTAACCGTCCTATTGTAAACCTCATAACTGAGTGCACACTTAAATCAGTGTCGCTAAAGCTCTTAACAGAGTAGATCTTAAAAGGTCTCCACCTTAATACTCCTAACAAGGTAGATCCATAGAAGTGATCAAATTGTAAGCCTTAACCGACTCCCTTCCATTCTGCAAATAGTGAACTTTTGTGGGTACCATCCCCACCGCAATTTTTTTCTTCCTAACAGGAGTTTTCTGCGATATCATATCTTGTGTTATGTATTTATCATATTCATGAATGTTTCTAAGAATGTTGCGAACTATTAAAGTTTATGAATGTACAATACATGCATAAGAAAGAATAATAGTAATGGTTGGTAACACAGTAATGAATGATTACTAATGATGAAGTGTAAAAGTTGTTAAAGGTTTTAGAGGTACTGATTCACCCCTCCCCTCTCAGTACTACTTCCCATTAATTCCAAAACTTTTAACTTTTTTTCTTTCTTATTCCACCGTTTACGTATAGTGGGCTTGAAGATCTCCATTGCAATTTCATTAAGATTTTTATAAAAAATATCATTTCTTGCAAAAAAATCATGGGATCATTAGTCCAAAAGGAGTGATCAATAAGTAAATTACAATTAGACTATATATAATAATAAATTTAAAGTACCTGGAACCTTCTCTATCTTTAAGGGAAGCATTTATGGCCCAGGGATAACTTTAATAAACCCCCCTCCAAAAAAAATATAAAAACTTGGCAAATCTTTCATTTTCTTGAAAAAATAAATTAATTTCTATTGGCGAATCTCTAAATTTTTTGAAAAAAAAATTCTTATTCGCGATTATTTTTTATTCACAATTTTTTTGTAGAAAATATTGGCGAATCTCAAACAATAGAAAGAAATTCATTAATCACCATAGAAAATAATTTTATTTAAAAAAAATTAAAAAACTTATAGAAAATTATTGACATGTGAAAATCTTTGATGGGTTTAAGAGATAGACTCTATAATATCTAGTTTCTACCATTTATAAAAATGTAATCTAATAACCCTCATTATATTGTGTGAGATAAATGTAATGATATTTTTTAAATTCTAATGGGACGCTAAATTTCTTCAAGACTATTGATTTCTGTTAAGATCAACAATCCAAAAGAAATTGCAGCCCCATAAGCATTTTAAATAAAATAGTAACACTTTTACCTCAGAATATAATGAGGATCACTAGATTATATTTTAAATCAATAATGACTACTAAATATTAGTGATACAACCCTATATAGCTAGTAATTATGATATATTATTGGCAAATTAATTTAGATTTATAATATAACTTATAAAATTTGGGCAAATCAAATCTAATCATGTATCAAATATTGTGGCGAATCTTTAACTTCACATTTTTAATAAAATAAATTATTTGGCAATTTAAATATTTCTAATTTTTTTTTTTTGTAAAAATGTGGCCATTTAGATTGCCTTAAATCTTGAATTATTAGCCAAATTTGGATTCTCAAATTTTGAAAATTAGCCAATTGGCGAATATTAGCCACTAAAAAATCACTAATTTTTGCGCTCACCACCAATGTGGCCCGCAACGTTCCCATACTAGCAATACGGGAAGAGTTAGGAAATGATGGTATGGTATCACCACTAGTCACCTCTGCATCCTCATGTACATGTCCTGCTGTAGAAAATGAATCCACTATGAAATACCCCTAAGAAAGAACACTTCAAGGGAAATAAACACATAACAAAAGAGAGAGAAAAAGAGGGATCTACCAACTCTGGGTCAGTATGATGTGCACTAGTGGATGTTTTCATTTTGCATGTTTCTGACATTGTAGTTGGAAATATAGGTGGGGATGATTACCTTGGATGAAGCGGCGTTTGCACAGGAACATGGACATCACCTGAAGGATAATACATTAAATATATGAGCAATAACACATTAACGGATAAGAGGAGAAAAACATGTAATAAAGCCTATGGAAATGAAAAATATTGTAATTAGTCATTTCTAGTCCATTGGGACATGGTTTGAAGGTCTATGTAAAAATATGAGAATAAGAGAAGAAAAAATGCAATATTGCTCAAAAGTTGCACAAAGTGCCATGTTGCAAAAATGCAATTTTGTAACATTTGCATTAAATGTCATTATTGGTTAGAGGGGAGATGAAAAGTTTGTAACTAACATGAAACTTATAAAAACAATGAATTGGTCGAGTATAGTGAGGAGACTCTAGTCTTGAGGTTGCATTTTAAGGTTTAAGCAATTGCATCTCTGACTGTCATGGAGACCCTGCAGGAGGAAAGTCATGGGTCTTAATGAACATGGTAAATGAAAGACCATGTATAAGGAGGGAGAAAGGAGCAATGGAGGGTAGACTCCATCAGAATGAAATGTAATGTATTTTGCAATAAAGAATAGTCAAGTTTTTGTTATTTTGTATCAGACTGTATGACTGATAATCATGATTTTTCTGAGATTTTTATGTATTTCTGGAGATTTTTATGCATTATGATTTGTAATAGTTTGATCAGAATATAGGGACATTGATTTTGTGACCTATTTTTTACCATCTTTTTTCAAAGAATAATGGATGGTGTAAAGTATGTAAGATTGTAGAAGTGCTTGTGGATTGAATAGATTTAGTTGGAAATTGAATAATGAATGCAAACCTTGAGTAGAATTTGCTTGATGAATGATATTTTTGGAAGTATTTATGAAACCTAATATTTGGTTCAAGTTGCCTCTTATATGCAGCCTATGTTGAAGGGTTGAATGGATCTATGGGATCCTAATGAGAATCTCTTGGATGCTCTACATCAGTGACCCCATGCATAATCAATAATGAAAATAGTGGTTTTAGAAAGATGCATGAATGAACTTAAAGGATCAATAGCTATCCAGATTGATACAATGACTTGTGCCTAGAGGTTTTCAAAGGTGTCCTCAAGAATACAAACACATTTTCATATAAAGTCTTACTACCATGGAAGCAATGATATTAATGAGTAGTTTTAATGTATAGAATATGGTCATCACCTGATCTACATGGAGTACCTTGATCATGGCCACCAGCTTTATGAGGATGCAAAAATTCATGTAAAAATAACACGTACATATTTTAGTTCATGATATAAAAGAGTATAAATTATTAACCATTATTGAACTTATGTTATAATTAAAGATTTCATTACTTCTTACTTGCAAGTTTTGTGCTCTCTGCATCAATTATTTCACCCTCTCTTTTATCTCATTAGTTTGAAGGTTTATGTATGCCAAAGCAAGAATTTATCTATTAATTTTTTTTGCATCTTTTTCATCATTTTGATAGGGTTTGTGGAATATGTGATGTCATCTTCACATAATAGTGAGTCCAGCTCTATATAGATGTCCTCAGGTATTGGAGGTGCCTTTCCCTTTCCCCGAACATCTGTCTGTGACAAGAATATTAGTAACATTACCAAAATTACTCCAAAACCATATAGAAAAGTACGTAATAATATAACATTTCACTTCTATCTAATTTGTACAATTACAATGAGGTTTACCTACTAGGTAGAAGAGTCAAGAGCTACATCCTTATCTGTGTTATGTGTCAGATCAATGCCGCCCTATGACAAAGATTAAATATAAAAAATGTTAGCGAAATGAAACCAATAGACTTAGCAAAAAACTTAATAATAAAATGGTATATTGGAATCATTCATTGGATGTTGGTTTAAATGTTTTATAGTCCATACTACCCCCATGATAGTAACTTTGTTTGTATCTATGCATTTCAAATTGTAAAAGATTAGCAACTCTTTCCCTCCACTTATTGATTTTATCACACATACGAATACACAATTTCCCTCATGCACCTCGAATATTCAATTTGGTTGATTATTAGTTGACCCAAGTTGTGTACTATTTATAAAACCTACAATATTCCCTGTTGTTTTTGTCCTTCTGTCAATGTGCATAGTCACTCTTTTTGATGTAGGAGCATCTTGGGTCAATGGCAATCTTGCACACCCAAAAATATGTTTTTTTACTCTTCAGTTGTTTGGAAGCTTCTCGGCATGGTTTATGTTGCTTGGCATGGTTTCTATTGCTCGACATCCCATGTTGCTGTTGCTCAGCTTTCTATTGCTGAGTGCTTTGTTGCTCGGCTGTGCCTGTGCCGAGTTGGTCTCTTTTGGAAGTTGGATCGGTGGCTGAATTCTTTTAGTATTTGTTGCAGATTTAATTTGGGATCCATCTTGGGATCCGTGTGGACCTAAATCTGGGTCTCTCCTTTGTAATTGAGCACCGACTTAGTGGTTCAACTCTTGTATTTATTTGGTTGTATGTTCTTAGTTTCGTAGCAAGTCTTAGAGCAAGAAGGAAAATGTTAAAGATCTGAGATCTCTGTAGTAGGAAGATCAAATTATAATACATTCTGTTGTATATGGCCGTAACCAGGAAGGCCTTAAAACCTGGCATGTATTGAGTTTTGATGATATTAATGATAAAGATCTATGAATTTCTCTTCTCTCATTGTGTTGTTGTGTAATTCCACATTGTATCCACAAGGTGGTTGGTCTGTGGGTGTGCCCTAGGCCCTGCAGTCCATGCCCTCCCTGCGTCAGGTGGTATCAGAGTGAGTTGAGATCTGTGGATCCTTCTTGTGAACTCTAAAGATATTTTTGTAGGGTAGCAGGTTGCAATCTAACCTACAATTGTAGAGAGTTTCAAGATGGTTCGTGGGAGAGGAAATGCTGATCAAGGTCTTGTTGATATGCTTAGACAAATGGCTGCAAGATTGGAAGCTATTGAGACAGCCTAGCGCAGAGGAAGACATCTTGAAGATGTTAGTGATGATGAATTTGAAGAGGTTCAAGGTGAAGCTACACCTGTGATGGACAAGGAAGAAGAAAGATTCCTAAGAGCCTTGACAAGTTTGAAATCCACACCTTAGTTTGTTCCTCCTGAGTATAGTGGAAAGCTAGATTCTGATGAATTGATTGACTAGATCATTGAAATGGAAAAATATTTTGAATATGAGAATGTTGCAGAAGACAAGAAGGTCAAGATTGCAAGCACAAAACTGAAAGGTCATGCATCCTTATGGTGGGAACATCTATAGTTGGAAAAAAAGAAGAAAGGCAAAGACAAAATCAAGGTATGGGATAAGATGGTGAGCAAGTTGAAAGGAAAATTTATGCCCTGTGATTACCAGATTAACCTAGTTCGGAGAATGCAAAGTTTGAAGCAGAAGGACAAAATAGTCAAAGACTATACTGAAGAATTTTACAGATTGGAGATTAGATCTAGACATGTTGAAGATGAAGTGGAAAGAGTTGCAAGATATCTGAATGGCTTGAGAAGTTCCATACAAGATGAGATCAGTTTGATCAAGATAGAAGGTATTGAAGAGGCATACTAATTTTCCCTAAAGGCTGAAGAAAAGTTGAACAGAAGATATGAACAAAGACAAAGAGGTAGAGGTGGTAGATTCCCTAGAGGAAGAGGCATATCTCATGGTGATAATAGTAGATTTGAACTAGAAAAGTCAAATACAGACACTAATCAAGACAAAGGAGAGACTGAATGGAAAGGTGGAAATTTATACCGAGGAAGAGGTAATTACTCCAGAGGTGGTTATAGCAGAAGAGGGTTCCAAGTAACTTGTTACAATTATGGAGAAGAAGGACATAAATCCTTTGAATGTACACATGCAAGCAAGAAAGGTGGTAGTAGTAGAAGAAATGCATTAATCCAAGAGGAAACATCCAATGAACCTGAAAATAATCTCATGATCAGAAGGATACTATGGAGTGAGAAAGATAAGAAAGATCCTATCAGGAAAAGTTTGTTCAAAACCAAATGTAGAGTTGCAGACAAAGTTTGGAAAGTCAGTTTTGATAGTGGAAGCTCAGAAAATGTGGCATCTGAAGATATGGTCAAAAAATTATAGTTGGAGAGGATGAAGCATCCAAATCCCTATCAAATCTCATGGATCAAAGATGAGCACACATTAATGGTAAGTGAGCAATGTTTTGTGGATCTGAAAATTGGAAAGTACTATGATAAGGTGTTATGTGATATTATGCCAATGGATTGTTGCCATATTTTGTTAGGTAGATCATGGCAATATGATAGACATGGTATACATGATGGAAGGTTGAATAGATATTCTATTTGGGTTGATGGTAAGAAGAAAATTTTGTTACCTTTGATTGAAGAATCTACCGATGAGTTATGTACATCTGTGAAAGTTTATTTGATGGAAGGTAGAAAATTTGTTAAAGATCTGAAAAGAGATGATATTTGTTATGCTTTGATTCCTAACAAACCAAGTAAGAACACAAAATATGACATACCTGCAGAAGTTGAGAAGTTGCTGACTGAATACAAAGAAATCATTTTAGATAATGTACTTGATGGTTTGCCACCAATTAGAGATATCAGTAACTGTATGGATCTGATTCCTGGAGCTAGTTTACCAAATAAAGCACCACATAGGTTGACACCTACTAAAAATGAAGAGCTCAATCGATAGGTTCATGAATTGTTGAACAAAGGCTTGATTAGAGAGAGTCTAAGTCCATGTGCAGTACCTGCTGTGTTGGCACCTAAGAAGAATGGAGAATGGAGAATGTGCATTGATTCTAGAGCAATAAACAAAATCACATTCAAGTATAGGTTTCCTATACCAAGAATGGATGACATAATGGATTGTTTGAGTGGAGCAAAGTATTTCACCAAAATTGATTTAAAGAGTGGATATCATCAGATCAGAATCAGAGAAGGAGATGAATGGAAAACTACTTTCAAGATGAAAGAAGGTTTGTATGAGTGGTTGGTTATGCCCTTTGGTTTAACTGATGCACCAAGTACATTTATGAGATTGATGAATGAAGTTTTGAAGAAATTCTTGAATAAATGTGTGATTGTATACCTAGATGATATTCTGATATTCAGTAAAACTAGAGAAGAACATTTGATGCACATAAAAAAAGTGTTGCAGAGATTGAAAGAGGAAAAACTACTGATAAATCTAAAGAAGTGTTCCTTCATGAAATAAGAGCTTGTATATTTGGGTTTTGTGATTTCAGTTGATGGTTTGAAGATGGATCTAGAGGAGGTTGAAGCTATTTTGAGTTGGCCTACACATGAGAATTTTACTGAGGTAAGATCATTTCATGGATTGGCAAGTTTTTACAAGAAGTTTATCAGAAATTTCAGTTCTATTTGCAATGCTATGACTGAGACAATGAGAGGAGACAAAAGGGAATTCAAATGGACACATGGAGCTGATAAGAGTTTTGAAGCTTTGAAGTTAAAGGTTTTTGAATTACCTGTGCTAGCCTTACCTGATTTCAATAAGGTATTTCAAGTTGAATGTGATGCAAGTGGAAGTGCAATTGGAGCAGATGTTGACTCAAGAAGGTAAACCTATTGCTTTCTTTAGTGAAAAGTTGGATGATGCAAAGAGAAAATATTCTGTCTATGATCAAGAGTTCTATGCTATTGTGCAAGCTATGAAGAAGTGGAGGCATTACTTGATGCCAAATGAATTTGTGTTGTATACTGATCATAAGGCCTTATAGTACTTGGGTAGTCAAAACAAGTTGAGTCAGAGACATATGAAATGGGTAGAGTATTTACAGAGTTTTACATTTGTGATTAAGAATAAGAGTGGAGTTTCTAATAGAGTTGTTGATGCATTGAGTAGAAAAAGATCTTTGTTGATTGAAATGAGAATTGAAGTTCTTGGCTTTGATGACATGAAGAAATTGTATGAAGATGATCCTAATTTTTTAGAGCAGTGGAGAGTGTGCAGAGCACCTAATACAAATCAATCAAGTAAGTATGAAGAATATTTGATTCTGGATGATATGTTGGTTAAAGGCATTCAGTTATGCATACGAAGAGGATCAATGAGAATCAATTTGATAAAAGAGAAACATAGTAGTGGATTGGCTGGACACTTTGGCATTGATAAAACATTGAGTTTGCTAAAGGAGAGGTATTTTTAGCCTCAATTATATAAGGATGTTCAGAAATTTGTGAAAATTTGTGGAGTATGTCAAGTTACAAAAGGAGTGAGTCAGAATACTGGTTTGTATACACCTATTATTGTTCCTGAGAAACCTTGGAGTGATATCAGCATGGATTTTGTTCTTGGACTTCTGAGGATAGCAAGAGGTAATGATTCCATATTTGTTGTTGTGGATAGATTTTCTAAAATGACACACTTCATACCATGTAAGAAAACATCAGATGTTGTTCATATAGCAGATCTTTTCTTTAAGGAGATTGTCAGATTGCATTGATTACCAAAGAGTATCATCTCTGACAGAGACAGTAAGTTTGTAAGCTATTTTTGGAAAACACTTTGGAAGAAGTTGGATACTGAGTTGAAATTTATCTCAACATTTCATCCATAGACTGATGGATAAACAAAATTTGTGAACAAAAGTTTGGGTAAATTATTGAGATGTTTAGTTGGAGACACACCAGGCAATTGGGATTTGATGTTGGCACAAGCAGAGTTTTCATATAACAGTTCAATGAACAGAAGTACTGGAAAA
Organism: Thuja plicata; assembly: GCA_018584345.1. Lineage (NCBI taxonomy): Eukaryota > Viridiplantae > Streptophyta > Pinopsida > Cupressales > Cupressaceae > Thuja > Thuja plicata. Next base: position 178,343 of record MU224877.1, on the reverse strand, counting down.
ACACCATTTGAGATTGTTCATGGCACTTAGCCTAGAGGTATATCAGATTTGAGAAACATTTTTGGTGAAGAGAAAAGAAGTGCTGAAGCAGAAGAATTTGTAGAATTTACGAAAACATTGCATGAGAATGTAAAGCAAAAGCTGGAGAATAGTAATCAGAAATACAAAGATGATGTAGACAGATCAAGAAGACATAAGACATTTGAAGTTGGTGATGCTATGATGGTTCATTTGAAGAAAGGAAGATTTCCTATTGGAACATATGGGAAACTAAAGATGAATAAATTTGGTCCTTGTAAAATACTGAGAAGCTTTGATAGTGGAAATGATTATGAAGTTAAATTACCTGATGACATGGATATATCACCTATATTAAATATTTCAAACTTGTATGAATATCATGAAACTAATGAAGAAGTAACTATACCAAGTGATTATCCAAAGAAACAGATAGAGGAAGTTGAGAAGATCTTGAAATAGAGAGTTGGCAGAAGTACAAGAGGAATACATAGAATATCTGGTAAAATGGAAGAACAGACCAATTGAGGACTCATCTTGGATTTCTCAATCTAAGTTGGATTCATTTTAGGTTGGACCTGACACATGATTTGGGGAATGATTTCTTTTCAACCCCAGGTGTCTGATTTAGGAGCATCTTGGGTCAATGGCAATCCTGCACGCCCAAAAATATGTTTGTTTACTCTTCAGTTGTTTGGAAGCTGCTCGGCATGGTTTCTGTTGCCCGACATGGTTTCTATTGCTTGGCATCCTATGTTGCTATTGCTTGGCATCTTGTGTTGTTTTTGCTTAGCTTTCTGTTTCCAAGTGCTCTGTTGCTCGGCCGTGCCTGTGCCGAGTTGGTCTCTTTTGGAAGTTGGAGCGGTGGCCGACTTCTTCTTTTAGTCTTCGTTGCAAATTTAATTTGGGATCTATCTTGGGATCCATGTGGAACTAAATTTGGGTCTCTCCTTTGTAATTGAGCATCGACTTAGTGGTTGGACTCTTGTATTTATTTGGTTGTATGTTCTTAGTTTGGTAGCAAGTCTTAGAGAATGAAGGAAAATGTTAAAGATCTGAGATCTCTGTAGTAGGAAGATCAAATTATAATACATTCTGATGTATATGGCCATAACTAGGAAGGCCTTATAGCCTAGCATGTATTGAGTTTTGATGATATTAATGATAAAGATCTCTGCATTTCTCTTCTCTCACTGTGTTGTTGTGTAATTCCGCATTGTATCCACAAGGTGGTTGGTCTGTGGGTGTGCCCTAGGCCCTGCAGTCCATGCCCTCCCTACATCACTTTTACTTTGATCATTATCTTTCCGTTGTATATAATTTTCTAAGAGTGCATGGTGCATGAGCACCTGTTCATTGGATGTCTCATAAATACTTTGATATTCTATATTCTCTTTAATTTTTTTTCAAGGTTATGTAAGGTCCTAAAGACCATTTGGAATCCATTCAAATCATTTTGTAAGGCTATTAAAGTCATTAAAGTCATAATGATCTATAAGGTCCTGATAAAGTCAAACATGGTCAAACAACTCAAATGTATCCAAATAGAGTGGAATTGATGCAATTGGAGTCTTTAAGATATTTTTAGCATATTTTAAAGGTTTAGAGAAGGTTTGAGGCCATTTGCAACTTAATGACAACTTTTCAAAATGTTGTTAAAAGTTGTATATGGGTAGTTGTAGGTTGGTTGGGTGGTTTAATATGATGTCAAATTGTATAAATTTGGTTCTCAAACTCGAATTTATAGGTTGGAGGATTTTGGAGAAGGATTGGGAATGGAAGACAACTTATCTTTTGAAGCATTACTTTCTAGTTTCCTGAATTTCTTTTCCTAAAATTTGTTTGTTGTTTTGATTGGTATAAACACATATTAAATGATACAGATATAAATATTAATTACTTAAATTTCATTTGGTTTTGGTTTGGTTCAATTTATAGAGATTTTAAGACGTTATGGTCATTTTTGTACAGACAAATCTGATTCTGTCCTAAGGTTAGCAGTTTTGGAAAAAAATGCAATAAATTTTGTTTTAATAGTTGGATTTTTCTATAACTTGGAGGAAATTTTTTGGAATTCATTATACTGAAATCTTGCCAAAGAGATTGGCTTCATTATTTCATTTGTGAAATTTATTAACATTTGCTTACAAGTGACAAATTCTTCCCTGGTTTGTTGATTCGGTTAAAAGGTTGCAAAATGTGCAATATTTCTTTGAAAAGTTATCAAGTTGTGTTTATATGATCCATGAATTTGTCATTATGTTCTTTTCAATGTAGGTGATAAAGAAATCAGATTGGAAAGGGAAGAAATATTTTCTTAACAGGGTCATATTCTTATGCAAGAGGATTGAGAGATCAAAAGTGAAGATGAAGAGAATATCTTTGAAACCACATTTCCAAGGGACTTGGAAAGCTTTCAAGGTCGACAGTATGGTGCAGGAGAACCTATTCATTGGATTTCTCATAAATAATTTGATATTATTTATTGTCTTTAATTTTATTTCAAGGTTATGTAAGGTCCTAAAGACCATTTGGAATCCATTGAAATCATTTTGTAAGGATATTAAAGACATTAAAGTCATAATGATCTATAAGGCCTTGATACAGTCAAACATGGTCAAACCATTAGAATGTATCCAAATAGAGTGGAACTGATGTAATTGAAGTCTTTAAGATATTTTTAGCATATTTTAAAGGTTTAGGAAAGGTTTGAGGCCATTTGAACAATAATTGTAAAAGTTGTCCAAAAGTTGTCAAAATTGTCATGACAACTTTTGCAACTTAATGACAACTTTTAAAAAAGTTGTTAAAAGTTGTTTATGGGTATTTGTAGATTGGTTGAGTGGTTTAATATAATTTAAAATTGTATAAAATTGGTTCTCAGACTCGAATTTTTAGGTTGGAGGAGTTTGGAGAAGGATTGGGAATGGAAGAAAACTTATTTTTGAAGCATTACTTTCTAGTTTTCTGAATTTCTTTTCCTAAAATTTGTCTGTTGTCTTGATTGGTACAAACATATATTAAATTATACATATATAAATATTATAGTTTTGGAAATCTTAATGAGTTAAATTTCACTTGGTTTTAGTTTGGTTCAATTTTATGGATATCTGAAGAAGTTATGGTCATTTTTGTACAGGCACATCCGATTCTGTCCTAAGGTTAGCAGTTTTGGAAAAAAATACAGTAACTTTTATTTAACCATTGTAGTTTTCTATAACTTGGAGGAAATGTATTTAATTCATTGTTCTGCAATCTCACTGAAGAGATTGGTTTCATTATTTCATTTGTAAAAATTATTAACATCTGTTTACAAGTGGCAGATTCTGCCCTAGTTTCTTGATTCGGTTAAAAGGTTGCAAAATGTGTGAAATTTCCTTGAAAAGTTATCAAGTTATGTTTATTTGATTTGTGAATCCTTGTACCTCTGCATCATTGCATACCTACACATAATTTTTTTTATATCAAACAATCTGCATCCAATTATGTAATTGTAACAAGGTCCAACATACTCCATCAATTCAACAACTTTGTTGTAACATACCTTTATGTCGTCCATGAAAAATAGGCCCAAACCATGTAATGCCAATGGTTATATGAGATATATCCTCTTGCTAACACAAAAATCAATGTTTATTGGAGGAAGTTCCTTGGGTACCCATTATTTTTTGTAGATATTTGTACCTCAAGGGCATCTCGATGCCGCCTTTGGTCTCATCATCATAAAAACATGGACCCCATTGAGCAAGGAAACATTCTATATGTTTATTGAATTTTCCTCTAATATCTTGACCTCTAGTTGATCTCCCTCTTTTAGACCTACTACATGTCTCACTTTCATCTTCTATTCCTGAATTTCCCTTCCTCGAGAAAGACACATATGATAAATACTTATTTGGTGGTACCTACACTCCATCAAATGAGATAGATATTTGGTATAGGGCCAATTGTTATTGTGAGAGAAAATAAATTTTAGGATTTCATGGAGAGAGAGGACAAGAAGTTGTAATAGATGGTTCACCATATGTTTGTTGATATTTTGCAAATGAGGGTAACATTGATGAAGAAGTTGTATGCATCCTTAAATGGTCGCCTAGACTATGGGCCCCCATTCTTCAATTTATCAAATGACCAGAATCAATTTATCAAATTCCTGAATCAATGCTTTGCAACATTTTCAATTCAAATCAATTTCCTTGATCAAATCGTAATTAATTCAATTATTTCAATATTTCCTAAGGTTTGATCATTTCATAAATTATCTTATTTAATTAAAAGAAAACAATCCCTTTTTATTAAATAAAATAATCTTATTTAATTAAAATCCCTTTTTAATTAAATAATCTTATCTTATTTAATTAAAATCTCTCTTAATTAAATAATAGTATCTTATTTAATTAAAATATCCCTTTTAATTAAATAAAATAATCTTATTTAATTAAAATCTCTCTTAATTAAATAATATTATCTTATTTAATTAAAATATCCCTTTTAATTAAATAAAATAATTTTATTTAATTAAAAGAAAGTCCATCTTTTAATTAAATAAAACCCCCACTTAAATCCCTCTTTGTTGAAAAAGGAAATAAATTAAATAAAAATAAATAAAGTTCCTTATCTTCACACATCTTCCTAAGTGGTAGGCTTTTTGCCTCTTAATCATAGCCTTTGATTTTACCTTTTGAAGATATGAGCACATGGATCAACCAAGATTTAATCTCCACCATTGCTCATTTCTTTTTGCCTCTTAATCTACACCGTCCATTTCTCTTTATAAGGAAACCTCTTCTTCTCATTTCTAGGTTGAAGATTTTACGCTATTGTTATGCTGCAGGTTTGGAGAGCAATTTTGAAGGAGAATTAGAACATTTGAGCTTGGATATTGCAACTTCTCTCTTATTGTCTTCTTCTTTCATGCCCGATGGCAAACCATTTAGATTAATTTTGCACTTGCATGTTAGATTAGATTCATGTTTCCTTTCATAGATTAATCTTGCATTTGTATTTCCTTTCATAGAATAATCATGCATTGTTATCATGTAGATTAATTTTCTTTCTTGCATTGTTATCATATATAATAGTTTTCATTTTCATTTGCATGCATACTTGATGATCATGGAGACTAGCACTCTTTCTTTTCCTCTTTGAATCTCTTGTTTTATGGTATACTTGCATGTGTACAAACTAGGTCAATATGAGGGCCTCTATTACAAACCCTTGCACTCCATGAATAGAGAGCTATGAGTCACCATTTGAGACCTCATTCTTGAAAAATCTTGGAAATAATGATTCATAGAAGTATGACACATTTTTAGCACACATTTTTTGCGCCCACCTGTAAAGGAGAAAATGATTGTGTTTATTGAATAAGAGTGTTTTGATACTCAAATCACTTATCACCTTTACATTTAATGTTAAGAGTGGAGGGAAAGATAAGATATTCCCCTTTTAATCTTAAATACATAAAGGAAGGATCCAAATTGATCAACCCAAAAAGGATCAACGCATAAATGAATCAATCTATTGGAAACAAGAATAAAGGAGATCCTAGGTTTCCCTCTTAAAATGTGTTTTGAAATGAATGTAAATGTGTGATAGATTTAGAATGATTAAGGATTTGAATTGAAATGAATGATAGAAAAATACTAACCTTGAAATATTGCAGATCAAAGAATGCTATTTTCTAAGGTCTATACTTAGTTTCTGGAAAATCAAAAGTATGATCTGGAAAGGAAACGCAGAGACAAACAAACCCAAAAATATTTTTCCGTTCTGACACCGTCTTGTGAAAAAAGTCAACCTTGACCCTCAAATTTCACCCCTGACCCAATAATGTTGACCTTGACCTGCACAGGTCTGACAGAAAATCTGTTCGCGGATCCTGGAAGTTGGCCGAAAAGGGTATCCAGATCTGGGTTCAAATCCACAGTCCTAAACCTGCACCTGCAAGAAAAAAAGATTTGTTTGTTGGGGGGGAGGGGTTTTCCTTAGTCAAACCCTGATTTAGGAATTAACCTTAAAATCAATAATTGAAATAAGAATACTAGCAAGTAGTAGAATTTAATCTAACAATGAAGCTATGATATTGAATAGATATGTAATCGTGATTCAAATGTAAGCAAGTATGTAAATATGAAAGCATGGAATTTAGAAACCATAAACCTCCATGATTGTATGCTTGGAATCCACCTTGAAGAGATGATGAAATATTCTTGAGAATTCACAAAGGATCTTGAAGGAAGATCACACCATCATGATGGCTAGATCTAGGGTTTGAGTGATGAATCTTGAATGCTTGAACCAAATCCCTTCAAAGGCTTGAAAGCTTGAATCCTTGATCTTCAATGGAGAACTTGAATTCTTGAGAGGAAGAATTGAACACCTTGATAGCTTTAAAACATATAGAGCAATGGATGCTTGAAATTTTTGCTTCTTGACAAAATCTTGGTTGGAGCTTTTTTGCACTTAGAAGACTTAATTCACTTAATGATCATTTTTAGAAAATGAGAGAGAAAGACTTCCTTTTATATGAAATTAGGGAACAATCTTCTAAGGAGGCCTACATAGGAGGATTAAATTCCCATTAAATCCTTTACCCCTAGGAGAGTACCTATATTAAATATAATTTAGGAATCAACGCTTCAGAACCTGAAACAACCGACCCGGAAACTGGAAAACTTAATTTTTGATGACCCCCGACAACTAACAAGCTTCCTATTTTGAAAGGGGGACCCTGGTTAGGGTTGAGGTTGACCCTAACCTAGGTCAAGGTTGAGGTCAACCTTGACCCAAAGGGCTAGAACCCCTGGAAAACATGTCAGGTGGGGTAGGAGGTGCCCAGAGAGGCCCAATCAGGGTCCTGAAGTAGCACAGAAGCATGAGATGATGCAGAAACAAGAGGATGATATGGTAGAGGTAAAAAACATCCCCTAAGGAGGGATAAATTCTCTTAACATGG
>MU224877.1:117693-168639 GCA_018584345.1 Thuja plicata | reverse complement strand
GGTTCATCCCAAAAAGTAGAATCACCCATAATGGATTCATGAGGAAGAGAGTAATCAACATCCAAATCCAAAGGTTCATCCCAAATAGGAGGATTATCCTCCCTATCAATAAAGCACATTGTAGGAGCACCTAAAGCTTGATCCTAAAAGGAGAAAGAATTGTATTCTAAGGTAGGCTCATAGAAAAGACATATATTAGGAGAAGAAGTAACATTTATCCTTAACTCACTTCTATGGTAAAGGTCAATGAAGAGATTTTAGAGGAGGATAAAATAGGAATAGGATCAATGGAGATCTTATTCAAAAAAATTTCATCCTCACTTCCATGTGCCTCATTAGGGGATCTATCCTCTTTAGCAACAAAAGCCTCATCAAAGTATTCAAAACAAAAATCATACATGTTGAACACAATGAAAAATGTAAATATTTCTGTACTTTTAAAGAAATTTTGTGATTTTTATTTTTTTGAAATATAAATGCAAGGAAAAATAAATCTATTTCTATGCTCATGCAAGATGTAAAATGAAATGTAAATCTAACACCATGGAAAAGAAAGAGTTGTCTATCGCGGGTTCACCAAAATGTAAAGGAGAAAATGATTGTGTTTATTGAATAAGAGTGTTTTGATACTCAAATCACTTATCACCTTTAAATTTAATGTTAATAGTGGAGGGAAAGATAAGATATTCCCCTTTTATTCTTAAATGCACAAAGGAAGGATCCAAATTGATCAACCCAAGAAGGATCAACGCATAAATGAATCAATCTATTGGAAATAAGAATAAAGAAGGAGATCCTAGGTTTCCCTCTTAAAATGTGTTTTGAAATGAATGTAAATGTGTGATAGATTTAGAATGATTAAGGATTTGAATTGAAATGAATGATAGAAAAATACTAACCTTGAAATATTTCAGATCAAAGAATGCTATTTTCTAAGGTCTATACTCAGTTTCTGGAAAATCCAAAGTATGATCCGGAAAGGAAACGCAGAGACAAACAAAACCTAGAAATATTTTTCCGTTTTGACACCGTCTTGTGAAAAAGGTCAACCTTGACCCACAAATCTCACCCCTGACCCAATAATATTGACCTTGACCAATACAGGTCTGACAAAAAATCTATTTGCGGATCCCGAAAGTTGGCCGAAAAGGGTATTCAGATCTGGGTTCAAAACCACAGTCTCAAACCTGTACCTACAAGAAAAAGAGGTTTTTTTGTTGGGGGGGAGGGGTTTGCCTTAGTCAAACCCCGATTTAGAAATTAACCTTGAAATCAATAATTGAAATAAGAATACTAGCAAGTAGTAGAATTGAATCTAACAATGAAGCTATGATATTGAATAGATATGTAATTGTGATACAAATGTAAGCAAGTATGTAAATATGAAAGAATGGACTTTAGAAACCATAAACCTCCATGATTGTATGCTTGGAATCCACCTTGAAGAGATGATGAAAGAGTCTTGAGGATGAAAAATGGATCTTGAAGGAAGATCACACCATCATGATGGCTAGATCTAGGGTTTGAGTGATGAATCTTGAATGCTTGAACCAAACCCTTCAAAAGCTTGAAAGCTTGAATCCTTGTTCTTCAATGGAGAACTTGAATTCTTGAGAGGAAGACTTGAACACCTTGAGAGCTATAAAACATGTAGAGCAATGGATGCTTGAACTTTTTGCTTCTTGACAAAATCTTGGTTGGAGCTTTTTTGCACTCAGAAGACTTAATTCACTTGATGATCATTTTTAGAAAATGAGAGAGAAAGAATTCCTTTTATATGAAATTAGGGCACAATCTTCTAAGGAGGCCTACATAGGAGGATTAAATTCCCATTAAAGCCTTTACCCCTAGGAGAGTACCTATATTAAATATAATTTAGGAATCCCAACAGCCGACAAGCTTCATGTTTTGAAAGGGAGACCTTGGTCAGGGTCGAGGTCGACCTTGACCCAGGGGGCTAGAACCCCTGGAAAACATGCCAGGTGGGGTAGTAGGTGCCCGGAGAGGCCCAATTAGGGTCATGAACCAGCACAAAAGCATGAGATGATGTAGAAAAAAGAGGATAATATGGTAGAGGTCAAAAATGTCCCCTAAGGAGGGCTAAACGCTCTTAACATGGAAGTGCTTCCATTTTAAGATGATACACCACCGTGGGGTAGAAGATTCATTTTCTATCATTATATTTATTTTTCATAATTTATTTTTGGATTTCCGTATTTTCCGTATTTCTACAAGGAAATTTCGCGTGACATTTTATAGGTCTATAGGCGAGATTTTGTTGGACTGTGTGTTTCTTCGCGTGACCTACTATGTTTCATCGCACGGCTCTTTGCAAATTTTTGTGCAACATTTGACGCCAGGGAGTGATCTGATCTATTTACTATTTTATGCATTTCTTCGTGTGAGCCTGTGCACTTCTTCGCGCGAGCCTATGCACTTGTTCACGCGACACTGTCAGAATCTTCACGTGAGATTTCACACCAAAGATCTATTTTTCATTGCTATATTTATATCTCTGTTTCTTGCTAACCAGTAATGTTTACTGGTTCTGGTGGTTTCTAATTTGTTGTTGCTGTTGTTGTTGCTGATATGGACTTGCATGGATAAACAACAAAATTTTTGCGTTGCTTTGGACTTGAGGTATTTTTTTGCATCTCTATAACATTTGGATTTTGGAAATAAAAATGAATCTCTCATGTGTTTAGCTTGAGTGTTTTCTTGCTTTCATAGATCACATTTCCAATTGATGCTCTAAAGAATGAACCTAGATTTATTTTTTTGCATATATGTTTCACATAGTATTTAGGCCCTATGAACACTATTTTTGGTAATCTTGAGAGAGTGGGCTTCATTCTTTTGTCTTACATGCGAAGCTCTTCCTGACGATAGATTCCCTTGTAGGTAGGGAAGGATTTTTTATTATCTCACTTGGTTTGGTCTTCAAATTTTGATGGTACTTTCTCTCTTGAGATTGGTGGTCATTGTTGTTGATTTACAAACCTTGAGTGAGGTGATTTCAAATTAGTGGGTCAATTAATCTTGTTTTCTATGTTTGGATGAGGTGAAGAGGCTAGAAGATTATTCTCTTTTCCCTTTTGGGAGAATCAAAAACTTGGAACCCTTGAATCCGAACCAAGTCCCCATGTGGTTTATATTGTGAGTCTTCCTTGTTAGAGAGGGTTAACCGTAGTGGACACTCCCTTTATTAGGTAAACCACATGGAAGGAACCTCAAGCGGTAATAGCCATTTTCTCCACGGTAGCAACAACCGCTATATAAATGTCCTTGTGGAAGAAATCTCCACGGGTGTGGTTTCTTGTTGGGTTGTCAGATCTTCTCAACATTTCCTGATTGATTAAATACTTGGACTGTGTCAAAACCTTGGTGCCCCGGGATTGGATTTCACCCACTTGAGATTGCAAAAGTTGCAGAGTCAAACCATTACTAAGAACCATAGTGCAACCAACTTTTTCTTTTTTTAGGACTATGTGCGTGATTGAATTTTTTTTTGAGAACATACACAAATAGAATCTTTAGGGAGTAAAAATACTATGACACTATCCATGTTCATGTGCAAGGTTTCTTTGTCCCTTCCTCATTGTTTGAATACATTGATTTCTTGAACTCCCTGATTGCTGTCTCGCATGCTTGATTCATGATAAAAAATGTTAATGCATCTATTTGGTCAATTAAAATGAACAAAACTGAGTTCTGGTTCCTTTTTGTTAGAACCCTCGCTTGAGAAAACTATTTTTTTTTGTGTAGCTCACTGCGTTTCTTCGCGCGGCACTGTGAGAATTGTCATGCGATATTTTGCCAGTTTACTATCTTTTCTGTCATACCAGTCCATTTTCCTTGTGTCAGACTGCAAAAATTTTCTCGGTCCTATGGTAATCTTTTCACGAGAAAGAATTTCATCGCACGAATCTATCCTCTGTTGCTATACCAGAAAGCTATTTGCTGTCAATTTTGAGCTTGTTTAACCTGTTGTCCTATCATTTTCTAGTTTCCTTGGTTGATCCGGGTCAGATTGGATTAGTTATCCCACTTTTAGAAGCCTGTTTAGCTTTGGCTCCTTACGTTTTTGACCTCTTGGATTAGCAATCTTTGATTTCACAAGTGACCTTGCTTGGAAGCTTGGTAAGCTAGAAACCATCCTTGTTGAAAAGATAAACCTTTAGATTCTTTGATAACACACTTGGAGAGTTTTGGTAGTCTCTTGTCCATTCAATTTAATATATTCAAATTCAATAAATATAACTTGGGTAAGATCATCCTCTTGATCCATATGTGCTAGGATACTTATCCAAAACGTGGGCACCTCTGTGGCAGTGTTGGCTTACACCTCTTGCAAATTCTATCTTATCACCTCTTTTGGAAAAGTTAATGCCTTTACTATCTTGGTTTGGTACCAAAATTTCTTAGGGTCATCCTATCAGCTAGTACCTTTTCTTTCATGCCAGTTACAACAAGATATCAAGTAAATCAAGGAAAATGACCTCAAGTGGTTTTCAACCAATTACCCTTAGTTCAAACTCACCAAAAACGTAAGGAAAAAGAACCCATATTTGATCAATCACCTAGGAACAACTCGGAAGTGTGGTTTGATTCCAAGAGTCACCTTAGTGAGTTGGGTATCCCCTTAGAATCTTCTCTCTCTTCTATGGATATGAGTTACACAATTACTTAGAGAGAGAGAGAGGGAAGACATGGATAAACGTCTTGATGATATATTTGTGAAGCATAGAGATGCTATTTCACTTGGTGGTTCCTCTCATAACAGTTGACCAGTATCACCCCTTATCACAACTAGATATTTGGATGCACACCAAAGGGATGAGAGAGAGAGAGGTAAAAGGCATGCTTATCAAGATAACCAATCACAACATGAAAATAAAGAAGATGAACTTTATGACACTCATGTTAATGCAACCTATACCAACAACTTGTTTAGAAATTCAAGACCAAGTTCACCACTAAAGACATCTTTAGGATACATGAGTGAAAGACTTAAGAGGATTGAGCATGAAAAGAAAGCCTTCCTAGATGAACAAGCTTCAAAGGAAGAACAAATTAGACTCCTAGAGTTGGAGAGACAAACTTTGATAGAAATGGAAAAGAAAGCCTTTCAAGAAAAACAAGATAGACTCTTGGCTCAGAAACTCAATGATCAATTCAATAACATGCATGTTAGTGGTGGAAAAAACTCTCCTCCATCCACTCCTCCTAATACTCCATGAAGTGGGAGACATTCAAGATCGCCATCACGATCTCCTAGCCCTAGAGGAAGAAGGGTCTCTAGACATGATCATTATAGGAGACCAACACCTCCTAGGAACTGAATAAAACCTTCACAACATGCTCATCATGGTTCACAATATGGGGGTAGTAGCTTGATCTTATATCTCACCTCCTAGGATTTCATGAAAATGCAACAAGAACCACTTTTCCAACAGTATATGGAGAAATATTTGGAGAATAACAAAGATAAGTTCCTAGAGAGTTTAATCAACAAGGGTGCTAGAGTCCATTATGAATTTGATGTGGATAAAAAGATTAAGAAGCAAGGTCCATCTCAAGAGGAGGAGATGAGACAACTTAAGAACATGATGGAAAAGATGTTAGCACCCAAGAGATCATTCTCACTGGAATTGATTTGTCCTAATCCTTTTGAAAAAAGTGTTGACATGAAATAATTCCCTAGAAAGGTTGAAATTCCTCAATATGAAAAATATGATGGGAGTGGGGATCCACATGATCACGTGTGCCAATTTTATACCACAAGTTTTGAGTTCCATCAAGATGACTCATACCTTATGAGATTGTTCCCAAGGAGTCTTAAGGGTTAAGCAATGGAATGGTTCACCAAAATAACTCCCATGGTTAGGACTTTCAAGGAGCTTGTTCAAATATTTGTTCAACACTTTGCATATAATCTTTCAAGATCTATCACCATGTTGGACTTATGAAATTTAAAACAAAACCAAGGGGAATCCTTTGTCACTTTCTTACAAAGGTGGAGACAAAAATTCTCTTGCTACTCTAGAACCATTCTCGAAGATGAAAAGATTGACATCCTTGTTAGAAACTTGGTTCCTGAAATGCGGTATGAAGTTAGGAAGATGGTTTTTGATTCCTTTGACACAATGGTTGAAACTGCTTGTAGGATTGAGGATTTTTTAAAAGAACAGGGGATTTTAACCAAACATGGAAGCAACAACAACAACAATGGTCAAAATAATAACAACTCTAACAAGGATAAAAGAAGAATTCACATTGGAATAGGAACAAACAAGTGGTCAATGATGGAGTTGTGGATTCCTCTCAACCTAAAGATCAACCTGTGCTCCACTTGTATAGTGTTGTTCAAGCCATGAAGCTCAATACATATAATCAACAAGAGAGCAAGCCGAGATACCAAGATAAGCCTAAGAAAGAAAGACGTCAATTTGCAAAACTTGGTGACTCATATGAGGATGTATTGAAAACACTTATTGCTAACAACCTTGCACATCCTCAAGATCCTGCAAAACATCACATACCAGATGTTAAGCCACATTGGTGGGATGAGAAGGCCTTTTGCAAGTTTCATAATGGTATTGGACATAACATTGAAAACTGCTAGAAACTCAATAGTATTATTCAAGATCTCATTAAGAATGGAAAACTTAAGATATATGGATTGAACACCAACGCCGATCATAAGGAAATCAAGGAACCTTTTCCCAAATATGAAAATGGGGAAACCTCTAAAGCTAAGAATGGAAAGGCTGAGATCAATTACACATACACAGATGCGGAGAACACTATCAACATGCTGGAATTTGTAGAAGAGAATGTCAATATGATGAGTGGTAAATATCCCTATGGTTATGATATAGATGAGGACTCTCCTATTTTTGATGAAGAAACCATTGTGGTGCTAAGGGGTCCCAACTCTAGAGGGTTTTCTTAAGCCCTTAATGATGTCACACGAAGTCAAGGTCCCGTTGTCATTAGAGGACCCAATTCAAGTCAATCTAGTAAACCTAAGCAAGTGGAATCCAAGAATGTCACCTTAAAACTAGCTGTCAATCCTAAATTGAGTTATAGTCTTGTTGATCAATTGTAGAGAATCCCAACTCAGATTGTGATCTTTGAGCTCTTAGAGTTGTCCCCAAGACATAAGCAAGTCCTTGAGGATGCTTTGCACATGAAGAACATCCCCAACAACTTAGATGTCAATCAATTCCAGAACATGGTTAACCACATTGCTAGCCCTCATTACCTTACCTTTTTAGAGGATGATGATAAAGCCTTGAGCCACCCACACAATCTTGCCCTTCATATTGAGGTCATGATCCACAGAACCCATGTCAGGCACGTGTTGATAGATGGGGGTGCTGGGCTTAATATTTGTTCCTTTAATCTTTTGAAAGAATTGGGTTATTTTGAGAAAGTCATAGATACCAAAAAAATGATTGCTATCAAAGCCTATGATGAGGTGGAAAGAAGTTCCAAGGGGTTGGTTGTCCTTCCTGTTAGGATTGGCCTTTTTGAAAAAGATATTTTATTTCAAATAGTTGACGCTGGACCCCTTGTGTATACTATCTTTCTTGGTAGACTATGGATTTATGATATGCAAGCGGTGTCGTCTACTTATCATCAGTGTGTTAAGTTCCCCTACAATGGAATATAGATTTGTATACTTGGGGATAACACTTTATCTATCAATTCAATTTCAGTAGGAACTCATGTTCCCCTCAATAGAGAAGCATAAGATTTTGATGCAACCTTAGCTGAATGTAAAGACAAGCTTAAGTTGGTAGACCTTGGCATGGGGGGGGGGGTATCAACTCAATTCCCTCATAAAATTACTATTTTCACCTCGATATTATGGAAAGACTTCACAAGAAAAGAAACCTTCCTCTTCAGCTATGACTTTATTTGGCATCTTTGTAGAATCCTCAGTGCCTATCCGAGATGAGAAAGAAGAGACATTTGTTAGAGACTGGATCTATAGAGAAGAAAAATATATGCACAATGAGAACTTCTCTCCCTCTCTTAAGGCTTATGGAAGAGGGTATACTTTTTTCAGATAGATGGGCTATCCCAGACACGACCCTCTTAATCAAAATTTGGATGCTAGAGATGAACCTCTTGATCATGCTCTTTTTGGATGCAATTCTAAGAATCCGGTTGGCCTAGGCTTTTCAAACCGCAATAAACACACTACTCCTATCCTTGATAAGTCAGATAGTGAAGATGAACCAGAATACATACATAATTTGACAAATCAGAAATATATGTGTGAAGATTGGGTCCCTTCCACTAATCTCCTTTAGGGAGATTTTGATATTCCGGTCGCTCATGCATCAGTTGCAACTTTAGAACAAGATGAATCAGATATAGAAGATCCTTTCAGAGAATGCCAATAAAAGAATATTGTTTGTTTAATGGAAAGAGAAGATTTTTCTCTTGATGATACTACTGCCCCCACATCTAGATGTCCCAAACCTTCATGGTGTAAACATCCTAGCCGCAATTCAGACACAAATTCACATGAGTATGAATGGGACTCCTTCTCCAAGTCTTCCACAGCCGATAGAGATATTGATGTTATTCACATTTATAGTTCTCAACTCGAGGTAGCCAATGAGTCACATGTAGGATTAAAGGATTTGAGCCCATGTGTTGCCTTAGTGGACAATTCTTCACTTGTTAGGACAAATCCTGATTGTGGTAGCTTAGAAGGATACTTGACGGACTCTGACTCTTCGGCCACCAGCGATAATATCATTCACATTTATAACCTTGAACCAGTCGTTGACTTGCCTCTCATTCATCCCGACCTCATTGATTGGCCCCAACACTATCAAGAACATGAGCTCTTAACATTTCAAAATAATTATGAGATAATATGTTACCTAAATGCCATTGAACCCATAGTCTCTTCCACCAGTGAACCGGCTACCAGCATGACAGAGCCAGACATCAAGTACCTTAGTCACAAAATAAAAAATAAAAGAAAATCAAAAGAATATGAGTTTTGATGGTGAAAACCATTGTGTGGCGGTGTCAGAACTGAAAAAAGTAAAAAGAAATGATGTATCCAAAGGTGAAAACCTCTCTGAGGCACCTAAGGATGAGGCACTTGATCATCTTCCTAGCTACTTTCAAGATAGATCTTCAGTGATTATTGAACCAACACAAGTAGTCAATTTGGGTACAGATGAGGCTCCATAGATAGTACACTTGGCTAAGTCCTTGTCACCAAAAGAAAAAGAAGCTTACACTAAGTTCTTATAGAAAAAGAAGATCAAGTTTGCATAGACTTATTCAGATATGCCAGTGTTGGACATTAATCTTATCATGCATCACTTGTCCATAGCTCTGGGTGTCAAACCAGTTAAACATAAATTGAGAAAGATGCATCCTCACATAGCCTTCCTAGTCAAAGTAGAATTGGAGAAACTTCTTGGTGCAAGATTCATAAGAGCTATCACCTATGCCGAATGGATATCAAACATTGTACCAGTTTCCAAACATGACAAATCCATTCAAGTTTGCACAGATTTTAGAGATGTCAATAGAGCATGCCCAAAGGATGATTTTCCACTTCCCAATATAGACATGATAGTGGATATGACTGCGGGTTATGAGATTTATTCCTTGATGGATGGTTTTTATGGATATAATTAGATTAAGATAGCTCCTGAAGATCAAGAAAAGACTGCATTCACCTATTCATGGGGTACCTATTGTTGGAACGTTATGCCTTTTGGATTAAAAAATGCAGGAGCCACCTATCAATGAGCTATGACAACCATTTTTCATGACATGATGCATAAAAACATGGAAGATTATATGGATGACACCTTGGCCAAATCTAAGCAAAGGGACACACACTTAGATGATTTGGAAGTCATTCTAGACCGCATGGAACAATTTCAACTAAGGTTAAATCCTTAAAAGTGTGCATTTGGAGTCACCTCTAAAAAAATACTCGGATTCATCATTTCAGCAAAAGGAATAGAGGTAGACCCTGAAAAAGTCCAAGCAATCATAGATATGCCACCTCCTAGAAACATTAGTCAAATGAGGAGTCTTCAAGGACATCTTCAATCTATAAGGAGATTTATTTCACAATTGGTGGATAGAGCTCAACCCTTCAACAAGAACTTACACAAAGGAGTTAAATGTGTTTGGAATGAGGATTGTCAAAAGAGCATAGATCAAATCAATAAGTACTTGGAAAATCCTTCCATTTTAATGCATCATATCCTAGGGAAAACACTTATTCTATACATTTCAGCGATAGTATCTTCCTTGGGGGCATTACTAGCTCAACTTGATGAAAATGGGAAAGAAAGAGAAATATACTACATTAGTCATACTCTTGTTTCATATGAGGTTAACTACACCAGCATTGAGAAAGCTTGCCTTGCAGTTGTGTTTGCTTCCCAAAAGTTGAGACATTACATGCTTGTGCACACTATACACCTCATAGCAAAAATAGATCCACTCAAGTATTTGCTAAGTAAGGCTGCCCTCACAGGTGGACTTCCTAAAAGGATGATGACACTTTTAGAGTTTGACATAGAGTATATTGAGTGAAAAGAAATCAAAGGACAAGCCATAGCAGATCAATTGGCTGACTTCCCAATAAAAGATAATGCACCTATTCAAGTTGACTTCCCAGATGAGCATCTCATGTACATGATGCAAAGAACATGGAAGATGTTCTTTGATGGATCCTTTATGCAAAATGGTTTAGGAGTTGGTGTGTTGTTTGTTTCTCCTCATGGGTACACGATTCCTAAGTCTTACAAGTTATTATTCCCATGTACAAACAACATTACTAAGTATGAAGCTTTAACAAATGGACTTAAAATGGCCATAGAATGGAGAATCATAGAGTTACACATCTATGGGGATTCATAGTTGATAATCAAGTAAGTTAATGATGAATATCAAACAAAACATGAGAAAATGGTACCTTACAAGCAAATGGTTGATTCCTTGAAATGATACTTCACATTTGTCACATTTCAGCAAATCCCTAGAGCAGAAAACAAAGTAGCTGATGCTATGGCTACACTTGCTTCACTCCTTTAGTTAGAGCAACATGAATCAAGATTTGAATTCCTAGTGGAAGAGCTACATCACCCTATCTATGAATCTCAAGAAAGCCATGTCATTTGTACCCTTGTTGGTCGTGAGTCATCTCGTTATGGTGCCATTTACTCATACCTTTGTGATGGCATTATACCTAAAACCTTTAATTGATCTGAATGCAGAAACCTTACCCAAAATGCCTCTCGCCATTCCCTTAACGCTAGTGATTTGTATAGGAGGGGTCTAGATAGAACACTTCTTAGATGCTTAGAAAAGGAAGAATCTGACCAAGTGTTAGTTGACATCCACGAGGGCATCTGTGGGGGACATTCCAATGGTCTTGTTGTGGCCTGAAGGTTTCTTAGGGAGCGATACTATTGGTCTACGATGCATATTGATGCAGTAGCTTTTGCAAAGTCATGTGAAAAGTGTCAAAAACATGGTAACTTGATACATGGTCCAGGTAGGGAGCTCATTCCTTCTATATCTCATTGGCCATTTTAGTGCTGGGCCTTTGATCTTTTTGGACAGATTTATCCCAACTCATTAGGTGGACACAAGTTTATTATCACTGCTACTGATTACTTCACTAAATGGGTAGAAGCTGTCCCACTTTATGTTGCCTCGGGAAAGATAGTCTCTCTATTCATTCTAAACCATATCATTTGTTGATATGGAGTACCTTCCAAGATTATTACTGACGCAAGAAATTCAAGATTAAACAACATTGGTCTTCCATTTAATTTTCGCAAAGAAATGGTCAAGCAGAGGCATCAAACAAAACCATTCTTAAAATATTACATAGAACAGTCTGTAAGAATGGTAGAGATTGACACTTACAGATAAATACAGCTTTGTGGGCCTATAGAATGAGTATTCGTACTCCTACTGGGGCTACTCCTTTGGCCCTTGCATATGACGCTGAAGCAGTGTTACCTTTGGAGGTTGAGATTCCTTCACTTTGAGTTTCCCTCCAAGGTCTAGTTATAGATGAAGACTACCGCGCCATGAGATTTCAAGAGTTAGGACTTCTAGATGAAAAATGTCAAGCATCATTTGTGATGACATGTAACTAATTAAATGATTGACTATATTAAGTTGAAGATGATGCAAGACATTAGATCAGTTAGTGGTTTGTATTATCATTGATGTCAACTTGATATCATCTATATGGTCATATACATAATGCCAAAGACTTCAAAGAATCAATGGAATAAAGGTTATGCTTTCAACAATGCATAAAATTAAAGTATTCACTAAGTGATAGACTACACCGGCGGAGTGCACACCATCGGTAAAGACAGAGATAAAGTCACAGTGATGCCCGACAAGCAGAAGACAGTGTTTCCCAATGAAGAAAAATCAAAGGATGCCCGACGAGATAAAAATAGTGTTGCCTGATGAGAAAGATCCAATGATGCCCGACAGATGGAGATCCTGAAGCTAACTGAAGAGACACCGACAGAACTAGCAGTTGTCACCGGCGACGAACTACAGAATTGACCGACATAATAGAGAGATCAAAAAATGACAAAATATCTAGCTGGCAGAGCTAAAGGATAGACTTAACTGGTTGTTTGATTTGTTTTATTCGACCACAGTTAAGTAAATGATTTGTACAGTTGGCAAGAAGATAACTACGAGATAAATCAGGAGTTAAAGCTGTAAATCAATTTGGCTGGATTGTTCTTCACGCCAAGAATCAAGGACCAAAAATTAAGGAATATCATGTCTATATAAGAGACAAGCATAATTCAATTCCATAAGCAATCAGATACATGGGGGAGTGAAATGATAGAAGATGCTGAAGAGAAACTGATGAAGGTTAAACTTCATGTAGTCCTGATCAATCAAGCTAAGGGAGAGCTAAAGAATTCTGCAGACACCGATGAATAGAAAAGCACAACATCATAGAGCAAAAAGAGTTAAGTACAAAGGAATTGAATTGATACATTGATCAGAAAGATATTGTAAGTTAATAGATCTGAAAATCTGCAATTCAGTTGCATTAGAAACAGGTTATTGTGTTTCAGTTTAACCATTGATGCATTAAGTCTCTTAATAGATCAAGACTTAATAGTCTTTTGTAATTGATGTATATTCTAACATATTACAAGAAGGTTGACTCATGATAGTAGTACCGGTCTTACCTAAAGCCTATTGACAGTCTAAGAAGGAGGCTGATTCAAGGATAGTAGTATGATTTGCATAAAGCCTATTGACAGTCATGAGACTGACTCAAGGATGGTAGCGTAGATGCTAGATACTTAGTGACAACCTATGTATAAAAATTCTCTAACAAGGTCATACTTAACTGTGTGTTTGTAACCTTTAACAGGGTTGGCTCCTAACAGGGCTCACTTCAGAAGAGTGAAAATTCGGGGTACCAGTCCTAGTGGTTTTTCCCTTAACAGGGTTTCCATGTTAAAATCTGTGTTATGTGTATGGTTCATTACTTTATTATTTTACATTCTACATATGCATTTTTGGATTGATTGGTATACTCTGCATATTTACTGAGTATCGATAAATATAGTTTACTGCTTATCGGTTATCAAGGAGAATAAGAACAGACAAGGTAAACCTATAGACAGTTATTTGTTTCAAGTATTTCAAAGGCATGCATCTTGTAGGGACTTAATAATTGGAGAAGTATTGATTGGTGGATTAAATTGGATAAATTTTTGAGGCCACTGATTCACCCTCCTCTCTCAGTTATTACTAAGACATTTGACCATATGAGGGTTTATCAAAAGCGCATGTCCAAATCCTTCAACAAAAAGGTTCACCGTAGAGAATTCCAGGTGGGAGATCTTGTCCTACGTGAAAATCCTAAGAATCAACAACATAGAGATCAAAATGGTAAATTTAAACCTAATTGGCTTGTACCTTACATCATTATAGTGGCTTTTGGGTTAGGTGCTTATTTACTATCTACAGAAGAGGGAGAACAACTCCTTGATCCTATCAATGTCTTGCACCTGAAGTTATATCCATGATGCCCATTCTGTCTAGGGGCATCCTTTGTACATAATTATTGATCTTGAAAAATCCAAAAAATGATGTATTGTCAAAAATGCTAAAAATTGGAAAATGTCTTGAAAAATGATCATCTTGGTGAAACCTAGCAATAGGCGCTTTGATGTATCTCCAAAAAAATATATATTCCAAAAATACAAAAAAAATAAAAAAACTCAAAAATTAAAAAAAATAGAAAAAGTGCCTTTGTGAAAACCTGGAAACAGGCGCCTTGGTAGCAAAAACTCAAAAAATTATAAGAAGTCTTGAAAAAAAGAACAAAAAAATAAAAAATGGAAAAATGGAAATTTTTTAATTAAATCCAAGTGGTGAAAACCTTGAAATGGGCGCTACTTGAGGCCTTTGCACCCCTATTTCTTAGCGTGTATCCTCGATACTTAGCCTTTCTCCATCATGCCTTTTCCTTTTTTCCTTGGTCTAGAATTGGTCTTTGTCTTTGTCTAGGGGGCATACCTATGTTAGCTTTGACCTCTTGGATGCGTTAGTCTTTAGGAGAACTCACAAATGGTGTTTTTCAACACCACCCCAACTGTATTTTTCAATACAACCCCTGACGTCAAGTGTTTTTCAACACTTATTGGTTTGGTATTACCTAGTTTTTTCATGTGGTTTTACCTGCTTGCAAGTGTTCAATCCTTATCCTCAGAACTCACTATCAGTTAACACACTTAAATTTTTAAACACAACACTTAATGCTTGAGCTATGTCATGATCTTTTCTTTGTGTTCTGACTGTTATTGATTTTTGTTGAGTGTCCTTGTCTAATAAGTCTCTTCGTGATGCATAGCTAGAGGACTTGGGGCATGGGGCATGTTTTTATTTGCTTCCTACTTTATGCTTAATTGTTTTTGCACAACCGTTCTTCTGGTCATCCTGGCCTCATTGCCTTGATACGAGCATGGTTTTTCTACATTAAATTGGGTAAGCTAACATCATAGTCATCTTGACCTTTATGTCTTTGATGCTTATGTTAGAATATTTCCACATTCCAATCTGATATTAATCACATTCATATCTTCATAGTTGCGCTTGTGACTAGTGATGATTGTGTGATTTTCTGATGTCCGTTAATAATGGCCCAATGATGAAAATAAGTTCCTTAACATTTTCTAATGAATGATGAACACAAAGTCCTATGTTACAGTTACTCTATTGCAAGTACACCTTTGCATTTTCATGTAGCTTGCATTGTTAGACCTCATGTTAGTTTGCATTTTTAGGCTGCATTATGAGTTTGCGAGGGTTTTCCTTCATCTTTCTTGTGGACTTTTAATCAACTGTAGTCATGTTTGATCTTCATTTCCTTATCTTCTTTCGTGATCTCAATCGAAATTTTCTATCTTAAACAGTTGATTGATTTTGGGGCATTCTCTTTCTTAAGGAAAATTCTCTTTCTTCTCTCCATTTATTTCCACCTCTTCCAAACTTCTATCTTCCATTCGCTTTCACCCCACTTCTTTTCTTCTAATTCAACCTTGAGGCATAATATTTCATGCTTGATGATCTACCTTGGTTTTGTGATCCTTATATATTTCATCTTACATCAAGAACCTTATCTTTAGTTTGATTTGATCAAATTTATCAATATGTTGTTTCTCCTCTATCTCATTTCGATTTCAATCACGAGGGGGTAGTATCTATCAAACTTCAAATCCTTGATTCAACTTTATCAATCCTATCAATCGCTCTGCTTGGGGAAACCTTGCTTGAGATTCTTATCTTGGGCATGTTAATTACCTATTTACAGGGGTGTTGACCTTATCTTTTTCAATCTTCTTATCTTTTTCCTGATGTGCTCCCAAATCGATCACACATTTGGGTTGTTTTGTGAACCCAAATTAATCTCACACTTCAATTGCATTCTTTGACTACATGTGTTCCCATAAAGATCACACATTAGCCAAAGAGGGGAAAATTTATGTACCCTTAAATGGTCACCTAGACTATGGGCCCCCATTCTTCAATTTATCAAATGACCAGAATCAATTTATCAAATTCTTGAATCAATGCTTTGCAATATTTTTAATTCAAATCAATTTCCTTGATCAAATCGTAATTAATTCAATTATTTCAATATTTCCTAAGGTTTGATCATTTCGTCAATTATCTTATTTAATTAAAAGAAAACAATCCCTTTTTATTAAATAAAATAATCTTATTTAATTAAAATCCCTTTTTAATTAAATAATCTTATCTTATTTAATTAAAATATCCCTTTTAATTAAATAAAATAATCTTATTTAATTAAAAAAAAATCCATCTTTTAATTAAATAAAACCCCCACTTAAATCCCTCTTTGTTGAAAAAGGAAATAAATTAAATAAAAATAAATAAAGTTCCTTTTCTTCACACATATTCCTAAGTGGTAGGCTTTTTGCCTCTTAATCATAGCCTTTGATTTTACCTTTTGAAGATATGAGCACATGGATCAACCAAGATTTAATCTCCACCATTGCTCATTTATTTTCGCCTCTTAATCTCCACCGTCCATTGCTCTTTATAAGGAAACCTCTCCTTCTCATTTCTAGGTTAAAGATTTTATGCTATTGTTATGCTGCAGATTTG
The DNA here is from genome assembly GCA_018584345.1 of Thuja plicata. Classification (NCBI taxonomy): domain Eukaryota; kingdom Viridiplantae; phylum Streptophyta; class Pinopsida; order Cupressales; family Cupressaceae; genus Thuja; species Thuja plicata. The sequence goes on along the minus strand of MU224877.1, from coordinate 151,938 downwards.
GAGAGCAATTTTGGAGGAGAATTTGAGCATTTGAGCTTGGATATTGCAACTTCTATCTTCTTGTCTTCTTCTTTCATGCCCCACGACAATCCATTTAGATTAATTTTGCACTTGCATGTTAGATTAGATTCATGTTTTCTTTCATAGATTAATCTTGCATTTTTATTTCCTTTCATAGAATAATCACGCATTGTTATCATGTAGATTAATTTCATTTCTTGCATTGTTATCATATAGAATAGTTTTCATTTTCATTTGCATGCATACTTGATGATCATGGAGACTAGCACACTTGCTTTCCTCTTTTCCTCTTTCATTTTATGGTGTACTTGCATGGGCACAAACTAGGTCAATCTGAGGGCCTCCATTACAAACCCTTTCACTCCATGAATAGAGAGCTATGAGTCACCATTTGAGACCTCATTCTTGATAAATCTTAGATATAATGATTCATTGAAGTGTGACACATTTTTAGCACACAAAAGTTTGCCCTAAAGTTGATGTTGAGATTAAAATTTGAATAAGCCCAACTTTGGCCTCAAGTGTTGATAACTATATTAGATTTGCTTCTAATGTTGAGGTTTGAAAAACTAAGAAAGTTTGTTTTCCTAGTAATTTTTGAAAAAATAAAAGTTTTGACAAAATATTGTTGCTAAAACCTGGCTTATTCTTAAACCACTCCAAGATAGGTGTAAAGAGAAAAAAAACAAATAATAAATGGTTTCTATAGGATGTATTGAATTATACCTGTCGATTAATGAGACTGTATAGGATCCTTGTTAAAGGGGTCCAGGTTCCTGCATATGTAATTCATTTATAATATGTTAGCTAAAAATTACATGATACGTATGCTAAAAATTACATAGTAGACAACATGAACAATATGTAGTCATCATAGTCATTGTTTATTTTTGTATTCCTTACCTTTCCTTTATCTAGACTGTGAAGGATCCTCAACAAAAGGGTTGAAGATGTCTGTACTCAATTACCTGTTTCCACCAAGGGTGACAAAATCACAAAAAACATATACATGTAATCATCACCAATAATTGATCATAATAAGCATTACATTTGTAATTTGATAAACAATAAATACATTAAATATATGAGTAATAATAGAAACATATGTATCTTCATAAACATGTTGTAATCCATATGTATCATAAATCACATATGTATCATCATAAACATGTAATCCATCACATATGTATCATAAATGACGATCTATCACATAGCTAATAAACAGTCCACATTCCATAAATAAACATAAATTTTAAAAAATGTCACACAAAATGAGGGCTAGCTGATACTCTCTCTATCACCATCTCCTACGGGTGACATGGTTCTACTATTAGGACCTGCTAGAGGTGGAACATGAACTAAAAATATTAAAAGGTACATCATGAATTAATTATGCAATGGCATTAGAATTCAACTCATCATCATGACCATCATCATCGTCGCCGTCATCATAATCATCATCATCACCATCACCATCACCATCACCATCACCATCATCATCTTCTTCTTCATGAACATTTTCATCAGGTTCATCATCAACTAACTTTCGATCATGACCATCATCTAATCATCTTCTAATTCTTCGGTATCTTCTTCTTCCATCAAATTATACTTTACCAACCTTCCTCTTGGATCATGTCTAACAACAAATGACCAACCTAGTTTATGTGGAACCTCTGAGTAAAATACCTTCTCACATTGGCTTGGAAGAACATAGGGCTCATCTCCAATTGGCTCAAACGACCTTGTATTAGCCATTGTAAATCCATTATCATGTTCAATAACAGTTCTATCAGGATCATTTTGATTCAGTTGTAGCATCTACCATTGAATGATGAATATAACTAATTTGAAGGAATTAAAGTCACACTCAAGTATATCATCCAAAATGCTATAGTATCAATTTTGAGTATTGAGGATGTATGTCATTTCCAGATGAAATATTAGTCACCTCAAATACTACAGTTATCCTAGAATCACAAGTTTTCTTCGTGTCATCCAACTTTTTGATGCAAAATTTATGACCATTGCACCACATGTAGCGTTGTGGTGTTTGACCTACAGTATGTCAACCATTTAAAAATTATTGCATTGTGAGTTGATAAACTTATAATTTATTCTTGGTCAAATGTATGTAAAAAACAATATATATATACACATCAACACAATTAAAATAAATAAATAATATGGGTGATTATTAAATTTATACGTACCTGTTTATCTCTCAAACCATATGCTAAATCAATTTTCCTTGGCATAACATTGGAATCCTCATTACGATGAGCTTCTTTAACCAATGAAGCCACACCTTCTCATGTTTATGCGCGATCAAAATATTTACATCGTTTAATCAATACCGTCATCCAATCAAGATTGTTTTTAATATACAAATGTAGTGCATCCCACTCTTGACCAACTATACAAAAAATAAATAGACGACTTACAACTGATATATATTGAAGATTAAGAATTAATTAGCTACAATATATAAAAACCAAAGGTAAAATATATTCAAATTAATGTCCATGAAAATATTATAATTACCTCTCACTTTCCTCAATCTACCTTTCCCAATCAAGTACTCCCCTTCAAATTTGTTAATGGAGTTGGGATCCCAAATGCAATCTACATGGATCTTTACTGCAAACTTAGGAAGATATTCAATAATGTACACCATAGTCTGGTATATTATATATCCCTCCACCATAGAACCTTTAGAATGTGCTCTTTTTTAAACCAAAGCCTTCAAAAATTTCAAGTGCCTCTCAACCATCCACATTGACCTTGTATGTACAGGTCCACACAATTTAATCTCCTCAACTTGGTGTATGAGGTAGTGTTCTTTTACATTGAAAAAAGTTGAAGGTAGACACTTTTTCATTTCACACATTAGATGATGAATTTTTATTTTTTAATATTTTATATCTTCTTTATGGATTTATTTAGATGATAACCACCTACAAGAGATTCAAAACACAAATACATTAACGAGGCTTTAAAAAATGATATACAATATATTACATAACAAGTAAAACAAATCTTATGGGTATAACAAGTAAAAATGGTCTTTTAATAAAATACCCTTATGGGTGAGCCTTTCAAATCTTCCCCTACATCTTTGGTTGGAATCTATTCTGGAATCTATGGGAGAGGCTATTGGGGATTTTCAGATGGTTGATGCAGTATCCATTAACATTTTCACCCAACGTATGATCGTATCCTAGTGGAGGTTGATGTTTCTAAGGGTCTCCTTGAGAAGATGAATTTGGTTTCTCCTCGGGGCTCTTGGATCCAAACTCTATATTATGAGGGAATCTTGTTCAGATACAGAAAGTGCCACAAGACTGGCCATATTGCTGCCCAATGTTTATCAGATAGGGTAAAATTGAATAAATTGCCTTCTTGGTGGGTGGGCGTTGCTGACCACCATTATATGGTTAATAAAGTTTCTAAGGATGAGGGTATGGCTGGTTTCCCCTCTCAGGATAATCATGCTACTGCTGATTCTATTGATGTTGTCTCAGATGTTGTCTTGGTTTAGACAGTTGATGTTGTCCTTTCAGGTGTTGCGGCTACTATTCCTATCTGGATTGTTGATGATGTCTTTGGTTTAGCTGTCCCGCCTATTGGTGCTTTGGTTTTTGATGTTCTAGTTTCTCCAAGGGGATTTGGCGAATGGTGATGATGTTGTCCCTATCCCAGCTAGGGATGCTAGGGTGGCTAGCCTTGCTTCTCAGGTCGTGGGATTTTCTGTTAATTCCTTGTCTTGGTAGAATGCAGTTATGAAGATGGAGGATGGATGGACAATAGTTAAAGGAAAGAAATTAAAGTCTCCCAAGCCTCCTTTTGATATGAGTTTACGGTCACATAAGGGTGGACTTAAATGATTTTCTTGATTGCCCTTTATTCTAGACTATTGGTCTGGTCTCAGTTTCATTCTGTGGGAATGATTTTTTGTTCCCTTTGGTGTGTTAGGTATTGATCATAGTAGTTTCTTTGTTCTCTTAACGTTCTATCTTTCGATGTTTATTTGTACAAGGTTTCGGGTCCTCTCAAAACCTATTTTTACTTAATCAAAATAAGTAAAAAAAATCACAAATATAAGATCTATAAAATAAATTGAACAAATATCACTACTTACCTCATGTATTTTCCAAGATCATATATAACTTTCTTGATATTATTGTTGAAGTGGTCTGGGAGAGATAGAGGTAGAACATACTACAAACATTATAAAATGATATTTTCATTGTATATTAACATAATACAATGAAAAGTACATGTAGTATACACATATATAGTAAATACACAAGAACATGAATTACCTTAATGAAGGTATTCCAATCATGCATTTTCATCCATGGCCCAAATTAACTTTTGTTTGATATGAGATTGTTTATGTTTGCATTAAATCCTATGGGAAATCAAATTTTTCGTATGACTTCTTTTATAGCATTTCTTTGCTACTCCGTTAATAACCAAGAAAGGGCACTTATATTAATATGATCTCCATTTATATTTGATTGAATGACATTTTTCATTGCATGATTGGATTCCTGAATGTCACTACAAATTTTGACAATTTTTTCTTTGTCACGCCTTCCATCCAATATTTTCCATAATGCTTCTATTATATTATTTTCAATACACATAGTATCAAACAAATGCACAATTTGTAGCTTCTCGTAGTAGGAAAACCTCCCAAATTGTCTAGGATAACTTTTTAGTCCCTTTGGAAGGTGGTCATTAATGCCTTTACAACCTTCATGATCATCAATTACATCATCAATAAATAAAATACAATATAAAAATATAAATTCCAAACATAAACCATTAGATGGAATGACATTACCTTGATGATTAATTCTATTATATTCCAACTTCCATAGGCGAGGTGTCATTCTTCATGGATTTGATGTAGTCTCTTCTTTCCCATTGAAAATATGTTTTCAGTATTTCGATACTTATGATTTTTGTGGAGGAAGTGCCTATACTCATTAAACACCTGCTTTCCTAAACTTTTTGAATGACAAGATTTCATCTTTGGACAAAAAAATGGACATGCAAATTTTCCTTTTATTTTAATACCTAGAAGATCATGTATAATTGGATTAAATATGTTAATTTTTATAATTATAATTATCATGTGCAACTTGAACACTATAACATACCACAAAAATGTGTTATCCCTAGGACATAATGAATTGTCCATACAAGCATTGCATGAAATTGAAATTGTCTTTGTCCTATTGGAAAGTGGCTTGATCAGTATTGCTTATAGGTTGTGATTTATGGCAACACTACTCATTGGCATGGTCGCTTGGAGTACAATCTAGTTTTGGATATTCAGTTTTGTAAAAATGACTAAGTCCAGGATGCAGTTAATAAGGTAGAATCACATAGTTTTGACCAACGAGCACCATATGCATCAAACTAAGGTATGCGAGATTAGAGAAGTGTACTATGGGATAGTATAGACCTTAATTTAAGGTCACTTAGCTTTTAGAGTTGACTAGATAGATTTACAACATGTTGAAGTTAGGCAAAGACAATACACCATCGATACAAGGAAGATGAATGCTCGCGATGATTAAGGGAGTAATTTGGGGAATCCAGAAGTGCTACTTTGGATTTGGATTGGGTCCTACCTTAATTTTGTTGAAGTATCATTTTTGACTATGTATTTTCTATTTGTTTAAGTGTTGGACACATTTTGTAATGTTCTTGTGAGCTGACTGGAAGAACCTTTTTGAGATTGAGTATATAAGTATAGTTGTTTTATGATGCAGAGATATGTGTGGGATGCGTAGATGCATTGTGATGTTAGAATCAAATATAAGTTGATGTGAGCTATAATTGAGACTAATTAAGCATAATAAATGCTTATTTTTTTCATTTTTATAAATCATTGTAACATAAAAGTTTTTCTTTTTAAGAGTAGGGTGCTCATTGTGTACCCCTAACAGGGTTTTTATCCTTTAACATGGATATGTACTAAATGTAATATTCAGCTCCTAAAAAGGCTAGGTCTCCTAACAAAGACATTATACTCTTAGTAAATTATTTTTGGGTATCATCCCCACCGGGGTTTTCCCTTGGCTAGGGTTTCCTCATGAACAAATGATAGTGTTATTAGTTGTTTACTTTATGTGTGTGTTCTATTTATTTCAGTACTTGTATGGTTAAATTTGAATTAGTTAAATATTTTTATAAAGTGCTATAATACTGATTCACCCCCCTCTTAGTATTACTTAATAATAACAATTGGTATCAAATCTTGTGGCCCTTGGAGAGAAATCCTAACTTCTTAAGGGAGATCCAGATGGATTCAAGAAATTTGGAAGAGAACTTTGAGACATCACTTGAAAACCTTGATAAGGATAAAGATGAAAATGGTGATTTTAAATTCAAATTGAGAAGAGAAAAAGGTTTCATCAAGAAGCTTAAGGAACAACTTGAACTTTTTAGGAACCAAAGGAAAGACCTTATGGAAAAGATAAAAGAGGAATCTGATAATGATTCATCGGATCAGATCAAACAACTTAAACATGAAAAAGAAGCATTGAAGCAGGAACATGAAACTAATTCTATTTAGATGGATAAAGAAATTCAACAAGAGAGAGATGGAAAAACCAAAATTCAAGAAATATTAAAGAATGCAAATTTTAAGATGGGAAATATGTAGGTTGAACTTGATGACTACAGAATCAAGTATTATGAATTAGAGAAATACAACCAAATCATTAAAGGATAACTTGTTGAGGCTAAGAATCACATTGAAAAGCTTCATGCAAGTAGTGACAAGATTGATGAAAAAAGGGAAAGAAAAAAGCCTAAAGGTGACATGACAGGAGTTGGCTTTGATAAAGCTGAATGTTTAAATCTCAAGAAAGGAAATCTAAAGAAAAGACAGATATAGAAAGACATACAAAAAAACCTAGAGAGTAGATCATATATTTTAGAGGTAGATGATTTGGATGTAACAAAGTTAGTCATATGAAGAGGGATTATAGAGGTAAAGCTCCTTACAAGCCCTTTTCTGGTTATTGTTTCAATTTCTATGAATATGGACACAAGAAGATTGAATGTAGAAAACCTTATCAGTCCTACACAAAACATGAATACATCAGAGAAGAAACAACAACTAAGATAACATGTTACAAGTGCAAAAAATTTGGACACATCACAAGGAACTATAGGTTACAGGTTAATCAGAATAGATCATCCCCTACATGTTATAAATGTAACAATCAAGGACATATAGCAAAGTTTTACATGTATAATGGAGATGCAATTAAGAGAAGACCACCACCTATTGTTTTAAATAAAAATGTTGGTGATGTTGGAAAAAGTATGACATAATACATGTAAGAATTTGACAGTCGATTTGTGAAGGAGAATGGTAAATTCTGGAGAGCGAAGGAGTAGAGTGAGCCTAAGGTTTAGGGAGATTCAGTAGATGCTATTGAACCCTCGCCTGATGTTGCTACATCTACCTAAATGGCCAAGCATGGCCTTAGGGGGAGCTTTGGAGAAATATAACATAAATATATCTAGCCCCTGTTTATGTGGAATAAGCTTCTGCAAGCTTATGGAGAGTATATATGATTGGTTTGAAATGCCTATATGAGATCACATAGTTATACACATTGTATCTTGTGATCACCAGATTGATGTTCGACTGGATCATTTGTAGACTTATGAGCTCATTGGGAAATGTGTCGATTCTTACATAGCAAAGTATAAGTTTATTCACTTGAACATATCTGATCACTATTCGAGAAGAGGTGAAGGAGACCAGGGAAAAAAACAAACAAGCTAGGGCATTTTTGTGATCGTTGAGCGTGCATACTCAGATTCATCAAGGAAAAGGTATTTTGATCACTTGGAAGATTTTGATTACTCTGGATACTCCCTTAAAATTTGATGTTAGTGAAAGACTGAGATATAAATTCAAGAAACATCTCTTCAATTCTACTAAAGATGATCCTAAAGTCACATTTTCACAAACACCCTATGATGTGCTTCATGTGGAAGACATTAGGGTATACATTCACTGCAAATATGAGTCACTAGGAGACTTTGAGATCTTCAAAGAGATGAAAGACATGATCAAGGAGGATCCAAAATGGAATGATAAGTTTTCTCATTTATAAAACCTTAGTATTATGCGAATGTTGGAACTCTTATATGAATTTGGCGAAGAAGAGTGGATCAAGATTGTTCTGAGCAGAGTTCATGATTAGTTTCTATGGATTGGTGTGTAGTCTATTAAGGTAATTAGTGAGGTGATACATGATGTTATAGGATTGGATAATTCAGGCATTATCCCTATTGTGGAGAAGAACACGAAGAAACAAGTGGAAACCCTAACACACTCTAGATGGGATAAGAGGGAAATGACCACAACCAACATCTTTGAGAAAGATGTGAGGTTGTTTTGTATGGTCTTAGGGTATAAGCTTCATTATAATATTCAACGTAATTTAGTTTTTGCAGGAGTCATTATGATGGCCTATAGATGGCAAAGGAGAATGTAAAATACAATCTATGCAAAGTTCTGAGACAACAATTTTTGGAGAATGTCAAGCAAATTAAGAAAGACAAATCAAAGACATTCAGGTTTGGATCGTTATTGATACATATTTACATTCATATAGTACATAAATTCCCTGGAATGCACCCTAGGGCATGGAAAGATAGTGAACCTACTGGGATTTAGATGACAAACAGTTATAGGAGATAGAATAGCACTTGGGTAGATGGGGAGCGTTGTTTGATATGTTTAAAATTCTACAATAACAAATGAAGGAGAGAGTAAGAATACCAGAATAAATGATTGAAAAGTACAAGGATACAATCTATTTCATGGTTGAAAATAATTGTGTATGCTTTGATGCAGTAGAACCTAGGAAGAAGTGGAGTTACCCTATGGGTTATGAAGTCAGTGCAGAAGTTCTAACTATGCAAGTAGAACATATCTTATCTTCTGAGATTGATCCTTCCGATAAACATGGGGATCTTATGAAGAGAAATAAGAGATCAGATAAGAATAGACCAGAGAAGCAAGGAGGAGAAAAGTTGAGAATATAGTTGACAATCTTGTAGCAAAGGTGGTTATTAACAAGGATGAAATGAAAGAAGTAAGGAAAAAGATAGCAAAAGGTATTTCTGGATTAGCGACCACTGCTCCTGCAACCCTTCCACCTCCAAAAACTAAAAAGGTTATTAGTCCACCTTCTACTATGATCAATGTACCTAGTACTACACCTACACCACCCAAGAGGATATTGTAGGTAGAGAAAACAAAAGAGATACCTATGAGAAGCACAAGGTCCTCCCAAAATATTTCACCACCTAAAAGATAGAGGACTGAAGTTGAAGAGGAGAAAGTAGAGAAAAAGAAAGTGGAAGAGAAGACAACATAGGAAAGACATATTTGGAAATCAAATCTAAAGATGTTGGCAAAGAGAATCATTGATCAAGGAAAGCTCAATCAATTGCCTAAATATTATGAGAGGTATGATGAGAAAGATAATATTCTAGTTGAATATTTTGTCATAGATCATATGCTTGTATTAAAAAAGAATTTACTTGAAATAGAAGGTAGTATTCCTAAGGAGCTGTATGAGAAATTGGAAATAAGGAAACAAGTAGCACTCATAGAGGACAATAAGATAAGAAGGAAATCCATAGATGATATGCTACCATTTGTCTCATATGATGAATATGAGAGGATACTAAAATCCATAAAACCCCTATTGAGAATAAAAGAAAGACTAATAAAGATTACGGGGAGGAAGTATGATGAGGTCATAGAGGACACCCATAAAGCTATTGATAAGGTACTAATGGAGACAAAAATTGAGAAGTCTTCACCTCCTAAGTCCAAGGCTACTAAGCCCAAAACTATTCTAAGAGGGGATTCCTCCAAACCTACAGTAATGAACATTGATTCACCTAAGGACGGAGATGATAACAGTAAGTTTTTCAGTACAGTCAAGAAACCAAACTTCTTTGTTGCTAGTGTACTTGTGTCTTTGGACATCTCGCGGGATACAAGTGACCCTTTTCAAGGGAATGCTGATACTATTACTTTTATTGATGGAAGCGGTGAACAAAATGAGACAAAGAAGGAAGTTGACACTAAGGCAGAACTAAAAGAAAGTACAGTTGAGGTAGTAAAGGAATCTGAAATTAAAGTTGAATTTAAACAAGAAACACATGTATCTGTTTCTTTAGATTTATTTTTGGCAAGTAGTTATAAACCTCTGAATACTGATGTCGATGGTATGGATGAGGATGAACTAATGAGGTTATATTAAATAGTCTTTACTAAGGCCAAGGAGAGGTCAGAACAGAAAACAAAAAATAAGTCAAAGGTATTAGAAAGAGAAGTTTATAGAATCAACAAACTTCTACACATACCTATCACTTTCCAAGGAAATGACACAGTTGACAACTTGAAAAAAGTTCTAGATGACTTTGATGCTCAGTTTGACTCTTTAGAGAAGGCCACAATAGTTAGAGCTAGAAAAGAGTACATGGCGAAGAATCTGGAAGAATTATGCAAGTCAATCAATTGGGATTTGGGTATACTGGACAATATTATTACTAAAGCAAAGTATTTTACAACTCATGGAAGAAAGGTATACGGTTATTGTATAAATCCCATTGTGCATCTAAAAGGTATATGGTTATTTTATAAATCCCCTTGTGCATTTGAAAGATATAGATAATATCATTAAGAATGAAAAAGGACTTTAGATGGATTGGTAAAGAGTTGTGGGTCCTTCTCATAAACTGTCACTAATTTGGATAAGGAAGTATCCAGGCTGTTACAAAAAATCAATGTGCTTGAGACCAAGAAAAGGAGAGTGTTGGGAAGATTTGGTGTGTTGAGGAGTCTAATCACTCCAAAACTATCACTTTTGGAAAAACACCTTTCACATGTGGAGAAAGTGAAGACATCTCTTACTGAAGACATGCCTACAACCCTTCTTTTTCTCTGAATGGTTTGATCCATGTTGGTCATATCTTAGTAAAGACATGAATTGCAGAGGCGAAGATCTTGGAAACCTCTTTCCAAGATTTACTTCACATGGTATGTGTTTTTGATGAGTAGTTGTGCAATTTTGATATGTATAAAGATACTATTTTTAGTACACCTTTGTCATTGATGTCAAAGGGGGAGTAATAAGTATGAAAATATGCACTTAGTCAGTAGTTTCGTATTGAGAACTTAGTCATTTTTCACTAAGTGATGCCATCAATGCCAAAGGAGGAGATTGTTGGAAAGTGGCCTGATCAACATTGTTATAGGTTGTCATTTATGGAAACACTTCTCATTGGCATGGTCACTTGGAGTACAATCCAGTTTTGGATATTGAGTTTTGTAAAAATGACTTAGTCCAGGATGTAGTTAAGAGGGTACAGTCACACAGTTTTGATCAACGAGCATCGTATCCATCAAACTAATGTATGCAAGCTTAAAGAAGTGTACTATGGGATAGTATAGACCTTCATTTAAGGTCGCTTGGATTTTAGAGCTGACTAGACAAATTTACAACATGTTGAAGTTAGGCAAAGATAATACAACATCGATACAGGGCAGATGAATGGTCACGATAATTAAGGGAGTAATTTGAGGAATCAAAAAGTGCTACTTTGGATTTGGATTGGGTTCTACCCTAATTTTGTTTAAGTATTATCATCAATTATGTATTTTCTATTTGTTTAAGTGTTGGACACATTTTGTGATGTTCTTGTCAGCCTACTGGAAGAACCTTTTTGAGATCGAGTATATAAGTAGAGTTGTTTTTTGATGTGAAGATATGTGTGGAATACATAGATAAATTGTGATGCTAGAATTAGATATAAGTTGATGCGAGCTATAACTGGGACTACTTAAGCATAGCAGATGCTTGTATTGTTCATTTTGATAAATCATTGTAATAGAAAAAAATTTCTTTGTAAGAGCAGTGTGCTCATTGTGTACCCCTAATAGGGTTTTTATCCTTAAACAAGGATATGTAATAAATGTAATATTCATCTCCTAAAAGGGCTAGGTCTCCTAACAAGGAAACTATACTCTTAGTGCATTATTTTTGGGTATCATCCCCACCGGGTTTTTCTCTTGGCCAGAGTTTCCTCATGAACAAATCATGGTGTTATGAGTTGTTTACTTTATGTGCATGTTCTATTTATTTCAATACTTGCATGGTTAAGTTTGATTTGGTTAAGTTTGAATTGGTTAAATCTATTTATAAAGTGTTGTAATACTGATTCACCCCCCTCTCAGTATTACTTAATCCTAACATGTCCTATTGGTCTAGAGATGTCATACATAGTGACACCATTCCATAACTCTAGAAACTCATCGATAAGAGGCTCAATATATACATTCATATCTTTAACTTAGCACTTACCTAGTTGAATGAACAAAAAAATTACATAATTATTATGACCATTTTACTGCAATATTTATAATTTAATGTAGATGATTATTAAATGAAAAAATACCTAGAACAATCATTGCCAAAATTATGCGCTACCTCTTTATTAACATCCATGGAGGAATGTTATTGTTGATAACAATAACATGCCACACTGAGTAAATAGATCTTAGCTCTCCAAATAGATTGACATCATCCGTTGCCAATGAAAGCCTGAGATTATGAGGTTCTTCATTAAAGTGTTGCAACTTTTACTCTATGTCCATAAATGTAGAACCATCTGCAGGCATTCGAATAATGTCATCTTGAATTCTATTGCGTGTATGGTAATCCATAAATTGTGCCAAGCTAGTGCACCTAAATAATCGTTGCAAACAAGGAATAATGGGAATATAATGAACAACTTTGCAAGGCACCTTTTTTGTTAGTTGATCTATTTGATATCTATTGATATGACATTCAGGGCATTCTGTTGCAAATTCATGTTGTTTATGATATATAATTTGATCATTGGGACATGCATCTATTGCTTGATACTCCATTCCAATATCTTTCAAAATGACTGATAATTCTCGGTATGAGCGAGGTAGAATATTCGATGGTGGTAACAAAAACTCACCTATCAATCTAAAACAAAAATTATAATTTGTTAATATAAAGAATATTAATGGTACATGTTTCACCCTTCATTAACTATAATGAAACTACAAAAAAAATAAATGAAAAAAGATGACATGTATGACATACCTTAACATACATGAGATTGTTATGTTGGATAAACCATTCATAACCTTCAAGTTCACCAACAAAAATACAAAAAAGAGAAGAGTTGTTTAGGAGCCTTTGTAAAGGGGTTTGTATGCCTTCTCAAGTAGAGGTAAATCATGAACAACATCAAGGTCATCTTGATCATCATGATCAACTGCGTCAGTACTAAATGTGTCATAGAGCAATGTGTTTTAACCATCATCTTCAATTGTGTTTTCTAGCGCATAATCATCTTAATCCATAGTATCATTATCTTCAGCTTCAGTATTCACACCTCCATGTTCCTCCACTTGGAAAACCACATTCTCTGGGCTTTGATGGTCCATCTCATGTGCCCTAGGGTGCTCCACCTATATAAAAATGATCAAAATAAATAAACGATGATCATGATCTCATCATCAAGTGATTTCTTATGTATATAAATTGTTAAAATGATATAATGAACAACTTACCAATGGATGATAATCATGCCCCCCTTCAATGTGCCCATATTGCCTACAATATTTCTCAGTTGTTTTGATTAGAATTCTTATAGTCTTTAAGCCCTAACAATTTTTGCAGGTACAATAACATTTCCCATCACCTTTTCTTTTCAAGCTAGACCACAATCTAGCAATTGTCTCATTATTTTGGTTCTTCGCTGATATTATCTAACACGGTCATTCTTCATAGGCAAAAACATCAGGCTATGGAAACTTCGGTCTTGTAACAATTCCCACCAAGAGGGACACATGAACATGAAATCTTTAAATATGTCCCTATCTATTTTTATGCTTTTATAAGATTATCCACTTCAATTTGATTTTTTTATAATTCCCAATTCACAAAGCTAACAATTCCTTCTTGGTTAGCCATCAACATTTAATCAAACACAACACCATATCTCTAATTAGTGGCAAAGATGACCTTTGTACTCTTGTGGCACTTGGTTCACTTAAGTAACCTTAGAGCCTTGAATTTATCGTGACCTTCTCATAATGAACATCATCTAAAATCAAGCTTGATCCACTAGGCATTGCCTTCACTGGCAATGAACATATAGGGTCAAGCATCAAGCTTGATCAACTCGTTATTCCTCGAGCCAAAAAATGAATGTAAATTAAATTTAAAGAATTGAAATGAGTAAACTAAACAAAATCTAAATAAATGAAATCAAAATTTTAAATATAATTAGAGATGCAAACCAATTTTATAAAAATAAATTTAAATGTAATAAGTTTTTATTGTATATGTCTCACAAATTTAATCATAAAATAATTATATAAGATTTCAAAATTTAAACCAAATTAAACTATTAAAATAGTATAAAATATTCCACTTTTGTTCAAGGGATAGGAGATTACAAGTTAGAGAGAAAACTAGTGTGTGGGTTTCTCATGTTGAATTTGGATGGTACCCATTGTGAGAATCCTTGTTGGGTAAATGTCCAAGAGTTGCCAAAATAAGACTACACAAATTGTAAACAAAATCATACTTGGACGAAGTTTTAGATTTATAATATTTTTGATGATGGTTTTCCTCCTAATGCTATCATGAGTGCAAGAAGGCAGAAAATTCATTTACCAAAGTTGGGTAAACCTATCTCATTCCTCTTTCTTCGTGACTGCTCATGGCATGCCTATGATGGTTTAGTTGCTCTTCTTGAGTTGGATCTACCTCTAGGAGCATACCAAACTCTTATGGGGTTATGTGTTTTGTTTTTCTCATGTGCCACACCATTTCACTAGAATGGATTTTGTAATGCAAAGTTTTCCTCAAGCCATAGGGCATTTGGGAAGATTGGAAAACAAAGCCTCCATTCAAGAGAAATCTTTTGCAATATCTAATGAATTTTTTTTTATGATATAAGTACAAAACTGGGTCAGAAGGTTCTTGCTCCCTAAGGAACCTTTCTCTATAGTCTTGGAAAAAATACCTCCTTCAGTTTGAGTTGAGTTGTGAAGGCCTACTTTTGAGGGAAATACCCCTATGCTCCTCAACAAAGGTATTTTTTATATTTATCGCCAACAACTTTATTTGAGTCATTTTGTTTGAATTATGCGCAATCATGAAGCACATTTAAGTTACTCCTAAGTGTACACTCTAGTACGAGTTATTTCACCCTAGCACCATTGCAAAATGAGTCTTGAGTTGCTCAATTCACCATATAAGGAAGTTATCCATGGACTCACATTTCTTTGTATTGCTAACTATGCAAAATTAGCTTCAAAAGGGAAACTATTTTGAAATGTTTTAAGTTACTCGTTCTATGGGTACACTCTAGGTTAAAAGTTATTTCACCCAACCACTATTGAAGAATGCGGTCTCCATTCCATTGGTTGCTTGTATCTTTAGTTTTTTGTTCCTTTCAAGTTTTGAATTGTTCTATAAAGTGGTCAAACTATCAATTTTTTTGGCTTTTTGTATATTTTGTGAGTTATGTGCCCTTTCGATTTGATCTTTTGAATTTTACTCATTTTTCTATGGGTTCATAGATACCCTTAGTAAATTTATACAATATATACTAAAATTATAATAATTCAAATAATAATCACACAATAAATATACATAAAAATAATATTAGAATTAGTTTGGCCCCTATGATGTAGACTAATGTGTGTTGCTAAAAAACACATCAAAAGTGTAGTAAAGCCCTCCCACAAAGAGTTACAGTGACACTTCACCTGTAACAATTTATAGTAAGACCCAGAAAAAAACAAAAACAAAAGATAAGTAAAAATGATTCACCCACCCCTAAGGAGTTTTTAGAATCAGCTTTGTCAACACAACTAGGGAAAATATACATCCCTCAAGAGCTAGTTGAGTTATTCTCAAAGCTCAAAGGCTTTCATTTTAGCATCTTCAATAAAAATTCAAATTCAAACTAATAATGAGGCTTAAGTCAAAGCACCCACCACCTTAAGTCTTCATATACACTATCAAAATGGATTTCACAAATTTGTGTGGAGTGTATCTTTAATAATCACCAATGTGATTATGTGTAAATCATTGTGAAACAAACAAAATTGTTGGTTCTTTGGATACTCAAGATATAGATTTTAACAAAGAGTCAATCAAAGAAAACTTAGTGAACCAATGGTTGGGTTTAGGTGGAACTGTGGAAATGAAACGTCCATAGATAATTTCTTCCCATTTCAAATTGAATTTTGATGTCCTTTCATATTAATCAAACCACCATTGACAACATATCCTTTATGATCTTGACAATGAACAAGTTATTTGTATTTGGTTGATGTCTACATGTTCTGAAATTAACTTGTAATGATCCATTAGGGTTGGTCATCGTCAAAAGAACCTTTGCAGAAGAAAGGATGTGTTATCTAAGTGTTTTTTCGAAAGATTTTATGGATGAATAGTATGACTGTCATGACTATGATAGTACAGTCATAGACATACTTGTTTGTTTTTTTACCCTGTGGTATTAGCTATGGAATGAATGGGAAAATATTGGATACAATTTGTGAAACTTTCTTTGATGTGTGCTTATTACACCAAGTCCTCCCACAATAGAAAAATTCAACCACAAACTGCAAATATGGTGCTTGCTACACCCATAGACAAGTTTGAAACTAGGGCACGACATTGGAAAAGAAATAAAAAATGCACTGCGCAAAAACGTGTACCCTAGTAGCAAATTTTTTATTAAAAACAATGTAAAATCACAAAATAATTCTCCAAATGCCAAAAATGGGAAGATAAATGCATGAATCGAGTTCAGAAAGATAAAGACATAGATATTTGTAGTCATTTCAATTTGAATGCATATCCTATTGAACTCACCTAGCATGTGTGCTTCTGCGTCGACTGTCCCTTCAACCAATTTTTTGACTGTGCCCGTGTATTATAATGAACCCGTGTATATTACTCTTTTTTTAAAATAAACCCTTGAACATTACTTTTGTCTTTCATCAGAATTTTGAAGAACATGAGCAATGTTTAAAAAAAAAATGCCTTGTAAAATCTGACAAAGCAAAAGAAATCCTATAGCTTGTTGGAAATGTTCATTGGAAAATTAACCCAAATGAGTTAGTGATATCTGTCACTACCCTGAAGTTGAACAAAAAAAAAATATATCCCCAAGTAGTGCATCCTATAGAGTCCTTGATGCAAGCTAAGGCTCAAACAAAGATAATTTTATGTTTGGAATAAATTTGAGCATGCATGCCCATTATGAACTGATTTGGTTTAATCCATTACACATAATGCTTAATACCCATCCCATGCACATGATGACATGTAACTGATTAAATGTTTGATAATGTTAAGTTGAAGATAATGCAATTCATTTAATCAGTTAATGATTGTATTTTCATTGATGTCAACTTGATATCATCTGTACGGTCATGTACATAATGCCAAAGACTTCAGAGAACCAAAGGAACCAAGGTTATTCTTTCTGCAATACACAAAAGTCATGTATTCACTAAGTGACAAACAACACCGACGGAGTGCACACCGACGGATAGAGAAAAGAAGAATAGTCACAGTGATACTCGATGATCAGAAGTACAATGTTTCCCAATGAAGCAAAACCATAGAGTTCCCGACGAGTAAAGTCAGAAGGGTGCCCAACGAGAAACAACACAAGGTTTCCCGATGAGTAAATTTCCAATGATGCCCGACAGACTGAGATCACAAAGCTAACTGGAGTCTCACCGACGGATCAGTCAGTTGTCACCGATGACTAACTACAGTGGTGACTGGCATAACAAAGAGTTCATAAAATAACAAAATATCTAGCTGGCAGAGCTAAATAAGGACTTAATTGGTTGTCTACTTTGTTTTATTCAACCAAAGATAAGTGATTGATTTAAAGATGATTTGTATAGTTAGCAAGAAGATATCTACAAGACAAATCAGGAGTTAAGCTTTAAATTTAATAGGCTATATTATTTATCATGCCAAGAATCAAGAACCAAGAAACAATGAATATTATGTCTATATAAGAGACAATCTTAATTCATATACGAATGAGATTAAGGGGAGTGAATAAAGAGAGGATAATATGAGATTTATTGATTAAGTGGTTAAGTTTGGAGGATAAATTTTGAGGCCACTTATTCACCCCCCTCTCAGTTATTACTAACACTTGGTATCAGAGCTTGTGTGCTTAGAAAGGAAGGTTTCAAGACCTAAGCTAAAGATAACAAGATGAATAGACAAGATGTGCCCAAGCTGAACAAAGATAATTTTGCTTCATGGCAGAGAAAAATAAGACTCCACTTATCAGGTATTGGTAATGATGTTACTCAATACTTAGATACTGAACATGTGTTTCCCATAGGAGAACCAATAGTATATCAATTGAGAGAGAAGCATGAGCACAACTGCATGGTTATAGTGCTCTCTTCCTCACTCTCTGATGTTGAATTTGAAGATGTCAAAGATTGCAAAACTGCAAAGAAGATGTGGGACAAAATGAAGCTTGTACATGGAGGTGATGCAAATGTTCTGAGAACCAAGGTAGAAAGCCTTAGAGGAAAATTTGATGATCTCAGAATGAAAGAAGGAGAAAACATCAGACAGTAAAGCACAAGAACCAAAGAAGTAGTCAATGCTATACGAGGAGTTGGAGGTACACTTGAAGAGGAAACAGTGGTAAGTAAAATCTTAAGAACCTTATTTCCTGTATATGCTATTAGAGTTTCTACCATTCAAGAAATGAGAGAAGTAAAAAACAATACAGTTACTCTTGATAGTTTAATTGGTAAAATGAATTCATTTGAGATGAATAAATTTGATAATAGTGTCTTACCAAACGTAGAATCTGCATTTAAAACTTCTATAAGAATAAGCAAATCAAGTCATAGACACACATCTAGAAGAGATGGTGAAAGTGAAAGTGAAGAAGAAGATCTAGATGAAATAGAAGCACTTATGGCTAGAAGAATGCAGAGAGGCAAAGGTAAATACAAAGGCAAGTTACCACTTGTATGCTTTAATTGTAAAGAGATTGGACACTTTGTTGCAAGATGTCCTAATAGAAGAACAGATGACAGAGTTAATGACAAATCTTTTGAGAAGAAATCTGATAGAGGTGATAACAAAGATTATAGAAGTTACCAAAAATCAGAAAGAAGAGATACTTGAGACTACAAGGACAAAGGCAAGAAAGCCAGCTACCTAGCTGCTTGCAAAGATGAAGATACTGACACCGAACCTGATGAAGACATTGAGATGGTGTTTGTGGCTGTGAAAGATGATTCAGATGAAGATGAAAGGTATGAAGAAAATGCACTCATATCTAAGGTTAGCATGAATGACATCTAGATTATAGATAGTGGCTACACTCACCACATGACTGATGACAAATAAAAGTTTAACACTTTTGAGTATTATAATGGTGGTACAGTAAGAATGGGTAATGATACACCTTGTCTAGTTGAAGGTAAAGGAACTATAATGTTGATTAACCTGATTAAATGTGAAAATGCTTATTGGGTAAGATGATTGAATGATAATCTGTTGAGTGCTTCTCAGCTGAATAATTTAGGTCATAGAGTAGCATTTGAGAATAAGAAGGAAAATATCTTCAATGAATCAGGAAGATTGATTGGTACCAGTGAACAGACAAAAGGTAACTTATTCTATCTGAATGATACTAACACCACTTGCTTAATGACTAGAAACAAAGACATATGGTTATGGAACAAAAGATTATGTCATGTGAATTTTGAAAACATGATGAAAATAAGCAGAAGGAGAAATGTAAGAGGCTTACCGACAATGTCAAAGCCTGACAACATCATGTGCAAGAATTGTCAAAAAGGTAAGATGACAAAGTCTAGTTTCAAAATTAAAACCCATACATTTGATGGTATTCGAGAATTAGTTCATACTGATCTTTGTGGACCAATGAGGACAAATATTTATTATGGAGATAGATATTTTATTCTCTTTGTTGATAATTACTCTATAATGATGACAATTATGTTTCTAAAAGATAAATATGAAGCATTCAAGATGTTTAAATGGTATAAGGCTATGGTAGAGAAACAAAGTGGTAAGAATTTGAAATGCTTGAGATCAAATAGAGGAGGTGAGTTTATATAAGATGAATTCACTAATTTTTGTAATGAGCATGGTATAAAAAGACAGGTTTTTGCACCAAGAACACCACAACAAAATGGGATTGCAGAGAGAAGGAAAGATCCATAGTTGATTGTGCTAGAACACTGATGATAGAGAAAGGCATCACCCAAATCTTCTGGAGGGAAGTTGTCAGTACTGCTGTCTACACATTAAACAAAGTAAAATTGAAGAAGGACACAAAGAAGACACCCTATGAGCTATGGTATGGTAAAAAACCCAATGTAAGTTACTTGAAAATATTTTTTAGTCAATGTTACATCTTAAATGATGATAGAAATAGAAAGATTGACACCAAGAGTAATGAAGGTATCTTTCTAGGGTATTCCACCAAGAGCAAGGCTTATAAATGTCTTATTAAGGCTTCTAACAAAATTGTTGAAAGGGAAAATGTGAAGATAGATGAATTTGTAGAAAAGAATGAGCTGGAAAGTACAAAAGAACCAGAGGACTACAACAAGTTTGTATATTGTGAAGAACCTAACACTCTACCTGAGCAACAATGCTTAATTCCCGAACAACAGAATGTTGTAACCGATGGTCAGACTGCAAATACCGATGGTCAGGATAATAATCAAAATAATGTACAGAGTAATGAAGGAAAAAATGAAGGAAAAAATGATGATCAAGATGATGGACAAAGAGCTGAACCAGTTATTGCCAGATATGTAAGAAGGAACCACCCAGAGATCCAGATCATAGGAGATAAGAAAGATGGTACAAGAACAAGAAGCAAGTCTCTAAACACAAGTTGTTTAATTTGTGAGTTTGAACCAAAATTTGCCAATGTTGCACTTGATAATGAAGAATGGATAAGTTCTATGAATGATGAAATTGAGCAGATTGAGAAAAATAAGACATGGTCACTTGTACCAAGATCAAATGACAAGAATGTCATTGGTACTAAATGGATATTCAGGAACAAGCTGAATGAGAATGGTGAGGTCACAAGAAACAAAGCAAGACTAGTATGCAAGGGGTATGCACAAGAGAAAGGTATTGACTATGGAGAGACCTTTGCACCTATTGCTAGGCTAGAAGGTGTAAGAATACTACTTTCTTATGCTGCATTCAAAAGATTCAAGGTATACTAGATGGATGTCAAGTTAACATTTCTAAATGGAATATTTGAAGAAGATATATACATTGAGCAACCAGAAGGGTTTGTAGATCCAGAAAAGAGAAACATGGTATGTAGACTTCATAAATCCTTGTATGGATTGAAACAAGCTCCTAGAGCCTGGTGTGAACGACTTCATTCCTATCTTATAAGTATTGGATTTGTAAGGACTTGTGAAAATAGTAATATTTATTTGAAGGAAGATATTGATACTAACACCTTGATTGCTGAAATATTTGTTGATGAAATCATATTTGGAGGCAATGATATGCTATGAAAATCATTTTCTAATGAGATGAGAAAAGAGTTTGAGATGTCTATGTTTGGATAGATCAAGTTCTTTCTTGGTCTACAAATCATGCAACACTGTGAAGGTATTTTCATTACACAGTCCAAATACATTAAAGAGGTCCTGAAAATATTCAAGATGGAAGATTCCAAACCAGTTGGAACATCGATGGATAATGGATATAAGTTGACAAAGGAGGACAAGACACCAGAGGTAAATTAGACTTTGTACAGATCAATGATAGGAAAACTCATGTATGTTGTATACACTAGACTAGATATTGCACATGCAGTAGGAATAGTTGCAAGATTTTATGCTAATCCCAGAGAATCACATATGAGTGTTGTGAAAAGAGTTGTAAGATATCTAAAGAATACTGAGGAATATGGCTTATGGTATAGAGTTGACAGAAAATTTGAACTTAAGGTGTTTACCGACGTTGATTGGGCTGGAAACATTGATGACAGAAAGAGCACAACTAGAGGAGCATTCTTTATGGGTGACAGACTTGTCACATAGATTAACAAGAAGGAAGGATGCATCTGTCAGTCTAATATAGAAGCAGAGTATGTTGTTGCTGCTGCAAATTGCTCAAATATTGCATGGATCAAATAGTTACTGGAAGGTATGCATATGAAGATCCTAGAACCAGTGATTATCTATTGTGATAATACCAGTGCAATAAACATTTCCAAGAATCCAGTCATGCATGCTAAGACTAAACACATTTCCATCAAGTATCATTATTTGAGAGAACAAGTTCAAGCAAAAGAGGTGATACTTGAGTATGTGCAATCAAAAGAACAATTAGCTGATATCTTCACCAAGACACTTCCCAAGGATACATTTGAGTACTTGAGGAAAAGACTAGGGGTCAAACCCTTGTCTACTAGTCAGTAAAATGACTAGAAGGCTGCATCAGCCTATATATAATTAGAACATCATTCATGTTGATGCAAGCAAAAAGATGAACTTGAAAGCTACATCTATATACATATAGGTATATATCATCACCGAGAACTAGAGCATATTGTTGTATTGCTGATGGATAAGGGAAATTCAAGGAATATATTATGGATGGAGAGAAAAGATCGCTTGACATTAATGTCAGATATCTATAAGATACTTGTTTGGCATTGCTGTCAAAGGGAGAGAGATTATCCATATTATCACATTCTTCAGAAATGGGAGAAAGATTATCCATTATCACATTACTCCAACAGGGAGAGACTATATCCTTAGGGAGAGATATTGTATGGAAAGACTATACAAAGGGAGAGTTGCGGACAAGAGAAAAAGACATCAAAAGAGAAGAACAGTCAAGGGAGAGAAATTGACACAAGGAGAGAACAAAACACATTAGAAGAAGAAAGATAAAGAATTGAAAGAATCAAATTTAAGCTACAATAGAGCTTAGTGATGGTCAGACATTTTTTTTTGATTATCAGAACAAAAATATTGGTAATTTGATGAATCTCAACTGTTGTATTTCATATTGTATTAGCAATAGCATAGTGTGATAATATAGTATGTTGCCATCAATACCAAAGAGAGAGATTGATGACATGTAACTGATTAAATGTTTGATAATGTTAAGTTGAAGATAATGCAAGTCATTAAATACATTAATGATTATATTGTCATTGATGTCAACTTGATATCATCTGTACGGTCATGTACATAATGCCAAAGACTTCAGAGAACCAAAGGAACCAAGGTTATGCTTTTTGAAATACACAAAAGTCATGTATTCACTAAGTGACAAACAACACCGATAGAGTGCACACTGACGGACATAGTAGAGAAGAACAATCACAGTGATACCCGATGATTAGAAGTACAATGTTTCTCGACGAAGCAAAACCATAGAGTGCCCGATGAGCAAAGTCAGAAGGGTGCCCGATGAGCAACATCACAAGGTTGCCTGACGAGTAAATTTCCAATGATGCCCGACGAATGGAGATCATGAAGCTAACTAGAGTCTCATCGATGGATCAATCAGTTGTCATTGATGACTAACTGCAGTGGTGACCGACAGAACAAAGAGTTCAGAAAATGACAAAATATCTAGCTGGAAGAGCTGAATAAGGACTTAACTGGTTGTCAAAACAATAAAGAACATAATAAAATACTCTATGCATTTGTTATGCTACAAACCTTTGTAAATCCCCAACAAGTAGAAGATAGGAGAGTAAGAGAAGCAAATTGATTTTTAAATTCAGGGGTGGGAATCCAAATGGGCCGTAATAGACCATAAAATGTAGCCAATCCACTTAGAGAAGGGCTCTAAAAACATAGAAATATATACTGGTAAGCCAACTTACATCCAATAAATCCCCTATGCAAAAAGTCACTAGTATATCTAGAGTAGACATGAATTTAGAACAAAGTAGACTTTTCTCTAGAGTAGAATTGTGATTTAGGAATCATATAGATTTGTCACCCTTTATTTTTGGTGGTTCTTGGGTCAATTAAAATTCATCTTCATGACTAACTATGTAATCCAATCAAATTTGATTTCAATTTGGCAAATGAATTTTCGTTATGATGAATATTAAAAAAATAACTTAAATTGTTGTCAACGATCAAGCTTATATATATATATATATATATATATATATATATATATATATATATATATATCTACTTAGTTGTCAAAGCTAGATATAAATCTTGGGTTTTTCTTGTAATTAGGTCTAAGACGGTGGATCAATTGAGCTCTTTCTTTCACTTTTGTGATCCTATCCTCCTTTACAATATACTTAGAATGATCAAGATTGAAAAGAGATAAGACTTCCAAAAAGGGATTGGAAAACATGAGTTTGTCTATGTTCAAAGAGATATTTGATACATTCCTATCTGATTTATGCAACCTCTTTTCTGGATAACATCATAATATTGGAGCTTTTCTTCTTGAGAACTATGTTTGTTCTGCTTTTTATTATAGTTTCTTTTCTGAGACATATGTGTATTCTTTTATCTACACACGCTTTATAAAGGGCTACATCAGGCTTAGTGCTTATTAATAATAGGTAAGCGAATTTTATAGTTTGTGTTTGATAATATTAGTTTTTTCAGTAAGAGCTTGCATGCAAAAGGTAATTAGTTAGGGGTCTGGTTAGGATTATGGCTATGCTTATGATTTATGATTAATTTTAGGTTTACTATAGTAATTATAGTTAAGGTTATGGTTAGGTTTTTAGAAAGAGTAAGGGATAAATTTATGGTTAAGGTTAGTTTAAGGGTTAGGGTCAGAATTATGGTTAGGGATAGGGATTATAATAATAATTAAATCAATTAAATCTAGGGTTAATAATAGAATATTGGTTTGGATTAGGGTTAGCAAAATTTATCATTTAAAGATATCAAGGATTTCAGTGGATGGTTAGATAGGATTTGTTTGCTATTATTATTAAGGTTGGATTATAATTAGAATTAGAGTAAGGGTCATAGTTTGGATTATGATAAATGTTATAGTTAGGGTAAAAGGGTCTCATTTCCAGTTAGGATAATGATAAATTATAGAATTTGCATTATGAAATTTTTCATAATGAGAGAAGATAAAAGTCAAACACTATAGATGTTTGATTGTTATTAATATTATTACAAACAATTTTGAAATTGTTTGGTATTTGAGTGTAATGTTGCATAAATTTTGTCAAAATTTGTAATCATTTGCCAAATAATATTAAAGATTGTATAACTACCACATCTTTAGTATTCCATATATATTTTGTGAGACATCCACCTCCAAAAATATATATAATGTTACATGATTTAGGAAAAAAACATTAAGATAATACATACTATTGAAACCAAAAATCTAAGAAATAAAAGTTTTATTTGTTATGTAATTTTTACATTTGGGAGCATTGACATTATTATAGGTATGATTTTAAAATCATTTGTAAATTGAATTGGATAAAATGTGTATGAATTTTAAAACATTTTAAGAAATAAATTTTATATATGTTTGCTAGATATATGATATTTCATATATGTTTACTACAAATCGACTTCAAAAATATGTTTAATGCAACACATTACCTTTGAAAATATAATAATGTCACATTTAGGAAACCATATAGATGATAATTAATATGAACAAAATATGTGTTTGTTTCAATTAAATGGGGAAGGGACCAAACCCTTTACAGTTTTGATCAAAAAGCATAAAAAGGGCTTGGAGATGAAGCCACTCAAACAGTTCATCAAAATATTTAAAAGATTATAAACGGTATGTAGAATATATATAATAAAGTTTAGAAACAACCATCTTAAAATTAGATAAATAATACTTCATTGTAATGATGTAAATACATTACAAATTCATTACTGATGAGAATGGTATTATGCCCTTTATTTTCACAGTGATCACGATATACTTCTTTCATAAAACTTGGAAATGCAACTACTTTTGTATGTCTCTTTAACCTTTCTGACAATATTTTTCATTCTCAATATTTGAGCTCTTCAACATAATCAATCAGTTTGGCTGTGTTTTCTAGATCTTCAAGGATTTTTTTTGCAAAACTCTAAAATCGATCTTTCACATTTGTCAATGTGGGTTTCAAAAAAACCATTTGAATTAACAGAGCAATCTAGGCTTGCAACAACGATTTTTGATTCATTTTCTTAAAGATCCATATTTTAAATTGTTTGTTGAATATGAAAAAAACCTAAGGTCGGTACTTATAAAATTATGAAACTAAAACTAAAATAAAATTACAGAATGATTATATTTAGTAATTAAAACTATGCTTGAAAAAAGAAGTTTAATAGTCATTGAAGTTAATTTTGAATTCATAAAGTAAATCATTTTATTTAATAATAATTAAAGAAAAATTGACCATAATTGGTCAAACAATTAATACACATTGAAGCAAAAGTGAAGATAATTTGAGAACATCATCTAATAATTTAATACTTAATAATCATTTAAACAAAT
This sequence comes from Thuja plicata, assembly GCA_018584345.1. Lineage (NCBI taxonomy): Eukaryota > Viridiplantae > Streptophyta > Pinopsida > Cupressales > Cupressaceae > Thuja > Thuja plicata. The sequence continues at coordinate 125,248 of MU224877.1, read as the reverse complement.
TTTGACATAACACATCATAGCAATTAATAATGTATTACATAATAATCATATTACGAAATTGGATATAGTGAGAAATACAATTCTTTAAAATTTTTGCAAACACATTGTCAAATAATGTGTAAAATATTTTCATTTTTTTAAACATGGATGCATTGGTAATAACTCTACATTTCCAAGAAGAATTTTCTGAACTTTAATTATTAGATTAGACTTCATAGCAAATAATGTAGGTACCCCATAAAATGCATCTAACAACCTCAAAGATGACATGACTTGATACACGGTGAATGTGATGGAGTAATCAAACTTAAGAGTAGCAAGCAACCATTCCTCAAGTGGGCCCTTGTGATAGCTAATTTGAGATTGTCCTTTAAGAAATTTCATAAAATTTAGACTAAGTTCATCAGAGAGAGTGTGCTTTCTAGTATTTACTGTTGGCCTGATGGTAATTTTGCAAATGCATCCTGCAAGATAAAGATCACAAAACTCATGGTACAAAGCATCTGACCATCCACATAAATCTACAATCTGTATCAGTAGGTGATGAAATTTCACATCTAAGTTCATCTTGACCTTTGTTTCATAAAAGAAGTTGAAGTATACAACGTAGTTATCAAATTTAAATTGAGTGTTCCTTGGTCCATTATTTTTAATTCTCTTGACCATCCTATCTCTCACCTAATAACGAACACTCAATTCCTCTATACGAAGGATGACATTGTGTGGAAGATACGGGTGATAGTCCCACAACCAACTAGAAACCTATGATGTATGCACAAAGTTTGACATCTTGGTAAGTTGCATGAAAATTATTAATAGCTTTGAAATTGTCACGAAAGATAATAAGAAATACAATTTTACAAACTAATTAGAATGTTGCACAAAGGATAGTAACCATTAATAAAATGCATGTTATCAAAGAAAAATAAAATATATTTAATCAACTTGATATCTTGACACAATTTTTTAAAGGTTAGTATATTAAATAAATTTTTAAAAATTTATTTGACATAAAGTGATACAAATTTAGAAGAACATAAGAAAACATCTCTTCTTCATATTTTTTTTAATACAAAAGCGTTGTTGGAGGGGGAAACTCTAATAAAAATAAAAATAAATTACATAGCTTGAAATACAACATGCTTCAAACCCACCCCAGAAGCCAAAATACTGATAAATTGGGAGACCTATCAATAAATTACCTTCCTTACAATAGAAAAATCCACATAGAGTTGAGGTCCCGAGACCTCCAACACAAAAATACCTTCAACTCCCAACTCAATAGGGATGCTTGTTGCAGAGTAGACCTGTAAAGGTCGTGTAATAGGCCCCATTGACAATGTGGGCATAGCAGAGGAAATAATTTGAAATAGTCGCCACACAATTGTGGAGTTGTAGATAACCCAAGGAAGAACATGAAGGCGCTTGTTCTCACTTGAGAGTATATGAAAATGTGGATAAGTAAGGTTGATCCAAAATTGCAATGAAATAGGGTCTTGATGGTAGGAAGAAAATTTATATTAAAAAAAACAAAATGTGGTTGAGCAAATGGAACGTCAAGTTGCATGAGTCTCCTAATACTAATGAAGACATAAAAAAGTTTGTGATAGAAAAGTTTCAATCTTCCATGTGGACTATTCACGATGGTAGAAAAAAGGATTACCACATCAAAGAGTTTAACCCAACTCAGGGACATGGAGAGAGAATATTTAGAGGCTATTATTAAAAGGAAAGCAAGGTTGTTAATAAAAAAATTGATGACAGGTTCACATCATCTTAGGTGTGAGACAGTTAGGTGGAAGAGGCCCAAAGAGCTATGGGAAGAGAGAACTTGCATGTTCTACAGGACAGGTGCAATTGAGATAGGACAACTTTCTCATAGAGTGTGCAACTTGTGAAGATATCCATGATAAGTATGATTTCATCTTGAAGGCAGACAACATGCATAGTTTATTTGATGAGGATAAGTAAATTCAAGTTGTTAGCTTTCTAGTCAAGATCCATAGTAGGAGATCTGACATTGAAAGGAATATGGAGAGGGCTTAAGACTGTCATCCCTTGGTCCCATAGACTGATCATTCCTGTAGATGTTATCAAAATCTTTCATTTAATTTCATACAATCACCATTAATGCCAACATTGGCCAAAAGATCAACGATCTTATTGACTTCACGGTACACATAGTTTATCAAGAAGACAACTAGGATTTCCAAATTTCCCAGATCAAGTCAATTCATCCTTCTTGTAATCACAGCTTTGATATATATATATATATATACTTTTGAAGGGACCATGTAGACTTTGACAATCCCCTTCAATTTCTAATGCCAAAATACCTTTCGTTATATATGCACAATCGTAGCCCATTGTCCAAGATAGCAACTTGCACCTCATCCTTTGTACCAATGCCAATTTTTTTGTAGATGCCCCAGACCAAATTTCCCACACCAGATGCCAAAGGCCCCTTGATTCCTGCTGTAGGGGAAGCCATGTTAAGGTGACAAGTAGTCATGAAGCAGCAGTGTTGTGTTCTATTTTTACATGTTCTGTTTAAGGACTCTGTTTATTGTTCTGTTTATGTACTGTAAACAGTGTTTAATATGTATTTTTGGGGGTAGTTATTTAATTAGGGCATATCTAATACAGTTTGTTTATGTAAACATTAGTCAGTTCACAGTCTCCTTACAAGTCTGGTAGTTGTAGGGCAGTTAGTAATTGGTCATGTTGTTATTTGTATGCCCTTCATGTTGATGGGAGGGGCAGTGGGGAATATAGTGAAAATTGTGACGAAAGTTTTTTTTTTTTTTTTTGAAATTGTTGCTATCAGAGCAGAAGGAATTAGATATCTTGTGAAGTACACTTGCATTATGATGGAATAATAAAAACAAGAAGTAATAGTTTCCCTATATATTGTTTTTTTGGTCATTTCACTCTACTCTGTTTGAATGTTTTGACTCTGTCAGCGATTTGGAGAATTCTTATTGTATTCATTTGTTGCCCGAATGAATTAATCTCTGAACATTTCCTTGGGTGTGTGACAATACCTTGACAATAATAAAACCAAACCATTAAATTGCCACCTGGAAGTGATTTGTTTTCCCCATGTTTCCTACTCGCGAGTTCTGCACATGAACGAACCAGAATGTGTTGAGAGGCGAATAGGAATGATGTATCATAGTCTATTTCTGGTCGATTACAGGGAGGTGTTGAAAGTTGGAGGTGTGCGCACATAGTGAAAGGGGTAGCATCTCTATGTGCTTGCTGCAAATGGGAAGATGAGCCACAAAGTGCAGGGAATGAAGTTATGAACCAAAGGTTGAAATTTAGAAGTTGCAGTTGCAGGTGTGGAGGAACTGGCCTTCGCTACTTTGGACAGTGAGACACTTTCGCTAGTTGAAATTAAATTTTGTTGAAGAGAGGTGGTTGACACTGGATGCCTAATTGTGTCGGTCTTGGATCAGGTGAATGCAGAGACTCTTATCTAAAGTGAAGGCTCTTTTACATGCAGACTTCATTCCCTAAAATTGTTTGAAAGTGGTGTGTGAACACATGAATGATATTTGGGTTCAAGTAGAAGAAGGCTGTGTGTTGAAGTTTTTGTCATTCTGAACATGACAGTGCTGTAGTTTTCCCCCTCTTCATAATCTTTTCCATCTCTTTTGTCGACTATTGTTGGCTATTTATAAGTGTCTCCCCATCATATTGGTATCAGAACGAGACTAGATCTTGCTGGGAAGTATATGTCTGCAGAGGAATCACAGGCAGAAGTTGAGGCTCACACCATGCCTTCCAAAGGTATGACTCCAGATGCCATCAAGAAGATGATGGAGGAATTGCTGGAGGAGAAGTTGAGGGAGTTCAAGGAGTCCGGTAGTAAGCAGAGTGAGATGGAAGAAGGTGCTAGCGGAGATGAAGAGGAAGAACAACACCAAGAACTAGCAAAGGATTTTCCTGCAGACCAAAAAGCATTTGTGGATGCTTTAAAGTCAGTAAGGGGAGATGGTACTGATAAATTACCCACATATGGGGGAAGTCTCAATAGTGAAGAGGTTATCGAATGGATTGAGGCAATAACCAATCACTTTGAGTTGAATGAGGTCCCTAAGAACGATAGGGTAAGGATTGCAAAAGGAAAGCTGAGACGATCTTCTCTCTCATGGTAGAATTGTGTGCAAGGGGAAAGGATACAAAATGTAAAGAGTCTAATTTCTTCATGGGAAGTGATGAAGGCAAAAATCAAGGCACAATTTCTGCCTACAGATTATGAAGTGTAGTTGTTCAAGAAGTTACAAAGCTTGAGGCAACAGGATATGGACGTGAATGCCTATACAGAGGAGTTCCATAGGCTGACTCTTAGGACAAAGAAACAAGAGGAGGAACTAGAAAGAGTGGCTAGGTACTTGAATGGCCTAAGGATGAACATACAGGAGGATATTAGCCTCTTGACCCTGGATACAGTGGGGAAGTGTTTTCAGCTTTCTCTTAAAGTTGAAGAGGAAGGGTGATCAACACCAAGGAGGGAGAAGTGGAAGGAATGACCGAGGTAGGGGAAACTTCAGCAATAGAGGACAAGGCTAGAGGTCCCAAGGTGGGTCTAACCCCAGGGAGAAAGCGGGTGACTCAAGTAGCAGAGGAGGCTATGGTGGAAGGGGATCTAATGGAGGAAGGTCTGGTGGATCAGGCAGAGGATCCAAGTTTTTAGGAATGAAGTGCTACAATTGTGGTCAAACGGGACACCCAAAGTATAAGTTTCCACAAAAGGAATCCACTTCTCAGAATGGTGAAAGGAGGTTCACTTATGTGTAGGAAGATAATGTGAGTATGAACTCACCAGAAGTTTAGTTGATGACAGAGGCTAAGGGAGAAAGTCTCATGATAAGATGGATACTTCTTAAGGAACTAGTAAAAGAAAATACCACCCAAAGGAGGGTTCTTTTTCATGTTCAATGCAAAGTGAAAGGCAAGTTGTGCAAGGTGATAATTGATTTGGGTTCCATGGATAATATCATCTCATTTGAGGTTGTAAACAAATTGAAGTTGGAGAGACTTCCACATTCTTGTCCATACAAGGTCAGTTGGTTGAATAAGGGGCAAAAGGAAGTTGTGAATGAGAAAGCTTGGGTAGAGTTCAGTATAGGGGGATATAAGGATAAAATATTGTGTGATATCCTACCTATGGATGCTTGCCACCTCTTGTTGGGCAGACCTTGGCAATTCGAGAGGAAGGCACACCATGATGGTGAGAAGAACTCTTATAGTATCCAAAAGGATGGGGTAATTTACAAACTGAATTTTGAAGGAGAAGAGAAAAGGGCTTGTCAGGTTGGATTGAGTGTGTTGATGGTGGGTGAGAAAGAGTTCATTAATACTCTTGAATAAAAAGATGGAATAGGCTTTGCATTGGTGCTTAAGCCTAAGGAAGATAGGAAGAGGGAAAGAAGAACATCAGGCCCGATAGAAGTTGAAGAGTTGTTGAACCAATACAAGGACATCATTGCTGATGTAATGCCCAAGTCTCTACCACCAGTGAGAGACATAAGCCACTAGATTGATCTCATTCCTGGAGTAGTGCTACCTAACAAGGAAGCATATAAGATGACACTGTAGAAGAATGAAGAGATTGCTCGACAAATGCAGGAGTTGCTTGACAAGGGGCTGGTAAGGAAAATCCTTAGCCCATGTGTCGTACCCTCGGTTATTTCTCCAAAGAAGGATGGTAAGTGGCGGTTGTATACTGATTCTAGGGCCATTAATAGGATAACGATAAGATATAGATTTTCCTATTCCTAGAATAGAACATTTGTTGGATTTTTTGGGGGGAGCTTCATATTTTTCTAAAATAGATCTCAAAAGTAGGTACCATCAGATAAGGGTAGGAGAAGGGGATGAATGCAAGATGACCTTTAAAACTATTGAAGGGTTGTATGAATGGTTGGTTATTCCATTTGGTTTGTCTAATGCTCCTAGTACGTTTATGCGACTAATGAATGAAGTTTTGCAAGACTTCATTGGGAAGTTTGTTGTTGTCTATCTTGATGAAATTTTGGTGTATAGCAGGAGTAAGGAAGAGCATTTGTAGCATTTGAAGATGGTATTGAAAAGGCTACAGGAATAGCAGTTAAAGATAAACTTGGAGAAGTGTGACTTCTTGAAACAAGAGCTGGTGTATCTTGGATTTGTGATATCCAAGGGAGATCTGAAAATGGATCCATCTAAGGTGGAGGCCATCATTAATTGGCCAACACCAAGGGCTGCTAGAGAAGTTTGAAGTTTCCATGGCTTGGCTACATTCTATAGGAAGTTCATAAGAAACTTCAACAACATTTGTGTACCGATTTTGGACACCATCAAAGGAGGAGGTAAAATGAAGTTTGAATGGAATAGTGCAGCAGATAAGAGTTTTGAGGAACTCAAGCAAAAGGTATCCAAGTATCCTATTCTTTTTTTACTGGATTTTAATAAAGTTTTTACAATAGAATGTGATGCTAGTGGGTTTGCAATAGGGGTTGTTCTTAGTTAAGAAGGAAGACCCGTTGCATTTTTCAGTGAGAAGCTGAATGAGGCAAAGAATAAGTATTCTTCTTATGATCTAGAATTGTATGCCATGGTCCAGGCATTGAAAAAATGGAGGCACTATTTTTTGCCTAAGGAGTTTATTGTGTATACTGACAACCATGCTCTTAGCTTCTTGAATGGACAGGAAAAACTCAACCATAGGCACATGAAGTGGGTTGAGAGTTTGCAGGCTTATACATTTATGATCAAGCACATGAAAGGACAAGCCAACAAGGTGGCTAATGCACTAAGTAGAAGGGTGCTAACAGTGCAAGAAGTTCAGTTGCAAAGCATGGGAGTGAATGAATTGAAGGGAATGTATGCGAAAGATGCAGATTTCAAGGAAGCATTTGAGGTTTGCATGAAGTTGGAGGGTACTTTTCATTCTAATTTTTTAGAATTTATATTGCAAGATGGACTGCTATTTAAGGGAAGCCAACTATGTATTCCCAAGTTTTCTATGAGGGACAATGTGATTAGGGAGAAGCATTGTGGAGGTCTTGGTGGTCATTTTGGACTCAAAAAGACATTGGAGTTAGTGCAAAGATTTTATTATTGGCCAAAGATGAAAACATACATAAGGAAGTTTGTGGAAGGTTGTCTTGTGTGTCAAAGGGCCAAGGGAGTGTGTAATGCCCCTCCAACCCTATCAAGTCTTGGTTATGATCACTGGATATTAGGAAGGACTTTATGTGAGAATGATTCTTCTTGAGATGGTGTCTTAAAACCGAACCTCTTACAACTCACCATAACTTCATATTTGATATAGGAAATAATATTGCATAGGTATGTTACTATACATCTTCTTGTGTGTTAATGATAGTTTAATACTAAAAGGATCGCCTGATAGACTTATATGATTATTTTGAGATTCTCATTATTAATATTTATGTTTACTTTAGGTTAATTGATTATAATCACTTAAAGGTTAGATCTGTTATCTTCTCTAATAATGTTACTTGGGATTAGAGATGATTAATGCATTTAGGGTTATACGATT
>MU224877.1:85378-113663 GCA_018584345.1 Thuja plicata | reverse complement strand
GATGGTGTAATTGAGTTGAGCATAGATAATGTTAAGGAGTAAACAAATATGAATGAATAAACGTGCTTAGTGGATGTGATAAGTAATGTGTGCTTGTTTCACTTCTAAAGGTAAATTACGTGTTAGTTGGCAAGGAAAATTAATTCCGCTAGTACATTAATGTAATCGGTTTTGATGTGAAATGGAATCAATGTAAATTGAAGTTGTAATAGAAATAGAATTTGTTAGTAAGATGAAATACTTAATAATGGTAATTGAATTCATTAAGGGAACCTTAAGGAATGTATTTGTGAATGGTAATGATGATATATTAGAATGTTAAAAAAAAAAAATTTTGTTAGCTGTAATTTTAGGTTATAGACCTGATTCCTTATGGGTTCCCTGGCGGGGACATTACAGAGTGTCAACAAATTCTAGACTTTATCAGCCTTTACCCATACCGAACAGACCTTGGGAGTGTTTGAGTATGGATTTTGTGATGGGGTTACCAAGGACAAGGGTAGGTTATGATAGTGTGTTTGTGGTTGTTGATAGATTCAACAAAATGGCTCATTTTATTCCATGTAAAACCACTAATAATGCTAGTTATATTGCAGGGCTGTTCTTTAAAGAAATAGTTCGTATTCATGGTTTTCCATTGAGCATTGTATCTAACAGGGACAACAAGTTTTTAGGTCACTTTTGGAGAACCTTATGGAAGAAATTGGGCACCAATTTATCTTTCAGTTCAGCCTATCATCCTCAAACAGATGGGAAAACTGAGGTGGTTAATAAATCATTGGGAAACCTTCTTAGGTGTTTGATATGAGAACATGGTGGTAGTTGGGATGCTATCATACCTCAGGCAGAGTTTGCATATAATGATTATGTGAATCGTAGCACGGGCATGAGTCCCTTTGAAGTTGTGTATGGAAGACATCCAAGGGGACTTTTTGAACTCAAGAATGTGGATGGTTTGGAGAAAAGGAGTGGACATGCAGAAGGGTTTGCTAAAGCAATGGTGGAAGTGCATGAGCACGTGAAGAGAAAATTACAACAAAATAGCCTTAAGGTGAAGGCTAAGGCAGATTTGAAGCGAAGGAATGTGCAGTTCCAAATTGGGGATTTGGTAATGGTACATTTGAATAAAGATCGGTTACCACGGGGCGGTCATACGAAGCTTATGATGAAGAAGTTTGGGCCGTGTGAGATTCTAGAAAAGTACAGAGAAAATGCCTACAAGATCGCATTGCCTCTGAATGTGGCTATTTCACCTATATTTAATTTCTCAGATCTCACATTGTAGAAGGGTTCAAATGAAGAAGATGGTACAGAAAAACCAACACTTGAACCAGATGATTGGATTCAAAAGTTTTCATCTAAGGAGAAGCCATAGATGGAATGTATCATCAGCAACAGGGAAGCAATGAGGACAAGACACAAAGTGCACATGGAGCATTTGGTCAAATGGAAGGGCTTTCCAGATTCTGAGGCCACTTGGTTGTCGGAGACGGAAATCATGAGGCAAGGAGGGGACCTACAACAATTGGTCTCCAAGAGGACTTCAGACAAAATTCACCCCCGGGAGTATGCTGCAGGAGCAGCCATGTTAAGGCGACAGGTAGTCATGAAGCAGCAGTGTTGTGTTCTATTTTTACGTGTTCTGTTTAAGGAATTTGTTTATTGTTTTGTTTATGTACCATAAACAATGTTTAATGTGTATTTTTAGGGGTTATTATTTAATCAGGGCATATCTAATGCAGTTTGTTTATGTAAACATTAGTCAGTTCATAGGCTCCTTATGGGCCTGGTAGTTGCAGGGTAGTTAGCAACTGCTCATGTTGTTATTTGTATGCCCTTCATGTTGACGGGAGGAGCAGTGGGGAATATAGTGAAAATTGTGATGAATTTTTTTTTTTAAAAAAAAATTGTTGCTATCAAAGCATAAGGAATCAAATATCTTGTGAAGTGCACTCACATTATGATGGAATAATAAAAAAAAGAAGTATCAGTTTCCCTATATATTGTTTTTTTGGTCATTTCACTCTACTCTGTTTGAATGTTTTGACTCTGTCAACGATTTGGAGAATTCTTATTGTATTCATTTATTGCCCGAATGATTTAATGTCTGAAAATTTCCTTGGGTGTGTGACAATACCTCGACAATAAGAAAACCAAACCACTGAATTGCCACCTGGAAGTGATTTATTTACCCCACGTTTCCTACTCGTGGGTTCTGTACATGAACATACCAGAATGTGTTGAGAGGTGAGTAGGAATGATGTATCATAGTCTATTTCTGGTCGATTGCAGGGAGGTGTTGAAAGTTGGAGGCGTGCGCACGTGGTGAAAGGGGTAGCATCTCTATGTTCTTTCTATGAATGGGAAGATGAGCCACAAAGTGCGGGGAATGTATTTCTGAACTGAAGGTTGAAATTTAGAAGTTGCAATTACAGGCATGGAGGAATTGGCCTTCGCTAGTTTGGACAATGAGATACTCTCGCCAGTTGGAACTAAATGTTGTTGCAGAGAGGTGGTCAACATTGGATGCCTAATTGTGTCAGTTTTAGATCAGGTGAGTGTAGAGACTCTGCTCTAAAGTGAAGGCTCTTTTACGTGCAAACTTCATTCCCTAAACTTGTCTAAAAGTGGTGTGTGAACACATGAATAGTATTTGGGTTCAAGTAGCAGAAGGCTGTGTGTTGAAGTTTTTGTCATTCTGAACATGACAGTGTTGTAGTTTTCCCCCTCTTCATACTCTTTTCCATCTTTGTTGCCTACTATTGTTGGCTATCTGTAAGTGTCTCCCCATCAATTCCCCTATGACCCCCATTGAAATTCAATTTCCACCAACAACTTGGGGGTTCCTCCACCTAGGCACATTTTTGTTTATTCTGGCTTTGAAGGGAAAAGTTAATGTAATGCTTTGGCATCCTCAGACTCCCCCCATATTTTGGATAGTGTATCATCCCAGTTAGTATAGACGTGTTTCATTCTGTAGGGGGGCACAAGCATTCAAAACTTTAGTTATGGCTGCCTCTATGCTACATTCTTCCCCTTGAAATATCCTCCTATTTCATAGCTTTGATATTTTCCATAGGACTATCGAGGGGGGGACTATCAAAATTTCTTTCCAAAAATATTTAGACGTTAGACATAGCCATCTTTTTAATAAAGCATACAAATCCCCCTGCCTGGTTCCACTCCCCTTCCATCCCAACTTCTCCATCAACCAATCCCAACCCTCGAGGCTATTTCACAGTTAAGGAGTAGGTAGTCTACGCTCTCCTTATTAGACTTGCACATAGGACATCGACTTGGCCCGAAAATCCCAACCAAGTGTAATCTATCCCCTGTGAGGATGCATTTATGCAAAGCTATTAATGTAAATGTTCCAAGTTTGGGGAGAATGACCTTATCCCAGCACAACTTCATAGGAAATTCCTTAGATTCCTACCACTCATTCAAGACTTGTACCCTAATCTCACAAAATAATTACCTAATTTAGATGCACACCATATTATATTATTAGGCTTAGGAGTAAGAAGGATGAATTGCAAATCATTTTTGAATTTTGATTGTGTCAATATTTTTTGCATCAATGTTTCAGATCACACTCTATGATCCATCATTAGGATGAAAGAAAGAGAACATGAAGAGAAAATAAGAAAAATAGCAGACTCAACAAGATAAAAAGAGAACGAAAAGGTGAAAGAAGGAAGAAAGGAAGACTCAACAACATTATCAAGGGTAGAATGCCAAGTGTCAAAGAAAGGATATAGGTACAACAAGGAGTAAAGGAAAACACTAAAAGGGCCTAATAAGAAAAATAAATTATACAAAAATATAAAAATATAAAAACATATATATACCAGAGAAATAAATAATCAAACTAATATATATATTGTAGATTGTTTCTCTTATTAGGTCTTTTTAGTGTTTTCCTTCACTCCTTGGTGTACCTTTTTCCTTTCTTTTCCACTTGGAATTCTCCTCTTGATCTTGTCTCCCCCTTTCACCTCTTCTCTTTTTAGCTTGTTGAGTCTACTACATTTCTTATTTGCTTTTCATATTCTCTTTCTTTCATCTTATGATGGATCAAAGAGTGTGATCTAAAATGTTGATGCAGAAAATACTGACACAATCAAATCCAAAAATGATTTATAATTGATCTCCTAGATTGTGAAAATCTACTTGCTCTCCATAAAAAGGATAGAAAAGGATATTTCCATTCTTGAATTCCTCCATAACCACCTTTAATTGGTTGCTTATTTTCCACTCACTCGATTGGTTCCAGTCCCATTCTGAGTCCTCGTTGGACAAAAAAAGAACCATGTCAGAAACCAATAGTTAACATCTATTAATGGATTACATTTTGTAAGCTCTTCAATCTCTGATAGGGGTGGGAAGCCATTCCATGAGTCCATCCAGAACCGGGCCGAAGAACCATTACCAACCTGCCAAGTGACGTGATCTATGATCACAAATGGTCAGTTCCACATAAAGTGCCAAATGTGAGAGCCAAAGTGGGTATTAGCTATCATCAAGAATCTAGTAGGGTCATCATTTTTGAGTCACTTTACTCTTAGAACCTGACACCAGAGGGAGTTTGGTGATTAATAGAGCTTCCAAATTAATTTGGCACCAAACACCTAGTTCTGCAAACTAATGTCTTTTATGTTAGCACCACCACTGACCTTGTCTTCCTTGACTATGTCTCAATTCAATAATGGGAGGCAACATGTGTTGAGAAGTGAAGGCCAACATTCATAATATCTTTTGTCTCTTATTGTGACTCTTCAATTTTGAAGACTCTTCATTATGTAATATCATTGGAGTCTTTATATATGTTGCTCCTACTCATTTTTAATCGATCTTTTGACATTAATATAATACTCTATAGTTTGGATGTAGCCACATTTTTGGTGAACAAGAATAAATCTTGGTGTTGTGTATAATTCTAATTTTACTTTGTGTCTACTGTTTACTTTTTCAATTTCAAATCCTTTCAATTGGTATCAGAGAACAGGTTGTTCAGATTGGAAATTAGGGTCAAATTTCTAGAAAGATGGAGGATACGAAAGTGGAGAAATTTGTAGGCAAGAACTTCAGCATGTGGAAAGTGCAGATGCGTTCCTTGTTGATCAAGCAAGACTTATAAATCACACTCAAAGGAAAAACTAAGAAACCAACTGCGATGTCAGATGAAGATTGGAAGAATATTGATGATAAGGCGATGACATCAATATTTCTTTCGCTATCGCAAAATGTATTTTTCAATGTCTTGAACAAAAAGACAACAAAAGAAGTTTGGGACAAACTTCAGAGCATGTATGGGATGGCATCGACTGCAAATAAAACCTTCATTATGAAGAGACTCTACAAGCTGAAAATGAAGGAAGGGACTGCGATGTCAAATCATATAAATGATTTAAACAATTTATTATGTCAAGTAACCTCGGTTGGTATGACACAAGATGATGAAGCCAAAGCCATCATATTTTTGTGTTCCTTACCCGACAGTTGGGATCCCATAGTTATAGCTATTACCACTTCAAATTCCATGAAGAAGAAGCTGGTCTACGATGAACTGGTTGCCACTTTACTTAGTGAAGATATGAGAAGAAGTAACAAAGACACCCCATCCAGTGATGCTCTTACCATGGTCAGCATTGAGAATAGAGGAAGAAGCCAACATAGAGGCAAAAATAATTACAACTGGTGGTCACAATCAGCTAGAAGATCGCAGTCTAGAGGAAGAGAAGGTGGTTGTTGGTTTTGTGGCAAATCTGGCCATGTCAAGAAAGATTGTAGAAAATAAAAGAAGGCACAACAAAAAGTATTGGACAACGGAGCAAACATAGCTCATGATAGAGATGATGACATCTTAATTCTTTCCACAAATGATACAACATCTGAATCTTGGGTCTTATATTCTGGCGCTTCCTTTCACGCCACTTTATGCACAGGTTTTTTTACAAACTACCAAGCAGGTGAGTTTGGAAAATTTTATTTGGGTGACAATAGTTCGTGTGAAATTATTGGAAAAGGTGATGTTGTTTTGCACGTAGATGGAGGAGTTAAATGGTTATTAAGAGATGTTTTCCATATTCCTAAATTGAAGAAAAATCTATTTTTTGTGAGCCATCTATATACACAAAGCTATATACACTAGTGACTTTCCATTTGTCTGTGAGAGTGGTGAGCTGCTATGACTCTTGTGGGCAGCGATGTCGCTCTTTGGCATCAAAGATTGGGTCACATGAGAAAGAAAGGACTTGAGATTATGCTGAACTGAGATCAATTATCCGGTCTTCAATCTGCAAATTTGGAGTTTTGCAAACATTGCCTTTGTGGGAAACAAAAACGGGTTAGCTTCTTGAAGAATGGCCATGACAAGAAGACAACACCATTGGAGTTGATACACTCAAACATCTTCGGTCCTACGGAGGTAACCTCTCATGGAGGGGAAAATTACTTTGTCACTTTTCTTGATGATTGTACAAGGTATGGATTTATATGATTTCTCAAAAATCTGAAGTGTTTTCAAAATTTAAAATTTTCAAAGCACTTGTTGAAAATCAAAGTGGTCATAAGATTTAATGCTTGAAAATGGAAAATGGAGGAGAATTTTTTTCTTTGGAGTTTGACAATTTTTGTGCAGACCAAGGTATTTGGAGAATTAATATTTTCCCCTTCACGCCTTTAGAGAATGGAGCAGGGGAAAGACTCAACCGAACTATCCTTGAGAAAGCACAGTGCATGCTTTCTAATGCTAGTTTAAGAAAGGAGTTTTGGGCTGAGGCTTGCAATACAACTTTGTATCTAATTAATTAGAGTCCTTCATCTCATTTGGATTTCAGTATCCTGGAAGGGGAATGGTTGGGAAAAAAAATCTCTTATTCTCATCTCCGCGTGTTCAGTTGTCAAGCATTTGTTCATGTTCCTAAAGAAAAAAGGAGCAAATTGGATTCTAAATCTCAGCAATGTATCTTCATGGGTTACAGTGAAGATCAATTTGGATTTCGTATGTGGAATCCAATTGAGAAGAAAATTGTGAGGAGTAGAGATGTGGTTTTCAATGAGACAATGTTTCCAGCCTTATCAAAGGAAACACATATGAAAGATTATGTTCCTTTAATGGATTTCACCAACAATGGTATTGATTTCTCTCACATCTCTTCTCATAACCAAAATTCATATCCTTTGCATTCTAATATCTCACCTAACTCTATCTTAGCCCCTGCTCCTTTGAATTCTTTATCATCTTCAAGTGATGATCCAAGTCTGTGATATGCACATACAAGATGCAAATAGAGTCCTTGACCTGAATGCAGTGGTCATCTCCAGCACGACAGACCACAAATCTCATTCGAAACTCCATTTACCATGGGTAGTGAAGGTAGGGATTACGGTTCTAATTTTTCCCAATTCACTTCACCTGTGAATGGCCCTCTTCATTCTACGGAAACAACAGAGCAATCAGGCCCGCATGGAGTGGAGGGTGGGAGTCCTCTTCATTATATGGTAGCATAAAACATGGAAGGCCAACGTGGATCTCACCATGGCCCACGTAAAGAGCAGCCTAGCCTGTGTGAGGTGCAAGAAATGTGTGGACTGGAGAGCCTACATAACATAAGGAGTGGAGCATAGGGTGGGACACACTGCTCCCCTGTAGCTCCACGTAGGATAAACAACACTATGCTGAGTCCTACAGACACTTCAACAATAGTGTAGAGGGTAGGCTCACGTGAAGCAGAGTATGGAACGCCTGCTGCAGCTCTGTGCATAACACAACCCAACCCTTCCTTCTCTGCAGACCAACATGTCATGCGAAGCCTCTCTAGCAATGAACAATTTGGGATAAACACAATAATTTGATTTTCCTTGCACAAAGAAGTTACAGAAAGACACAAAATTTGGGGAAAAAGCCAAAATCAAACGGCCCACAGCCCACCCAATTGAAAACTCTAATTTCCAACATGATGACTCGATGACTTTTGAACAGTCTAAATAATTTGGAGAGACTGAAGGATTGAGGAGATCAACCAGAAAGAAGAAAATTGCCTCTAAATTTTTTGATTATGAGTTATTGTTCACTGAAGAAGCAAAGCCTTCAATACTTGTTTCAGAATTTTCAAAACCATCAACATTTAAATCTGCTCTCAAATATGTCAACAGTGATAAAGGGAAAACAATGATGCATGAGGAGATGGATTCTTTACTCAAGAATCAAACTTGGGACTTGGTCTCTCTTCCGCCAAATCGAAGACCACTTAGGAACAAGTGGGTATACCGGTTAAAAGAAGAAGATGAAGGAAGAAATTGCTTTAAGGCCAGATTGTTGGTAAAGGGGTTTGATCAAGAAAAGGGGGTAGATTTTAATGAGATGTTCTCACCGGTTGTCAAGATGACAACTATCTGAATAATCTTGGGATTAGCAACAGTGTGGGATCCTGAGTTGGAACAACTTGATGTGAAGACCACATTCCTACATGGTGATGTAGAAGAAGAGTTATATATGGAACAACCTTAAGAATTTGTCAAAAAGGGACAAGAACATCTTTATTGCAAGCTAAATCAGAGTTTGTGTGGCCTCAAGCAAGCCCCAAGCCAGTGGTATATAAAATTTGATCGCTTCATAACTGAAATTTTTTTTACAAGATGTGAATTAGACCCACATGTATACTTCAAGAAACTTCCTAATGGTGAGTTCGTCATGTCCTTCTTTATGTTGATGACAAGTTAGTAGCTGGCACAAATAAAAGAATAGGTAATGAGTTAAAGGAGAAATTGGCAAGAAAGTTTGACGTGAAGGACTTAGGGGCAGCCAAGAAGATTTTTGGCATGATGATCACAAGAGACAGGAAGAAGAGGGAAATTACGTTATCTCAAAAACAATACATTGATAAATTTGTTGAGAGGTTTGGCACGACTGATGCAAAACTTGCTCCTCTTCCTCTTGCTGGTCATTTCTGCTTAAGTTCTTCTTGTGTCCAAAAACATAAGAACAATAGGAATTCATGGAGAAAATTCCTTATAAATCTACAGATGGAAGCATTATGTATGCAATGGTTTCTAATTGCCCTGGCATTGCTCATGCGGTGGGAGTTGTGAGAAGATTCATGAGCAATCTCGGGAAGGCTCATTGGGAAGCAGTTAAGTGGATACTAAGGTATCTAAAAGGAACTTCAGATTATGCATTATGGTTTGGAGGAAATAAGGTTTAGCTACAAGGTTACACTGATTATGATCTTGCCGGAGACTTGGACAAACAAAGGTCTACCACTAGATATACCTTCATGTTTGTTGGAGCTGCTATTAGTTGGACTTCAAGGTTGTAGCATTGCATTTCTCTTTCTTCAGTTGAGGGTGAATACTTGGTTCTTTCTAAAAGGGAAAGGGAAATGATTTGGCTTCAATGATTTCTTGGTAACTTGAAAGTTCATCAAAATGAGTATAATCTATTTTGTGACAGCCGCAGCACTATCTTCATGGATCATAATCATTCATCACAACATTTCTCTAAGCACGTTGATGCACATGCTCACTTTTTTTGTCATGCAGTTGAAGAAGGAAAATTGAAAGTTGTTAAGATTGATACCAAGATCAATCCGGCAGATATATTCACAAAGGTTGTCACCACAAAGAAGTTCACTTGTGCAAGGACTTCTCTTGGGCTTGTGAAGAAAAGATAAATCAGCATTTAAGCAGGGTATTGGGTGATCAATTGCAGCATTGGTTGTCCTTCAGGTGGGAGTTTGTTGAGAAGTGAAGGCCAATAGTTATAATATTTTTTGTCTCTTATTGTGACTCTTCAATTTTGAAGAATCTTCATTATGTAATTGATGACATGTAACTGATTGAATGTTTGATAATGTTAAGTTGAAGATAATGCAAGGCATTAAATCAGTTAATGGTTTGTATTTTCATTGATGTCAATTTCATCTAATCTATACAGTCATGTACATAATTCCAAAGACTTCAGAGAATCAATGGAATAAAGGTTATGCTTTCAATAATGCATAAAAATCAAGTATTCACTAAGTGACAGACAACACCAACGGAGTGCACACCATCGGTAAAGGCAAAGAACAAAAGTCATAGTAATACCCGACGAGCAGAAGACAGTGTTTCCTGATGAAGAAAAATCATAGGATGCCCGACGAGCTGAAAACAGAGTTACCTGACGAGCAAAATCCAATGATACCTGATGGACAAAGATCTCAAAGCTGACTGGAGTCACACCGACGAAACTGGCAGTTATCACCGATGACTAACTGCAGAGTTAACTGACAGAATAGAGAGTTTAGAAAATGACAAAACATCTAGCTGGCAGAGCTTAAGGATAGACTTAACTGTTGTTTTATTTTTTTTATTCAACCAGAGTTAAGTAATTAATTTAAAGAATATTTGTACAGTTGGAAAGAAGATAACTACAAGATAAATCAGGAGTTATGCTTTAAATAAGATTGGCTGGATTATTTTTCATGCCAAGAATCAAGAATCAAGAATTAAGGAATATCATGTCTATATAAGAGACAAGCATAATTCATTTCCATAATCACATACATGGGAAGGGGAGTGAATAGAAAGAGGACGCTGAAGAGAAACTGATGAAGGATAACTTCATACAGTCTTGATCAATAAAACTGAAGAAGAGCTAAATAATTCTACAGACACCGACAAACAATGAAGCACAACATCACATAGCAGAAAGTGTGGAGCACAAAGAATTGAATTGATACATTGATTAGAGAGGTATTGTACTTAAATAGATCTAAAAATTTGTAATTCAAGTTGCATTAGAAACATGTCATTTTGTTTCAGTTTAACCATTGAAGCATCAAGTCTCTTAACAAAGCAAGACTTAATAGTCTTCTATAATTGAGGTATATCCTAACAGATTGCCAAAAAGATTGTCATGAAGATAGCATTGAGTGCTCGATACAGACACACAATCTAAGAAGGAGGTTAATGCAATTAGGTAGCACCATATATGCCAAATACCTATTGTGCCCAGAGAGGTTGATCAATATTGGTAGCATATACATGCTAGATATCAAGTGACATTCTATGTATAAAATCCTCTAAGAAGGTCACACCTAATAGTGTGTTTGTAACCTTTAACAGGGTTGGCTCCTAACAGGGCTCACTTCTGAAGAGTGAAAATTTGGGGTACCGGTCCTAGTGGTTTTTACCTTAATAGGGTTTCCATGTTAAAAATCTATGTGTTATGTGTGTATGGTTTATTACTTTACTATTTTACATTTCACATATGCATTTCTGGATTGATTGGTATACTCTGCATATTTACTGAGTATCAGTAAATAGTTTTACTTCTTATCAGTTATCAAGGAGAATAAGGTTAGAAAAGGAAAATCGACAGACAGTTAATCATTATTAGTATTTCATGGCATGCATCTTGTAGGGACTTAATAATCTGAGGTTTATTTGATTTGTGGTTAGTGATTAAAGGATAAATTTTTGAGGCCACTGATTCACCCCCCCCTCTCAGATATTACTAACAATTGGTATCAGAGCTTGTGTTCTTAGAAGGAAGGTTTCAAGACCTAAGTCAAGACCACAAGATGAACAGATGAGATGTGCCCAAGTTGAACAAAGACAACTTTGCTTCATGGAAAAGTAGGATAAGACTCCACTTATCAGGTATTGGTAATGATGTTACTCAATACTTAGATACTGAATATGTGTTGCCCACAGGACCAGTAATAGTAGATCAATTGAGAGTGAAGCATGAGCACAACTGCATGGTCATAGAGCTTTCTTCCTCTCTCTCTGATGCTGAATTTGAAGATGTCAAAGATTGCACAACCGCAAAGAAAATGTGGGACAAACTGAAGCTTGTACATGGTGGTGATGCAAATGTTTTGAGAGCCAAGGTAGAAAGCCTTAGAGGAAAATTTGATGATCTCAGAATGAAAGAAGGAGAAAAAATCACATAGTACAACACAAGAATAAAATAAGTATTCAATGCTATACGAGGTGTTGGAGGTACACTTGAAGAGGAGATAGTGGTAAGTAAAATCTTAAGAACCTTATTGCCTGTATATTCTATTAGAGTTTCTGCTATTCAAGAAATGAGAGAAGTTGCAAAAAATACAGTTACTCTTGGTAGTTTGATTGGTAGACTGATTTCATTCGAGATGAATAACTTTGATAATAGTGTCTTACCAAACTTAGAGTCTACATTTAAGTCTTCTATGAGAATAGGCAAATCCAGTCAGAGATACTTATCTAGAAGAGATAGTGAAAGTGAAAGTGAAGAAGTAGATCTAGATGAAATAGAAGCACTCATGACAAGGAGAATGCAAAGAGGCAAAGGTAAATACAAAGGAAAGTTACCACTTATATGCTTTAATTGTAAAGAGATTGGACACTTTGCTGCAAGATGTCTTAACAGAAGAAAAGATGACAAAAGTAATGACAGATCTTTTGAGAAGAAATCTAACAGAGGTGATAACAAAAATTACAGAGGTTATCGACAATCAGAAAGAAAGGATACCCGAGACTACAAAGATAAAGGTAAGAAGGCTAGCTACCTAGCTGCTTGCAAAGATGAAGATATTGACACCAAACCTGATGATGACATTGAGATGGCATTTGTATTTGTGAAGGATGATTCAGATGAAGATGAAAGGTATGAAGAAACTGCACTCATATCTAAGGTGAGTAAGAATGACATCTCGACTATAGATAGTGGCTGCACTCACCATATGACCTGTGACAAAGAAAATTTTAACACTTTTGAGTATTATAATGGTGGTACATTAAGAATGGGTAATGATACACCTTGTCCGGTTGAAGGTAAAGGAACTATAATGTTGAATAACCTGATTAAATGTGAAAATGATTATTGGGTAAAAGGATTGAATTATAATCTGTTGAGTGTTTCTCAACTGAATAATTCAGGTCACAGAGTAGCATTTGAAAACAAGAAGGCAAAGATCTTCAATGAATCAAGAAAACTGATTGGTACCGGTGAACAGACTAAAGGTAACTTATTCTATCTGAATGATACTAACACCACTTGCTTAATGACTAGAAATGAAGACAAATGGTTGTGGCACAAAAGATTGTGTCATGTGAATTTTGACAACATGATGAAAATAAGCAGAAGAAGAAGTGTAAGAGGCTTACTGACGATGACAAAGCCAAACAACATCATGTGTAAAAATTGTCAAAAAGGTAAAATGACAAAGTCTGGTTTCAAAAGTAAAACCCATACATCTGACGATATTCTAGAATTAGTCCATACTGATTTATGTGGACCTATGAGGACAAAGAGCTATTATGGAGATAGACATTTTATTCTCTTTGTTGATGATTACTCTAGAATGATGACAGTCATGTTTCTAAAACAAAAATCTGAAGCATTGCAGATGTTTAAATGGTATAAGGCTATGGTAGAAAAACAAAGTGGTAAGGATCTAAAATATTTAAGATCAGATAGAGGAGGACAATTTATATCAGATTAATTCACTAATTTCTATAATGAGCATGGTATAAAAAGACAGGTTTCTACACCAAGGACACCACAACAAAATGGGATTGCTGAGAGAAGGAACAGATCAATAGTTGATTGTGCAAGAACACTGATGATAGAGAAAGGCATCACCCAAATCTTCTAGAGGGAAGGTATCAGCACTGCTGTTTATACACTTAACATAGTACAATTGAAGGACACAAAGAAGACACCTTATGAGCTATGGTATGGTAAAACACCCGATGTAAGTTACTTCAAGATCTTTGGTAGGTAATGTTATGTCTTAAAGGATGATATAAATGGAAAGCTTGATGCCAAAAGTGATGAAGGTATTTTTCTGGGGTATTCTACCAAGAGCAAAGCTTTTAAATGTCTTATCAAAGCCTCTAACAAAATAGTTGAAAGTGCAAAAGTAAATATTGATGAATTTGGAGAAAAGAATGAGCTAGAAAGCACAAAAGAACCAGAGGACTACAACAAGTTTTTATATTGTGAAGAACCCATAACTCTACCTGAGCAATAGTGCTTAAATCCAGAACAACAAAATGTTGCAACCGATGGTCAGAATGTTGTTACCGACGGTTGGGATAATGATCAAGATAATGTGAAAGATAATGAAGATCAAGATGATACACAAAGAGTTGTACTTGTACTTGCAATATATGTAAGAAGGAACCATCCAGAGGACCAGATCATAGGAGATAAGAAGGCTGGTACAAGAACAAGAAGTAAGTCTTTAAACTCAAACTGCTTAATTTGTGAGTTTGAGCCAAAATCTGTCAGTGTTGCACTAGATAATGAAGAATGGATAAGTAATATGAATGATGAGATTGAGAAGATTGAGAAGATTGAAACATGGTCACTTGTGCCAAGACTAGATGACAAAAATGTCATTGGTACAAAATGGATATTCAGGAATAAGCTGAACGAGAATAGAGAAGTCACAAGGAACAAAGAAAGACTAGTATGCAAGGGGTATACACAAGAGGAATGTATAGACTATGGAGAAACCTTTGCACCCATTTCTAGGCTAGAAGGAGTAAGAATACTACTTGCTTATGCTGCATACAAATGATTCAAAGTATATCAAATGGATGTCAAGTCAGCATTCCTAAATGGAATACTTGAAGAAGAGGTATACATTGAGCAGCCCGAAGGGTTTGTAGATCCAGACAAGAGGAACATGGTATGTAGACTTCACAAAGCCTTGTATGGATTAAAACAAGCTCCCAGAGCCTGGTATGAACGACTTCATTCCTTTCTAATAAGTATTGGATTCATAAGGACTAGTGAAAATAGTAATCTTTATTTGAAAAGGGATACAGATGCTAACACTTTGATTGCTGAAATATTTGTTGATGACATCATATTTGGAGGCAATGATATGCTATGCAAATCATTTTCTGATGAGATGAGAAAAGAGTTTGAGATGTCTATGTTTGGTGAGATCAGGTTCTTTCTTGGTCTATAGATCATTCAACAAAGTGAGGGTATTTTAATTACACAGTACAAATACATCAAAGAGGTCTTGAAAATTTTCAAGATAGAAGATTCCAAACCAGTTGGAACACCGATGGCCACTGGAAGTAAGTTGACAAAGGAGGACAAGACAACATAGGTAAATCAGACTTTGTACAGATCAATGATAGGAAAACTCATGTATGTTGTACACACTAGACCACATATTGCACATGTAGTAGGAATTGTTGCTAGATTTTTTGCTAACCCCAGGGAATCACATATGACTACTGTGAAAAGAATTCTAAGATATCTAAAGAATACCGAGGAATTTGGCTTATGGTATAGAAGAGAAGGCAAATTTGAACTTAAGGTGTTTACCGACGCTGATTGGGCTGGAAATCTTGATGACCGGAAGAGCACAACTAGAGGAGCATTCTTTATGGGTGATAGACTTGTCACATGGATTAGCAAGAAGCAAGGATGCATCTCACAGTCCACTACAGAAGCAAAATATGTTGTTGCTGCTGCAAATTGCTCAAATATTGCATGGATCAAACAGTTGCTGGAAGGTATGCATATTAAGATCTCAGAACCAGTGATTATCTATTTTGATAACACCAGTGCAATAAACATTTCCAAGAATCCAGTCATGCATTCCAAGACTAAACACATTGCAATCAAGTATCATTATTTAAGAGAACAAGTTCAAGAAAAATAGGTGATACTTGAGTATGTACAATCTAAAGAAAAATTGATTGATATCTTCACCAAGCCACTGCCCAAGGATACATTTGAGTACTTGAGAAAGAGACAAGGGGTCAAACCCTTGTCTACCATTCAGTAAAAGACTGAAGGCTGCATCAACCTATATATTATCAGAATATCATTCATGTTGATGCAAGCAACAAGATGAACTTCAAAGCTACATCTATATACAGAAAGGTACATATCAGAACCGAGCACCAGATCATATTGATGTATTGCTAATGGATAAGGGAAATTCAAGGAATATATTATGGATCGAGAGAAAAGATCACTTGACATTAATGTTAAATATCTGTGAGATATTTGTTTGAAATTATTGTCAAAGGGAGAGAAAGTTTCCATATTATCATAGTCTTCAGAAAAAGAAGAAAGATTATCCATTATCAGATTACTCCAATAGGGAGAGATCATATCCATAGGGAGAGTTGTTGACAAAAGATAGAGACATCAAAGAACAAGAACAATCAAAAGAGAGATATTGACACAAGGGAAGGACGCAACACATCAAAACAAGGAACACAAAAAGCTGCAAGAATCAAATCTAAGCTAACACAAAGCTTACCGACGGCCAGACATTTTTTTTCGGTTACGAAAACAAACTATTTGGTAATTTGATGAATCTCAACAATTGTATTTCATATTGTATTAGAAATAGTATAGTGTGATAATATAGTATGTTTCCATCAATGCCAAAGGGAGAGATTGATGACATGTAACTGATTGAATGTTTGATAATATTAAGTTGAAGATAATGCAAGGTATTAACTTAGTTAATAGTTTGTAATGTCATTGATTTTAACTTCATCTAATCTGTACGGTCATGTATATAATTCCAAAGACTTTAGAGAATCAATGGAACAAAGGTTATGCTTTCAGCAATGCATAAAAGTCAACTATTCACTAAGTGACAGACAACACCGACGGAGTGCACACCATCGGTAAAGGCAAAGAACAAAAGTCATAGTGATACCTGACGAGCAGAAGACAGTGTTGCCCGATGAAGAAAAATCACAGGATGCTCGACAATATGAAAATAGAGTTACCTGATGAGCAAAATCCAATGATGCCCGACGGACGGAGATCTCAAAGCTGACTGGAGTCACATCGATAGAACTGGCAGTTATCATCGATGACTAACTGCAGAGTTGACCGACATAACAGAGAGTTTAGAAAATGAAAAAATATCTAGTTGGCAGAGCTTAAGGATAGACTTAACTGGTTGTTTTATTTGACCAGAGTTAAGTAATTGATTTAAAGAAGATTTGTACAGTTGGGAAGAAGATAACTATGAGATAAATCAAGAGTTATGCTTTAAATCAGATTGGCTGGATTGTTTTTCATGCCAAGAATCAAGAATCAAGAATTAAGGAATATCATGTCTATATAAGAGACAAGCATAATTCATTTCCACAATCACATACACGGGAAGGGGAGTGAATAGAAAGAGGATGCTGAAAAGAAACTGATGAAGGATAACTTCAAACAGTCCTGATCAATCAAGCTGAAGAAGAGCTAAAGAATTCTATGGACACCGATGAACAGTGAAGCACAACATCACAGATTAGAAAGTGTGGAGCACAAAGAATTGAATTGATACATTGATCAGAGAGGTATTGTACTTAAATAGATCTAAAAATTTGTAATTCAAGTTGCATTAGAAACAGGTCATTTTGTTTCAGTTTAACCATTGAAGCATCAAGTCTCTTAACAGAGCAGGACTTAACAGTCTTCTATAATTGAGGTATATCCTAACAGATTGCCAAAAAGATTGTCATGAAGATAGCATTGAGTGTCTGATACTGAAACACAGTCTAAGAAGGAGGCTGATGCAATTAGGTAGCACCAGATATGCCAGATACTTATTGTGCCCAGAGAGGTTGATCAATATTGGTAGCATATACATGCCAGATATCAAGTGAAATTCTATGTATAAAATCCTCTAACAAGGTCACACCTAACAGTGTGTTTGTAACCTTTAACAGGGTTGGCTCCTAACAGGGCTCATTTCAGAAGAGTGAAAATTTGGGGTACCGGTCCCAATGGTTTTTCCCTTAACAGGGTTTCCACGTTAAAAATCCATGTGTTATGTGTGTATGGTTTATTACTTTACTGTTTTACATTTCACATATGCATTTCTGGATTGATTGGTATACTCTGCGTATTTATTGAGTATCAGTAAATAGTTTTACTGCTTATCAGTTATCAAGGAGAATGAGGCCAGAAAAGGAAAACCTACAGACAGTTAATCATTATTAGTATTTCATGGCATGCATCTTGTAGGAACTTAATAATCTAAGGTTTATTTGATTGGTGGTTAGTGATTAAAAGATAAATTTTTGAGGCGACTGATTCACCCTCCCCCCCTCTCAGATATTACTAACAGTAATATCATTGGAGTCTTTATATATTTTTCTCATGCTCATTTGTAATCGATCTTTTGACATTAATACAATACTCTGTAGTCTGGACATAGCCACATTTGTGGTGAACCGAGATAAATCTTGGTGTTGTGTATTTGTCTAATTTTACTTTGTGTTTGCTGTTTACTTTTTTTCTTTCAAATCCTTTCAATATGAGTCATTGGAACCTTCCCAAAGGAAGTGCTTCATTACTTTATTTAGGCCTTGTTCTGCTGCCTTAGTGAGTTTTATGGAAGAGATCGCATATATCAGGATAGCCGCAAGGATAACTTTAGCAAGGTAATTCTTCTTGGAAACATCAACCACTTCCCCATCCAACTTGAGGCTTTCTTCCGACAAGCTTCAGTTCCATTTCGCCAGTGTTCTATCTTTGTTTCCCCTTGAAAGATCGAAAACTCTAGATACATACAAGATAGCTCCCCAATACAAAAGCCTAGGTGAGTGGCAACTCATCTTTGCAATTTCCTATTTGTATTGGAAAAAAGGATTGAGGATTTCTCATTTTTAACCTTTTATCTGGATAGCGCCACATATTGATCTAAGATTACCTTAATCTCCTTTGCTTCCGCCAAGTTGGCCTCTCTGAAAAGCATCATGTTGTCCAAAAACCGCTGATGTGTGAGCTTTTCCAAGTTGTCTGCTATTTTTATACCTTAATCATTTGCAATAATTATGCCTTCCTTAATCTCCATTCTTGGAACAAAACCAAACTATTCTTGAGAGATTATTCTCCACATAACAACCTTAAGCTTGTTGGTCATCGTCTTAGAGATTTTTTGTACATGGTGAAGCATATTGAGATTGATCTATAATCCAGAAAGGTGGACGACGCCTCTTTCTTCCTTATTAGGGTGATGAAGGTATTTTTAAGCTGTATAAAACATTTTGTGATTCTTTGTATAGTCCTCCACCATCTCCCAAAATTTTGTTGGATTTTCAGAATAAAATCTGATTATATTGAGCCACTTTTGTTGACTTTTAAATCTCCTCTGTTTATTGCTGATAAGAGTAAATCATATTTTTTGAAGACTTTTAGAAAATAATTTCAAATCTAATTTTATGTGGCCTTTGAAAGATAAGTTCAAATCAGATTTCTCAAATCTGATTTTGTCTTTTGAGACAACATATGTTTATAAAAGGAAAAGATGTTTCCAAATGTAATAGGTGAAGTTGTTCATTTGTATGTAGCAGCAAATAGATTGTTTAGTGCTCTGTTTTATCAGACAAGATTATTGCAACATCAGTTGTAAATCGATTATCTTGTTAAGCAGTGATTGCTTCAGATAATTTGTATGCAGCCCTAATAGCTGCAAGTTTATTTTGTTTATTGTAAATGTTATTTTCAATTTAATATAAATAAGAGAAGCTTGCATATCTCCAGTTCTGTTTGTGTTCATGCTCTGCCATGTTTTAGGATTTCTTGATTTTATTCATTGCTGAAACAGAACATCTCTGTGTGAGTTTCCAGAATATAGAATGAGTTTATATTCTTTACAACTTTATCACCCATGAAGTCCCAACAATACTGATAAAAAGAGAGGCAGGAATCCGTATGGGCCAAGAGATTTGTCTACATGCATCTCAAACGCAACTTTCTTTACTTCTTCCTTTGAAAATGGGGCCATCAAATGGGCAGTCATCTCCTGAGTAACCAATTTTGGAACGACTGTTTGGATTGCACTAGAGTCCCCAGGCTCAACCTCACAAATAGGTGCCAGCAGTTCCTTGAAATATTGTACTCCTTTACCTTGAATATCCTCTTCGCATTTGAGTTGTATTCTAGTGATGCTAGTTATACAGTCAATGAGGTTCCTGATTCTGCATATTTTGGTTGTGTTGTGGAAGAAATGTGTGTTTGACTCTCCATTCAACCATAGCTCCCTTGACATGCTTTTCCATAATTCATTAAGTACCTCAACTAACCTCTTCTCCTCCCTAGCTAAAACTTCATTAAGCGCCTCAACTAGCCTCTTCTCCTCCATATATTCCACGTTTGTCATTCCCTGGGAAATGATTCTTTGGTTCATCTAAGCTTGGATTTAAAAATCTCTCCAAACACCTCTTTGTTCCAAGCCTTTAACTTAGTAACAAACTAAAAACTTCTTGCTCCATGCCTAGGCCTAGCAGCCCTCCACCATTCACTAATTTTTGGTAACAAATATACATGTCTTAGCCACACTCTTTCAAATTTGAAACTCCACCTTGTCGGGCATCTATCAGGCTGAAAATCCAACGCTTTGGGTGTCTATCAGTCTGAAATTCTAGCGCTGCTAGATGATGATCTGAACCGGAGTGAGGAAGAACCACCGCCTTCCATATGGTATTGAAAGACAACCAGCTTGAAGAGAGGAGATACCTATCCACTCACTCATCAATGTGGGCAAAACCCAATCTACGATTTGTCCATGTGAAACACCCACTTTTGGTTTAAACATCAATCAATTCATTCTTGACTCTAAACTGTCTAAAGTCTCTCATTATTATTGTTTCGTGAAGAAGGCCACCATTTTTTTCTTTCAGGTCAGTGATAGCGTTGAAATCGCCACCAAGAAATGTTCATGTTGGAGGGGGAGTATTAGGGGAAAAAGTGAGTTCCATACCCTTGCTTTTGCATCCATCTTGATGGGACTGTATACGTTTAACAGGAAAAACAAAGATTAGATCTAAATATCTGAACCTTGCACATGAGGAAGTTTGGATCAAATACACAATTTCAATTTGTTACTGTTAATGACAGAAGATTCCAAAGGGTCATTAAACCACTAGAGATACTAATAGAATCCGCCCTAACACCTTCCCATCTTCTGCATCTGGAAACAAAACATTTAGCCTCTTTCCCTCCAATCTTGGTTTCTCGGATCATTAGGATATTTGTTTTCAAGAGTTCTATATGACGTTGAATCTAGCATCTTTTTTAGGGGCATTTAAGCTCCTAATGTTCCAACTCCAAGTCACTAGCTTCATTACTCAATGAGGGAGCTGATACCTCCCTTTGATCGAAGCAGGTATTCCTCGATGCTGAGGAAATCCTGGTCTCCATCTTCTTCTTTGCACTTCTCTTTGTTTGCCCTCCTTCCAGTTCTCCTTCCATTCCCCATCTCCACAAATTGATGAGAAATTTGGCTTATATGTCTTGGCTCAATGATGTCAAACCCATTTTTGTCAGCCTCCTCTCTTTCTTCTGAAGTTAGAGGTGATTCAAAATCTGTTGTTGTTTCTTGGATAGCAAGTCTTTGGTTGCCAGTGAGGTACATCTTACCAGCCACCTCTTCCCCTTCCTCACACAAATCAGAATGACATGCGGATTCCCTATTGGGTGTGCTTTCTGAAGTGTCCTTGGTTTCATCAGCAGTCCAAAAATCCTTTTGGGAAGTCTTATCCTCGACAATTTCACCTTCTTCAATGAACAGTTGGTCCCATACACCGAACAGGGGAGTCAATCCTTGTCTGATCTACACTTATCCGGATTGGGGTTGTTAAGCTACTCTTTTTGGCTGACATGTTTCTTCCTTGCCCCATCTGTCACACAACAGTTATTGGTGAGCCACCGGGAGGATGTTGAATCATCTTATCATTTATTGCAGTCCTTGTTGCGGGTCTGTTTGCATACCCTGACTTGTATGGATTGGTATCACCATTGCCCACCTCCACACTCTACCCGCCATTCCCAAATTTCAGATCATTCTTTGGTAGGATGGTGGGAGTTTTAGTCTGATTCCATTCTCTTCTAAGAATGAGTCCCGGGCAATCCTTCTGAAAGTGTTTCCTACTTCCACAATTCAAATAGCTAATTTCTGCCCCTTTATCTCTACAAGTTGCTCTCATATGCCACCCGAAGTCTTAAGGCAAATGATTTTAGGCAAGGGTCTAATGGAGATTAGATTCATTCACACAAAGAATGTTGTTGCCTTCTCACCAGTATCCAATCCCAATACAATCCCTAAATGAGGACCGATCCTGTCCAATGAGTCATACCAATGCCTCCCACTCCTGAATCTTCGCTTGGTTCTCAGCATCGCATCATTTTTCACTGCTAGCCCTTTGTCGGAGGAAATCCATATGGAATTTTCGTTCTGCTTCTGCTGCCCACCCACCATCTCCATGTATTATGTTCCAATCTTCGCATCCTCTTTCGTGCTTCCTTTGCTTGTCATCGCTCTGCTGCTCAATTTCTTTATAGAACATTCATTTTGTTAACATGGTTTTGTTGCAATTTTTCTATATTGTTTTTCTTGGTTTAATAGCTATTTGTTTATTGTCTTTTTTTTCCTATTAATTTTTTTTTTCTATTTTGATTTCGTGTTATAATTTCATTTGATCTCATGAAAATAGTGTTCATATTTTGTACAAGTTGCTTTTGTTTTTAAGTATTATCTATCAATTACATAACAACACTTTGTGTAAATATATGAAAAATCTCTCTAGCTTTCTAGCCTTTAAAATTTTTAATTCAATAAAATTTTAAATTCAAATTTGGTTAATTCTTATCTACTTCACTAGTAATTAAGCAAGCAACGACTAAAAAACATTCACACAATTTTATTGTTGTCATGGTATTTAAAGGTATTGACATATCTGTTAGAGTAGTCTTAGTATAGCTAATAATTAAATCATTTAATTATTAGTCTATTTACTCTATGCTTAAGTTTCACTTAGGCAGCTTATATTTCTCTAGGGTTTTCCTTTAGGGTTTCATGATTCCTTTTATAAGGATTCACTTCTTTGGTTTCATTATTGAGATTGTATTCTATTCACCGTTGTTGATAATATAGAAGTTTTATTCTGTCAACATGAATATCTCGTCTCTGGCTTTTTGGCCGCCATAGTCTTCTGTCTTTGCTTCCGGCTTGTAACTGTCATGCATGCAGGTGATCTTGGGAGGATTTGTGTTTATCAAATCTAACATGGTATCAGAGCTCTTTTGTTGTTCATTGTTTGAGTTTTGTTGAAGCATGCCAGAAGCAGCAGGTTTTCAAGGGTTTCAGAGGTTTTTTATGTATTTTTTTTTTTGGGTTTTGTTTCTGGTCACTTTGAGCTCAAACGGACATCTCCATTGAGCTCAGAGCACCCAAAAACCCTAGAATACATATAAAACTTATCCATTTTGGTCATCTGGACTCTGGAGGCAAAAATTTGTTGGTTCCTGTGCCGTATGGCACAGAAACTAAGGCAAAAATTAAAAAAATCTTAATTTTCTAAGGTTTTTTGATTATTGTTGAGCGCGGGCTGTGCAAATTTAAAAGGCACCACCGCGCCGCCCGCAGCCCCCTGCCACCGGCCCACGCCGCTCCACGGCCACCGCGGGCTCTTTGTTATCTGCGGCCCCTGCGGCCCTACAGCCCCCACCACCCCGCTCCGCTGCCATCTACAGTGCCTCCATGGCCCCGCCGCTCACCGGCCCCCTGCCGCCCCCGCGGCCCCGCCGCCCCCGCGGCCCCGCTCCGCCCTGACGGCCACCGCCCTCCCCTGCGCCGCTCCGCCCCCGGTGGCGGGCTTATTTTCAGCCCCCGCGGGCCTTTTGCACAGGCGACAGGTCATATGGGCACCTAGGAGCCTGGGTTTAGACCCCTGCGTGCCATGCGCCCAGGGGCCGAAGTTTTTTCAGCCCCAGGGGCTTATTTTTGACTTTTGAGGGCCTTTTTGACCCCCCTAGAGTGTTTTCGCTCTAGTTGAGCATCCGGGGGTCTTTTTTCAACTTCCATATACCGTCGGAAAGCTCTTTCCAAGCACTTTCCAATGATGGAGGTTGAGTTTTTAGGTTCTACCATTTTGATAGTGTTTTTTGCTGTCAAAGTCTGATGTCTATTTTTTGCCTTCCGGGAGTCATATCTAGCTCATCCGGACTTCATTTTTGGCAAACGAGATATCATCGGAAAGCTAGTTCAATGATCTATTCAGTTACAGGGGTTTTTTTTCCACATTCTGCTCCAAATTTTCTCTCCTCTGAGTTTGGTAGTTTTTGCACTTTGGTGGATTGCTTGGGTCTATAGGTCCTGGGATCTCTTCTTCTGATATTATAGCTCACTCTTCTTTTTGACTTTTGAGCTTGCATGCTTCTTCTGATGCATTCTTTTCTGTAAACGCACTGAGATAAAGTGCCTTCTTTTGCATTTCTGGGATCTTGTACACCTTGTACGATTGTTGTACTTGCACTCTGTTATAAAGTGCCATGGGGAGTTATGATGCTTACACCGTTTTAGGTGCATCCACCTTTGTCAAGTGAGCGTACCTTCTATGACATTAGCCCATGTCATGTGTCGATGACACCGCCCTTTATCCGGTGTTTGTACTTCTGTTGCACTGTTGGTGTTCCTGGTTCTTCTTCTGCAGATGTTTATCAAATCTATCAATATCCTCACTTTCACAAGCATCAATGAAATAATACTTGCATTTAAGGAATTCACATCACATCTAGGAAAATTTTCAATAAGAACATCTACAAGAAATCTAAAATCATATAATCACTCAAGAACACTTATACAAATTGTATAACATCTTTGATTTTAGGCATGATTTGGTAGCCCTCTAAATATTCTTAAACACAGAGAATTTTAGAGAAAATTAAAAATCAATTAATTTAGTGAACTACAGTGGACTAGAGAGAAAGGGCACACAATTTGTAGGATTAGATCTACGCATCAAAAGATATATTTTTCGAAAAAATATACTTGCATACAATTCAAGGAAATGCAAAACTAGAAATGTCCTAAAGTTTCTAATCCCATCAAATCTATATTAGAGTAGCTAAGATCCATCTTAATGTCTAGAGCTACACGCATCTTTCCTTTCTTCACATTTAATTTCCTAAAATAAATTTTATTCTAAATTATCTCTCATGGATCTCAATTAATTATTGTTGGTTCATATGTGCTTATATACACATCTTATTTATTTACCTTAGATCAATCTTAAGGAAAATGTTAGCTCCCTTTACATTTTTGTGCTTGTATACTATCTTGTGAACTCTTTGGAAATCATCCATACTAAAATTTAAATCAAACCCCTTACCTCTCCAAAAATCAAACTCCACAATACATGTATTCTTTAAAAAATGTCATCATCAAAAAGGAAATCAAGAAAGAAAAGCCAAAATATTTTTCTCATGCAAAGCACCATCTCAAATCAAGAGACTAGCTTGAAATTATGAAAATCTTCCATCCTCTATGTCACTGACCTCTAAAATGACTTTGGCAGTTTATCTATTTGGTAACACATTAGATGAATATTTGGAGACCTTGTTAGGTGTAGAAAAGATAGCCCTGAAAGTCTAAACATAACTATTTGAAAATTCACTCAAACCTTTGAAGGTTTTGTCAAGTGTAGCATGTATGACCTTGAAAGCACAAACAATGTTTGATGTTTGATATAAAAATTTGAACAAGTTATCAATCTTATATCAAAAAAATGTAAGAAGAGAATTTGTAGAAAATTGAATGTAGTTTCTAAGCTACTAGCCCTTATTTGAAAAAAAATATTCTATATGGTGAAAATTTCAAATTGTAATGCAGTAGTACAAAAATTTCAGAAGATAAGAAGTAGGTGTATGTCTGACCACCTTAAACACAATCAAATAATAATATTTTTTTACAAGATTCTAGATATAAGTAGTAGACTCATGTTTGGATGTGACACATTTTTTTGTAATTTTTTTTGAGGTAAATAATTAATTATGATTTTCTGATACGAATTTTTTAGAATTAAAAAATTCTCATGTTTGACCACCTTAACTTAGTCTAAACTTCATAAAATTGATTTTTTTTTCTTGTACTAGGCGAAGCATAGAATGTGACACATATTTCAGATTTTAAAAATGCTACACTGTTTGAAAGTTATAGTTGTTTTTCAATCAGTCTATCAATCGGGACTTCAGAGGTAACTCAATTAGAAAATAAATAATACTTACTTATTATACTCAAAATTTGACAACAATTATATTGATGGAAAGTTGAGAATCTCCTTTAAAAACCATTTTTGTTTCATCAAATTCGGGAGAAAAAAAGTTGTCACCTACATGGTCGAAGTCTCAAGATCAGAGGAACTAGGGAAAACAAGTTTTTGGGGTTGACCATGTACATTTGGCATCCCAAAGCCAAAAACCCAAAGAAAATCCTAAAGCAAATGTTGATTCTGTCAGAGGTAACATGTATCGGATAGCTATCGGGTACCCGATAGCTATCAGATACATGATATGTAGAACATCCATACATAATAAATTTTTATATTACACTATATATAATATATGTTATTATATATAATATAATATTATAATATACTATATGATACTATATATAACATATGTTATTATATATAATATAATATTATGTTATATGATATATTATATAAAGCTAATAATATTATATATATATATATATAATTTTATTTTATTATTATTATTATTTTGATCGGTAAAAGGCCTAGGCCAAATATTTTATTAATTTCAATAAATTAGTACAATAATCTCCATTCGATGCGGGCACTGGTAGGAAAGAATGGAGAAGAAAACCTCCAGTCTGGCCCGGGACCTAAATCCAGATTATGAAAGTTTACAGAAGTAGATATGAGGGCATTCCCTCATTTACAAAAAGATGAAGGCATACCTTCATTCACAACAATTCAGAATATTTAGAATAGACAATAAGAAATAAGTACATAAATCTCGTTCTTGGCATTATTATGCCAGCTCCATCCTGTAGGCATATGTGTATCTCAAAGAGGCAGTATCCCGTGATGTTCATGAATCTGTATCTTCGTTTAGTTTTAATGTTCCTGCAAAAATAGAAAGAAAGACAAAAACAAGAACTGCGATCCCCATACTTAATTCACTTCATTGGTTAGCCTTATTTGAACAAGAGAAGGTTAAGACGTAAATAAAATCAATTTGTTTCAAAATTTCAGCATCTTTTCTAAATAGGATTATTTCAATTTGAATTAAGTTAGTCTGTTTCAATTGTGATTAGAATTATCTATAGATGCAGCTTCATTAAAATAATTGCGATTTTTAAGGTGTGTGAGGCTATACAGTGTTTGAAAAAGGAGCGCCTTACTGCAGGAATGAATGAACATGTTTATTTACTTTGTCTTAAATGCATTTATGTCTATAACTATATATATATATATATATATATTTGTATATATGTATATGTATATATAAATATTTATATATTTTAAATCTGTCCCTGTTTGCCTATTTGTGTTTTTGACGTATCTGGATAAGTTTTCCATTAAATATTTGACTATGCAAATATCTTTATATATCTATATCTATTTGTGTGTACACATATCCTATATGTTTTAAAGTATGTACTTTATTGACAGAATATGTATAACGTGCTATTTAGTTTTTGTTCTTGTTTACTGGTATTGCTTCCCATAGTTCATTAGAGTGAGCCTAGAGGACAGTTTTATATCGTTACAAGATCTTAAAATGCAAAATAGAAGGTTAGTACTGAGAATCAAATGTCTTCGAGAGTTTATTCATTTATCTCTTACAAATCAGAGATCTAAGATAATGTCTTCATTGCTGACGTTATGGTGTCTTGGTGGGCTAAGCGGTTCGATACAACAGCTAAGCTCATCATCATTTTCCCAAGCGCTTACTTGATCCTCCACAATATAGTTGTCAATCCAATTTGGAGTGTCTGATGCACAAACATGACAAAAACATAGCAGAATTTCAGGTTCCTTTTTACAATTGGTGCCCAGCTGACAAGATATTCTATATCTCCAGTTTCCAGAATGGGGTAAGTTGGGACTGATCTTCATCCAATGATCGGAGAATCATAGAAACATGGTTTGGGAATGGTCAAGTCACTTCTGATGTTGGCCAAGGCTTTATCCAGATCCCCTAAGTAGATGTTTTTGAACAGCCTTCGACATAAAGTTCCTATCCGAAGTTTATCAGTATCCACATGGAAGGCAATAACTAAAAATAGAGCAGGGATGTCTGAGTTAACTCTGCATTTGTCTGAGTTAAAAATAATGTCCCTACCCAGCACCTTGTATACCGCTCTGATAACCAGAAAGTGGGAAGATAGGAGGATGTTTTCTAATCTCTTCCCAGTTATAGGTCCTTCAAAGGCAATTTGCACCTTGGGGCCTCTCAACTTTATGGGAGTCGACATGATTAAGAAGTATAGTTCAGAGGGGAAGCCAA
>MU224877.1:71727-83588 GCA_018584345.1 Thuja plicata | reverse complement strand
TAATCTATTCTAATTTTTCCAACCAAAATACTCCTTTCAGCTTACCTTATATTCTATTAACTATTTAGTATTATCTGTTCTAATAATAACGAAAGTTTTACACTGTAGGAATTCAAAATAATCAAAACATACTTAGTTTTGGCAGAGTAACTAGAATAACTGCTACTATACTAGGATAACTTTTAAACTCAAAAAATGAAATACTTATGTCTTCCTTCTCATCGGCGTATGGAAGAACAGTTCTTCCTCGTGAGATTCCTCTATGCCCATGTCGAACCTTCTTTTTCCCTGGACAACTTTAACACCTTTTGTGGATTTCCTCAGGATGGCAGGTGGAAACAACTGAATGTCCTCCAGTGTTATGGCTCCGAAGTCAGATTCTACCTGGAACCCTTCCGCCTCCAAGTAATCTTTAACCTATTTCACGTCTTCACTTGGTTTTACCCTAGTCCATTTTAGAAGGAAATCAACATTCCTTTTGATGATTTCCATTATGTTGTAGAAGACCATCTTTTCTTTGAAGAGTAGAATTGGCCTTCTAACGCAATGGGTACAATTAGCCAGTGAGCCCATGGGTTTTGTGAAGTATTCTTCTGGGAAAGGGATCATAAGATCCTTGTTAATACTATTAATGGCAAGAAGGATGTCATTGCAGTATTTTTTATTAAAGATCTGGATGCACACAAAAATTACTTCACCTTTGGGAATTTTCAAGGTAAGACGAATGGCCGCAAATATACATATTATGTCGCAATTCACCCTGTAAACAAATTCATAGTTAAAGGTCTCTTCCCCCATGATACGTTCCATAGCTCTCTTCCCCATATCATCTATCACTAATAGTTTATCCCACCTTTCTGGTTTGATGGATCCCCTGAAGGCCCACAAATATTTTTCCCCATTGCAAATGAGTTTGATATTCGACTCCATTTCGTTTCTAAGAGGAGGCTTCTCTTATTTTTCTTAGATTAAAATTACATTGCAGTCTATGTTAGGGAAAAAGAGGAAAAAGGAGTCTTATTAACAGCTAAAAAACCCTAATTTTCTCCTGCATTGGGTGCTTCTATGGCACAATAAATGCGCTTAACTATGGTTTTAAATGTGCTCTGCTATATTAGTTAGATATGGTTGGATCGTGTTGCTTGGAGTGGCACAGTTTCTCATTACCTAAAATGTCGTGTAAATGATGTGATATATTGTCCTGCACAAGTTGAGTATGATAATATGGAAGACATTGTTACTTAATTAAAGATTGTCTAAGTGATGTTGACTTTCTATAACTAACCATCCAAATGTGTGATGCCTCATTTGTCCTTAAATGGTGATTATTACCATACTCAGCCGTCTTAAATACAAGACTTGAAGGTGATATTAAAGTACTCCTATCTAAACATATCACATCAATAGTA
Source organism: Thuja plicata (assembly GCA_018584345.1). Taxonomy (NCBI): domain Eukaryota; kingdom Viridiplantae; phylum Streptophyta; class Pinopsida; order Cupressales; family Cupressaceae; genus Thuja; species Thuja plicata. The sequence continues at coordinate 82,179 of MU224877.1, read as the reverse complement.
AGTTAATCGTATTTGTTCATTAGGGAGGTTGTGCATAAGTATTAATGATTGTATAACTATATAATTAATAAAAGTATTTCTTATAGTGATAAGTTTAATTGTCTACCTCAAAGTACTATGTGTGAATGAAGGTTTGATGAAAAATTAAAAGAAATGATTCTAATTTATGAAAGTAACATGCAACTAGGCAATGTATATAAGACTTTTGGTTAATGCTATATTAGGAATAAGTTAATGAATGAGAGCCATCCTAATATCTGTTCTTATTACCGGAGGTTTGCATGGGTTTTTATGTGTCTATATCTGACAAGGGAAAAGCTGAAGCTGCTAATAAAGGAATAAGCATTTGCCAACAAATTTTTAGACAAGTTTGAAGCAAAAGAAGCATCATAGATAGAGAGCATTGTATCTTATATAAGACTTTTAGAATTTGAAGTTAAATGGGATATTCTTATTATGATAATAAGATTCCTAAACTTTCTTCTATTAAGATTAGTCTGAGTAATTGATTGTGATAATGTTGGTCTCAGGGGTTAAAAGAGTTCTAAAATATCTAGGAAGTTAAAATTGTATTAGCTTCCAAATTAGGCTAAGTCAAAGGTAAAGATACATATGGATTTCTATCTAGATAGACTGGCTAATTTATCTGATTATTTTGAAGTTTGAAGTTTTAAAGTTAGATTGGGTTGGGGTATGACCTGAAAACATGAGTTTATTAGATTTACAATTATAAATGTATCTTTATCCCTACCTTCATACATGCATAAAAACGTATATCCTTATGTACTACCTTTATTGTACATATCAACATACTTACATATTCACATACTTGTGTTCATGCCGTCCTATCTGATTGCCATTTTAAGGTGAAGGATTCTATAATGAAGGCATATTCTAACCCTTCTATCCTGTAAGTATTAAATATATATGTATATAAATCCCTTCATACACACCTATGTACATACATATGCATTTTATCTTCATACATATATACATGCATATATATGTACATCTTGATTTATATACATACACATTTGAATACATACGATTATTAAATATATCTCCAACTAAGGGTAGCAGGGAAAACTTCTTGAAATATTTGATGTTTACTTTAATACTATAATTCTAAGGTAAGGTAATGCCATCTGCTCCTAGATTTGCCAAATGATCTGCTCTCACATTTCCTTCATGGTATATGTGGTTCATAGTTGTCTTCTTAAAAGATTGACATAAAGATACAGCCTGTGATAGAAGGGAATTTAATTTCCAATTCGGGGTATTGCCTTTCCTTAAGACATTAATGATGATTGCCGAGTCACCCTCAATTTCCAAGTGATCTATCCCTAAGTTTTTGCATAGTTGAAGGCCCTTCACAAGGGCAGTCATTTCTGCCTAGTTGTTAGTCTCAATTCCAATGGGAGTTGTCATTGTAGCAATTTCTCTGCCCTCACTGTTATGAATACAGCATCCAATACCATCCTTTCCCGGGTTTCCTCGAGAAGCCCCATCGAAGTTAAGTTTAAACCATCCTACTGCTGGTGAAGTCCATCTACATTCTCTTCATTTTGAATTTATCTCAGGGGAACCTTTACCAATAAAAGGTGGTAATGCCAAATCAATCCATTTTCCATGCATCTTTTCATCCCAATGGCTCATTGAGAGATCAATTTTTTGAATTTTTACCATTTTGGAGTTTATGGTCTCTATGATGGCAACTTCAATTTTGTTGATAATCTATTTGTAATCCATTTTCTCATCTCTAAAGATTCTCCTGTTCCTTTCTTTCCATATTTCCCAGATGAGAATTGAGGGGGCAATAATCCACAGACTTGCATAAATACTACTTTTCTTAATAGTCGACCATCCCTGGAACATTGCCAAGAGGGTATTAGGAAAAGTAGAAAACCATCCTAAGTTTTTTGAGAGCCAATTCCAATAGTGTTTGGTGTAGGGATAGTTTAGGAATAAGTGATCAATGTCTTCTTCCTGTTCTTCACAAAGGTGGCATCTGCTAGGTCCAGAGAAACCCATTCTCTTGAATCTATCAACCGTTAGGAGTCTATGTATAAGGGCCAGTCAAGAAAAAAGGCATGCTTTAGGTAGGCAGTTATTGTTCCAGCATAAGTTGATCAGAATATCTATTTTAGGCCTGTTATGTTGTTTATTAATAAGGTTGTAACCATCTTTTTTATTATATTCTCCATTCTTCAATCCATCCCATACCAGTGTATCCTTACCTCATTGAGAATAATCTTACGCTTATTGAGTATCTCAGCAAGGGATTTGGACTCTGCAGAAGATAAGCCTATATTCTCGAAGGATCTCCATATCCTTTCCTCCCCATTACGGGTGATATAATTCTTAAGGTATGGTCCAAATCTAGCTTCTAGATGAGTTTTCAGATTATTATTGTTTATTACTCTTTCCAAGATGTCATATCCACCCCAGGAGTCTAACCAAAAAAGGGCATCTTCACCGTCACCCAGACTCCATGTAAGCTTCTTCATTATAATGTATCAGCAATCCAACATAAAATTCTAGATCCTTGAGCCTTTTGGGGGGTTAATTTCTCTGAAAATATTGATGGGTGAATTGTTATGTAAATATTTCGATGTCAATATCTTAGCCCATTTAGAATCTGGGTTCCTATACATTCTCCAAATAAGCTTAGCTCCCAGAGCTTTCCCTTGATCTACAATGTTCTTTAAACCAGCACCCCCTTCATCCTTTGGGAAACAAACCTTATCCCAGGAAATCAAAGGGATCTTGTTCTTTTCCTCATAGCCTTGCGAGAAAAAGGTTTTGAGCTGTTTGTATAATTCCTTTTGTTTTCTTACTAGGAGATGAATGCAAGAGAGTTGGTAGGTTGGCATAGAGACAAGTACAGATTGGACCATAGTTTCTCTTCCAGTAGAGGAGAGCCATCTTCCTTTCTAGGTGAGCACCCTACTTTTTATTTTGTCAATGGTAGGGTTCCATAGTGCTACAGATCTGCTTCCTTTTTCTAGAGGGAGCCCTAGGTATTTGCAAGGGAGAACCCCTTTCTTGAAGTTGAGAATGTGACATATGTCCATCTCAGTAGCTATGTCCATATTAAAGAAGAAAACTTTGGATTTACTTTGGTTGATCTCTTGTCCTGATGCCCTAGTGTAGTTTTCTAGGATGTTCGCAAAGGCTCTTGCCTCTTCTCTACTGCTTTCCCCATACAACATAGTATCATCCACAAATTGTTGGTGGGTAGTTGGTTCTAAGTCATTTGTTATAGTTGTTCCCTTTATTAAGCCTCTCTCCCTAGCTGTGACTATAGATCGTCCCAATGCTTCAGCCATGATAATAAATAAGAAAGGGGAAATTGGGTCACCTTGCCTTAGGCCTCTTGAGATGCTAAAGAAGCCTTCTGGAGTCCCATTAAGGAGGATTGAAATCATAGGAGTAGCGATACATTCAAAGATTAGATTAATCCATCCTTTGGTAAATCCAAAATCCTCCATGCATTTACAAAGAAACCTCCAATCCACCTTGTCATAAGCCTTTTGGATGTCCAACTTGATGAGCATACTAGGATTTTTGCTCATTTGGATAGAGTGAATAGCTTCATTAGCTATTATGACTCCATCAAATATAGATCTACCTAGAACAAAGCCTGTTTGTTCTTCACTGATAATTAGAGGGAGGAGTTTCTAGAGTCTAAGGGAGAGAGTCTTTGTAAGAAGTTTATATAGCGTATTACATAAAGCTATTGGTCTATAGTCATTTGGACTTTTAGGTTATTTTTTTTTGGTGATGAGAGCTAAAAATTTATTATTTACTTCTTTAAGCATTTGTCCTGAGTTTCTTACCCCCTCCAAGGCCTCCGTTATGTCCTTTCCCAATAAATCCCAACATTTCTGAAAAAATATGGCTGAGAAACCATCTGGGCCAGGAGATTTATCCGGGTTCATTTTCCAAAGAGCATTTTTAACTTCATTGTAAATTTTTCCATCAGCATTTTGATATGATGTTTTGTTAGAATTTTGGGTATGTTTTTGAGGAGTTCTGATTGATTAGATAGATCCGAACATTCTAGGTTGTTAAGGATTTTATTAAAATATTGAACTGTTTCACTTGCTATTATCTTCGGGTCTTCTATCTTCTGACCTGATGCATCGAGGATTCTTGATATTCTATTTGCACATCTCCTTTGTTTTGTGCTATTATGAAAATTTTTTGTGTTCCTGTCACCAGCTTCTAACCAAGATTCTCTAGACTTTTGTTTCCAAAAGATCTCTTCTTTGGCAAGAATTTCATCATATTCAGAAAGGATAGCCTTTTCTTTGAGGTATAGCATCTCATCCATACCAGATTTGATGACCATAGAATTGATCTCTTTAAGCTCTTCTTCAAGCTGAAGTTTTGATTCAAAAATATTTCTGAATTTATCAGAGTTCCATTCCAGTAGTTTTCGTTTGATATGTTTTAGTTTATTAACAACTATGTAGAGCTTTGATCCTTTCAGTGTAGGTTCTAACCACCATTGTTCAATGAGTTTTAAGATATTGGGATCTCTAAGCCATATTTGTTCGAATTTGAAGGGGAATTTCTTAGGTTTATCATCCTAGAGGATACTGAGCTGAACCAGGAAATGGTCTGAGCCTGAAATTGGTAGGATGTTGGCAGTGAGGGTGATGTTTGAATTGGAAAGACTGCCCATAAGGAAGAATCTATCTATTTTTTCTGCTATATTGCTAAAACCTTTCCTTCTATTATTCCAAGTATAGGAATTATCTCCAGTAGGAATTTCCAAGAGAGACAAATTCTCTTTCCAGTTGATAAAATCATGGGTTCCACAAGGAAGAGAGCCAATGCCACCTCTCTTATCTGAGATTTTGGTGATAATATTGAAGTCTCCTCCCAAAAGACAAAGGTTATTCAAGAAAAGATTGAGAAAAGTTTCAATTTCATTCCATACAGTCAATTTATCCCTATTTTGAGTAGGTCCATATACATTAATAATATTGAAGGTTAGGTTATGTCTGACACTCTTAACTTTTGTACACATCCATGAGTTTCTATTCTCTATAATGTTAATTAACAAGCTTCGGGGATCCCAGATGATGGCCAAGAAACCAGAAGCTCCGTTAGTAGGGGAATCCAGTAAATCTCTAAAACCTAGCCTATTCTTAAAGTTTGACATATCTGTTTTGTTCATTTTAGTTTCCTGAATTAAAATTATATTAGAATTAGATTTTTTAATACAGTGAAGAATAATACGCTGCTTTTTAGGGGCATTCATGCCCCTAACATTCCATGTTAGGATATTCATGATAGCTTGGGAAGGAACTTCCCCTTCCCTACATTCAAAAGTGATGTTATTTTCTGTTGTCCTATTGCTTCTCCATCCAAGGTTCTGAGTTCTGAGTTTGGTTTTCTTCCCCTTTTTTTTTGCAATTTTAGCACAGTCTGGGGAGCTATGGCTGACCTGGTTGACAGCAATACCAAGTGATTTCGGAATAGCATTTTCTAGTTTATCTAGATTAACTAACCAATCTTCTAAATTCTCTTCTTCTGGTTTTGATGAAATGATACCTTCAATGAGAAGCTTTCATTGAAGGTCTAATTCTTCCTTATCACAAATCTCATCCATAAAACAATCCATAAGTTCATCAGTTAGGGATTCCCCAAGAATAAAGCTATAGTATCCACATCTTCCTGAATTTTGGTTTGATCATTGTCATTAGAGCTTTGGGGAGCATTGCTAGAGGAAGGAACTGAGTGGTGCTGTAAAGTGGGAGCATTTCTGAATGAGCTGGAAGGGCTATTAGGATCTATATGAATAGGAGAATCGATAGGAAGAGCCTGTAAAGTTTTGGCTGGATGTGAAGGGAAGAAGGGTTGTCTGATGGGAAAGGCTCTAGGGTTTTAGGTAATGTGATAGGTTGGTCAGGATTTATAAGTATAGTTGCATGATTGATGGACAAAGGAGAGGATTTAACTATGGCGGGCTTTGGAGAAGTAGCAATAGAAGTCTTCAAGGGGGAAGAGGGAGGCCTAAAGGGAGATAGCACGAAACCTCCTCTATCATTGGCTAAAGAAATATTAAGCTTGTAAGGGTAGATGGGGCTATGAATACATTCTGGGAGAGAATGAGGGGCATCCTCCCTAAAGAGCTTATCAGATTCCTCTATATCCAAGTTAGTATAAGAGATAATAGGGTTGATTTTATGTGTTGATTTTTTACCTCTGATAATGATAGGTTTGAGAATTTTTGTGTTTATATTCATCCTGATGATGATTGATTTTTCAGTGTATAATAAGTTTGTATCAATAAACTCTAGAAATTTTCCGTAGAGGTTACCAATCTTTCTCATTAATTCATCATTTAGGAATTCAACTGGTAGGTTTTTCAACTGGATAACCCTTTCTACAAGGAAATTCTCTAATTTAAGTGGATCAAAGAAGGGTACCCAATCAAGAATAGTAAAATCTATACTTCTGTAATTAGGGCAACCCTCAATAAGCAATTTAGCTTTAAATTCTTTGCTCCCGCACATAATAAAAATGAAATTTTTTGGGAGAATAATTCTACTTACCTTTTTCTTCAGTGTTTGTTCTAACTAGAGTGCAATATTTTTAGAGGAAGATCCTATGCCATTCCATCGACATAAAATGCCATACGATGTGCATGTCTCTTGTGTTCTTTCCATTAAGCTGTCGGTAATATTTAGGGAGAAAACATCATCAGCAGAAGAATTGAAAAAATTAGGGCCGCTCCTACGATGAGGAGTGTAAAGAGCCTTCGAAGGCTGAACCCCAAGCTTGGATTCATGAGAAAGATGAGAGGATTTATAAATCTATGGAGGGGTAATGGCCATATTCCTAAGATGAGGAGGAGTATCCGTAGTTTGAGGAGGAGAGACTGAACTTGAGGGTTTCTGGGCCAGATCGGGAAGTCATGTATTTGAGGTTTTATGCACCTAAGTCAAAGTATTTTGCATTGGAGGGGATAAATTGTGTTGCTAGAGATCAAGATTCATAGGATGGAGATAAGAGAATCTATTGTTGGTAGGAAGGTTGAAGGTTTGTTTCTCAGGATGAATTTTGGAGGGTATTTTAGAGTGTCATCACTCACATTTGGCATTTTGACGAAAGACAAGAATCCAAGGGTCCTCTTGAGCATCATTACAAATGTCCATGGGAGAAACCCTAGGTTGGATATCGGTGAAGCACCTGGCTGAGAGATCATGGATAGAAGAACGTGACTGAGGTAAGCGGCTACCGAAAGATGATACACCTGTCAAGAAGCGGCCATGCTATGCATATTTTGTTTTTGCAAAGAAGCAGAATTGTGAGTCCAGAGAATCAATTGTCCATAGTAAAAAATGCAGACGTGATCGTGGGAGCAGAGCCATTTTTTTTATGTACTTTAAAAAATATAAATATTTTATATTATAATATTATATATATTAAATTATATAAAATTTAATATTTAAACCTCTCTCTCTCTCTCTCTCTCTCTCTCTCTCTCTCCTAAGATGTATTCTTAGGGGTCATAAGTGGTCTTAATGGCTCATAATTATAAGGGGTTTTAGGACCCATTAAGACCTCTTATGACCCCTTAGGATCCCAAATATGTATTCCTAGGGGTCATAAGGGGTCTTAAAGGGTCGTAGGACCCCTTATGATCCTTTAGGATCCCTAAGATGTATTATCATGGGTCCTATGGGGTCCTATGACACATTAATGTGTCATAGGACCCCTCAGGACCCATAAGATGTATTCTTAGGGATCCTAAGGGGTCGTAAGGGGTCTTAGGACCCCTTATGAACCCTTAGGACCCATAAAACAACCCCTAACATGTATTATTAAGGGTCCTAAGGGGTCTTAAGGGGTCCTAAGACCCATTATGACTCTTAGGACCCCTAAGATGTATTCTTTAAGGTCCTAAGGGGTCATAAGGGGTTGTAGGACCCCTTAAGACCCCTTATGACCCCTTAGGACCCTTAAGATGTATCCTTAGGGGTCCTAAGACACATTATGTGTCATAGGACTCCTTATAACCTCTCTCTCTCTCGTAAATTTTTCATTTTCTCCATTTCAGATACTTGATATATAACATATACTTGATACCCAAACCAATGACACCAATGCCAAATTCTTGTCGGCAGGCTAAAGGCAGGAAAATTTTCATACCCGTTTGGATTGGGTATACAATAAGTATTGGGTATCTGATTCACATACCCAATATGTTCAACACACAAAAGGGCCAGTGGGCCATTCTATTATTCTCTATCCCTAAATCCATTTTTCATCTGAGAGTCACAAGTTCTAAGACAGTTGTAGACAAAATAAACCTTTTTGGACCATCTTTGTTCAAAAATTGTTGATTAGAAATCATTTTCATCAAATTTTTGTTGTCAAAATGGGGAGAAACAGTCATAAAAAACATAAATGAAATATAAGTCTTACAATTGAATAAATTGAAGCATATAGAGAAAGAGACAGGGAAAATCATTGAAAGAGGAGACATGGTATGTTGATTATTAGTGAAGGTGAAATTGAATTTGAAAGCAATGAGAATAATTTTGACAATGATAATGTAGGGATTGAAAATAAAAATGTCGAGTTGGAGAATGAAAATGTAGACATTGGGAATGAGAATGTAGGGATTCAAATTGAAAATGTAGAGATGAAGAATTAAAATGTAGAGATGGGGACTATAAATATAGTGGTGGGGAATGAAAATATTTCCCAAGTACCAAATGAACATTACACATCTCCAAATTATATGAGAAATGAAGTCCCTTACGAGGAAGAAAGACAAACTTCAAATCCAAGACATTCAAAAATACCAAAATAGATACTTGAAATTGATGAGAACATTATGAGAAATGTTGAAGGCAAGAGATTAGAAAGAGTCGTTCGGTTGTGGGCTTCAAGAGTTTTTTGTGAACTTTTTAGCAAGAAGACATTGACTGAGCAATGCCAATTTTTTGTGCAAATGTTAAAGATGCAACCTATACTAGAAAAATTGAAGATTCATTTAAACAAGAAAATGGAGAGAAAATCAATTATCATGAGAAATATTTTTAGTGCTCTCAATTATATTGGGAAGAATAGAAAGGAAAAGATAAGAGAGCTTCTCAGGGGGTTATTAAAACCTCCTTAGTAATTAATCATTTGAGAAAGGTTGTCTTTATGAGACAAACTTGTGTTGACATGAACTTAAATCAGAAAAGCTTGGATAGAGCACTTGCAAGAAGAGAAAGACTTGATGATCCTCTTCAAAATGATACATGGGCTTATGGTGGGAGGCTTCCACATTTTGATAATAAGATAATCGATAGTGTGAAGGATGAAATTCATCTATTTTGGCACTCTAATTCAAGAATGTTACCAAATGTGAAGGATGTCTTGAACATAAGAATTGGTGATCGAGACCGCACACCACATCCTTAACATTATTTGGAAGTAAGTCAAACAATGTTGTTCAAATTTTTTTGTGAGGAACATCCAACATTGAAAATATCACAAAGGGCTTTTGAATCCTTTAAGCCATTTTATTGTGTACCACTTAAGATTTGAAATACTTGTTGTTTCAAATATCATGTGGACTTTGTTAGAGATTTGATTCTAAACAGTTGATTGATTGTATGTTTGTCATTGATGACAACATATAATACACAATAGTACTTCTATATGTACTTATCCATATGATGACATGAAGACTTGCGTGGATAGATACATGTTGTTGACATGTTTATTATGCTATGTTCATACACGCAGACCCAGATATGAGGTTTTAGTAAAATTATGCAATTCTGTTATTGGCAGTTACAGTTCTGGAAGTGTAACAGTTTAAGGCCGACGTATATCACGTGTTACATGAGTTGCACCTATCTTTAGGATATGCGTGTGTATATTCATGTTTAGTTATGAGCTGATGATATTAATCCAAAGGTGCCAAACATGTTTCAAGAAGATTACAAAGTTAGAGTTAAATTGGTGAGGCCGACTTAGTGAAGCATCGCATCTATTCAGTTTATACTTGTGCGGTTGTAATTATTCTTGTGCGCTTAGTAGAGCTGACAAGGATTTTATGAAGAGTTGTCTAACAGGTCCCATGATCTCATACTTGGAGTATGTACTTATAGAAGGTCATTTGTGATAAGAATATTTGCGAAAGCCAGAGATAAGAAAATAAGAGCATAGTGTTAAAGCAGTAGAGCTATATTTATCATATGTTGATAATATAGATATTGAAGTTGAAGATTTCAGAATATAGATAAGATTGTTATAGTGCTTTACAAGATGTTAAAGCATTGGCACACAAAAGGAACTGATCAGAAAAGCAGTGTCACAAGCAGCAGTTCATCTTGTTGATACAGTGTGTATCAAATATCTAGAAGGTTGTAGCCTTCACCACTTGGATAGTGAGTCCTTGGATAGTGAGTCCACCACCCCTAACAGGGTTAT
>MU224877.1:28969-41166 GCA_018584345.1 Thuja plicata | reverse complement strand
TGAACATCCCTCTTTGTTGCATCCACCTTTTGCTTTACCTTTTCAGCATTCTCAATCAAATTCTTTCTCACACTTTCATGTACTTCCCTCATTGAATGAGAAAATTCCTCAGCATGTCCACTACCATTCATTCCTTCCTTCAGTTCTCTAAGCTCAAAAATTCCTCTTGGGTGAAAGCCATAAACAATTTCAAAAGGACTCTTACCAGTTGATCTGTTCACTGTATCATTATATGCATATTCAACTTGCCCAATGAGTTGGTCCCATGCTTGACCATACTCCTTTGTGAGGCATCTTAGTAAGTTACCAAGACTCCTATTGACTACCTCTGTTTGGCCATCTATCTGTGGATGGTAGGCAAATCTAAAAGACAAGTTAGTGTCGAGCTTTTTCCATAAGGTCTTCGAAAAATGGCTCATGAATTTATTGTCTCTATCTAAAAAAATACTGAGTGGGAGTCCATGTATCCTCACCACTCCACTGAAAAATAGATGAGCAATGTTACAAGCATCATGAATAGTCTTGCAAGGTATAAAATGTGCCATCTTACTAAATCTGTCTACAACAACATAAATACTGTCATATCCTTGCCTTGTTCTTGGAAAACCAACTACAAAATCCATGCTTATGCATTCCCATGGTTTGGTTGGGATTGGAAGTGGCTGATAAAGCCCTGCATTAGAAGATGTGCCCTTTTCTTTTTGACACTCTACACAACTCTCAACATACTGTCTAACATCTTTATTCATTCTAGGCCAAAAATAGAACCTAGTGACTAGCTCTTGAGTCTTACCGACTCGAAAATGACCACTAAGTGCTCCATTATGTTTTTCCTGAATCAAATTCTCTCTCATAGACCCTTTAGGAACACAAAGCTGACCTCCTTTAAACTGTAAATCATTCTACAAAGTATATTCAGAAAACTCACCATGAAAGTTGTTTTTAAACTCCTTGCATACCTTGTAGATTTGGGCAAAATCTTCATCTTCAGCATATAGGTCTTTGAAGCTATTAATACCTATGCTTTGTAGCTGAACTTCTTGGACTTTGAGCAGCCTTCTGCTTTATGCATCAGCAACCTTGTTCTATACTCCCTTTTTATGCTTGATATTGAAAGTGTAGGCTTGTAGATACTCCACCCACTTCATGTGTTTGCTTCTAATTTTGTCTTGAGAGTTAAGGAAGTTGAGAGATTGGTTATCAGTATATACTATGAACTCCTTTGGCAGCAAGTAGTGCCTCCACTTCTTGAGTGCTTAGACTAGAGCATACAACTCTAAGTCATAAGAAGAGTACTTCTTCTTTGCATCATTTAGCTTCTCACTATGGAAAGCTACTGGTTTTCCTTTTTGGCTTATGATAGCCCCAATGGCCACATTACTCACATCACATTCTACTATAAAAATCTTATCAAAGCTTGGAAGAACTAGAGTAGGCAACTTTGCTATCTTCTCCTTGAGTGTTTCAAACCCTTTGTCTGCTTGTGGTTTCCATTGAAACTTTGTCTTCATCCCACCTCTAATGGTGTCTAACATAGGTGCACAAAGCCCACTGAAATGTCTAATGAAATTTTTGTAATACTGAGCTAAACCATGGAAAATTCTCACCTTAGTTGCAACCTTGGGAGTAGGCCAACTTAGAATGGCATCCACCTTTTCTTGGTCCATTTTGAGGTTACCCCGTGACAAAACAAAACCGAGATATACAAGCTCCTGCTTCATGAAGTCACACTTCTCCAAATTGATCATTAGCTTTTAATCATGCAATTTCTCGAAAACAATTTTCAAATGCCTAATATGCTCCTCCTTAGTTCTGCTAAAAACTAAAATGTCATCTAGGTAGACAACAACAAACTTACCAATGCATTCTACCAATACCTCATTCATCAACCTCATAAAAGTTGAAGGAGCATTAGACAAACCAAATGGCATTACAAGCCACTCATACAAACCTTATGTAGTTTTGAAGGCTGTCTTCCATTCATCTCCTTCATTAATTTTGATTTGGTGGTAACCACTCTTAAGATCAATCTTACTGAAGTACTTTGCCTCCCCTAAACAGTCCATTAGGTCTTCAATTCTGGGTATTGGGAACCTATACCTAATGGTGATTCTATTAATTGCTCTAGAATCAGTACAAAGTCTCCAAGATCCTCCTTTCTTAGGTGCTAAAACAATAGGGACTGCACATGGGCTTATGCTCTTTCTAATTAGGCCTTGGTCTAATAACCCTCTGATTTTCTTGGCTATTTCCTCATTCTGTTGAGGGGTCATCTTATAGGCAGCTTTGTTGGGTAAGGTAGCTCCTGGTATGAAGTCAATCTTGTGACTAACAAGTCTTTTAGCAGGTAGTGGAGTGGGCTGGCCATCATTCACGATATCCTTATACTCTTCTAGTATTTCTTTTACCTCATTTGGTATCTTTTCTTTCTTGACAACAACTTCATCTTTTGGCTTCAATACTAAAGAAAACCCAACTCCTTCTCCTTCTTCTACAGTCTTCAAGAACTCCTTCTCACCAACCATGAGCACACTTGGACTTGATGTCTTCATCTCTCCTTCTTCTATTAAGGACTGCATTTTGAAAGTCACCCCATCTTTCTTGAATGAGTATGCATTCTTGGTTCCATCATGCATGGCTTGTCTATCAAATTTCCATGGCCTTCCAAGTAGAAGGTGGCATGCATCCATAGGAAGAATGTCACATAGAACTCTATCTTTATACTTGCCAATGGTGAATTATACCCATGCTTGTTCTCCTACAAACACATGCCATCCTTTGTTGAGCCATGTAAACTTGTATGGGTTTTCATGTGGAATCCTTTTCAAATTTAACTTGCTGGCTGCTTCTTCACTAATGATATTATTAGTTGAGTTTGAATCAATAATGACTCTACACACCTTTCCTGTAATCTTGCACTTCACTCTAAAGAGTGCTCTCCTTTGGCTTGGTTCTTCTTTGCTGGGCTCTCTGATTAAGGTCCTCCTTATCATGAGGTTCTCACCTTCTTCTGATTCTAATGGTACCTCAGATGGCTTGCTTCTACAACTTGATTCTTCTTGGACATAGTTAACTCTTTTCCCACCTCCTTGAGAAGTAGAACCTTTTTCAGGACACCGATATGTAGGATGTCCAAATTGCTGACAGTTGTAACACTTCATTGAAGAGAAATAAGATCCTCTCCCTTGGTTATTAGTTCTTCTTCTTGAACTACTATTTGAACCTCTTCCACGGTTGTAACCACCTCTTGTGTTACTGGGTTCTCCTTGATTCTCAATGTGTTTGGACTCACTCTAATTTCTTCCTCCATATCCTCTTCTATGACCTTTGATGTCTCTTCCTCTTCCTCTGTTATTTGAATCTTGCTTCTTCTTGAATTTTTCCTCCACCTTGAGGGCTAGCTGGTAAAATTGGTGTACAGTCTTGGGGTTTAAGAGACTAATTTCCTCTTGGATACTCCACTTGAGTCCATTCAAGTACTTAGCCACTTTCAGGCTTTCTTCTTCCATCACATGCAACCTTAAGCATAGCTTGTGAAATTCTTCTGTGTAGGAACTGAATTCTAAATCTTTTTGTCTAAGATTCTGTCTCTTTTTGTGCAACTGCACTTCATAATCATCAGGAAGATAAGTTTCCTTCATCTTGGCCACCATACCTTTCCAATTGGTTATAGGGTTCTTTCCTTCTTTTCCCCTCTCACCTTGGACAAACTTCCACCAAGTGAGAGCAGTTCCTCTCAACCTTGTCTTGGCTATTCTTACTTTCTGAGCTTCGGTCACATTATCATAGTCAAAGTGATTTTCAAGACCTTCTATCCATTCCATGATTAATTCTGGTTCCATCTTGTCACTAAATAGACGCATACCTTCTAAGGACTTACCACTCATTGCCTTCACTGCTTTCAAGAATGGCTCTTCTTGAATCACAGGGTCTGGCTCTGGAATAATGTCTTCCTCTACCACTGCTTTACCCTTTCCATCAGCTTCTCTCATTCATTCACTATCTACTGCAGTCCTAAGCTGCACTTCTTCCAACTTAGTCACCATTTCAGCTAACTATTCCTTCAGGAGTCTATTCTCCTCCTTTTGCTCTTCAACATCTTTTGTGAGTTCCGCATTGGTCACCATCTTCGATGAGTTGATAGAATTTTTTGCAGATAACATCCAAACAACACATGCCCAAATCTTAACCTGGCTCTGATACCAATCTGATGTGGAAAAAAGTCTTGTTGCTGCTACATAACCAACTTGGCTCTGTTATGAGATCTTTCTCCTAGATCCCTTAGGGTGTTCGCAACCCTAAACTGAGGTAGGTTACTCTCAACTTCACCCCCTCTTCAAGACTCAATCCCCATCGAAGTGATTTTTATCTCCTCCTTACTGAACCTGCACAAATAGATTCATTCCACCAATGTTTTCAGAACTTGCTTTCATTCTCTTCCCTAGCCGGACTATTACCAAGCTCGCCTAGGGTAAGATCTCCAGACTCTTTATTGTTTCTTCTCCTACAGAAAACAAAAAGGAAACTATGTACAAGGGCTCCTCTTGAGTTCCATCCCAACACATTATTCTCACCATGGATTCAGGAATCTCAAGGGGCCATTACTGTTTACAACCCAGAACGGGTGAAGAACTAACAACTTACAAAATAGAGAATAAAGTAACTAATCTACTTGCATGTAAAAGGAACCACAAAGAAACTTGATATCCACTAAACACACAGCCTGCAACTTCTCATTACTGGAAACAAAACAAAATAGTATAATAATTTGCAAATCTCTAACTTTTATGTAGCTTATCTTCTTCTACAATTTGTACTCCTTAGATCTCTACAATGAATGCTTTTGGATGTTATTAGTAACCACCCTCACATGGGAAACAACCCTAATGGTCCATTCATTCACAAGAATCTCTTCAAGAACTGTTACACTAACCATACTGTCCATAAAAGACAATATCCACTTTTCACAGGCCGTTACGACTGAATATTGCCGAGCAACAGTAAAAAAAGTCGAGCTCCAGTGTTGGCCGAGTTGCTAGGCACAAATGTAGGCCGAGCTGCTAGGCACAAATGTAGGCCGAGTTGCTAGGCACCAATGTATGCGGAGTGCCAGTGATCCCAAGTAGCTTATCCAAAGGTTCCCAATGCCTTGGTTGGATTTCTAGAGGCTTACCAACTACCTCACACGCACAACTAAAGGAAACCAACTAAGCAACCTATCTAGACATGGATTGACCTAGTCATATCCATCTTAGGGAAAAACAAATGACCTTCTAAGGTCCAAACACACTCTCCTGACTTGGCTAGAGTCAGTACATGCTAGAAGTAAAGAGCTAAGGGTTTGAGCTAGGTGTGCTCCTGCACCAAAGGGGACCCAAGCATAAATTCTTGCACATAATGCAAGTATGGGGTACACAAACATGTGCACCCGAAGAGGATGTGCATATAATTTAGCATATAACTTTTAAAAAAATAACAATGGACCTCCATATTGTTGTGGGGTGGTATATCAAAAACCATCCACCATCGATGTCATAAGTTCTCTCACATAGCATCTTTCGTGCACCATTTGATGGCCAATTTAGGCTTTTTGGGATCACATGTTAGTCCAATTTTCAGATTTACAAATAGGGAAGCTATTGTATCTTTAGAGATATCAAGTTCCTTCATGCCATCATAATCAAGCCCATCATCAAATTGGGCATGCAGGCCTCTCGCCAATGAAGAAGCATCTCCATATTTTCAACTATGGACTTCAATGTGCTCAACATGGGGCATAACGTAGGGATATTACCATAGAGATTTTGATTGCCCCTCAACTTATTCTAATTATTGCCTATGAGGTCCTCTATAGGCTGACGGTTCACAACTGGAGGGACTTTAGGTTGATTGTCTTGAGGGGGTGGGTTTTCAGCCTCATTATTTGGTGGGAGAGGGTTTTGAGGCTCATTGTTTTGCGGGGGAGGCTTTTGAGACTCATTGTTTTACGATGGAGGGTTTTCAGGTTGATCTGCATTTGCCATGCCTGATTAAATTACAAATGTATATAATTAAAAAATATTTAAAACAAGAAAAACAATTTCAATTTAAAAAACCCTACATTTAACCAAAAAACTACAAATTCAACTACAAAAATTATAGAAAAAGGATTAAAAAAACCGAAAACCAGTTACCTTTAATAAATTTGCAAAGAAAAAACATTGGGTGGTATTGGATATATGGCGATCATATACACGATATGGAGACCCTTGTAAAATGAAAAGACTGTCGAAAATGACAGTCACGACTTCTTTGGGATAAATAGTCTCAGGTATCAGATATCCGATGGCTATCAGATATCTGATACATAGACGTGGTAACCAAACAATATATGTCAAGTTCTAAATAATTATTATATTATAATATAGTATATTATATTATATTGTATTGTATTATATTATATTATATTATATTATATTATATTATATATTATAATATAGTATAATATATTGTAATGTATTATAATATATTATAAAATATTATATCAATATTATAATATCTTAAATAATATAACATTATTATATAAGAGAAGAGAGATAAAGAGAGGAGAGAGGGGGAGTAAAGAGAGAATGAGAGAGAGAGGGTAGGCAAGAGAAGGGGAGATAGAATATTAAATAATATATAATATTAAAATAACTTATAATTTAATATTAAAATATAATGAGTAATGAATGCTAAACAATATACTATTATAATATTAAACAATATAATATTATAATAATTTATTATTATAGTATAATATTTTATTGTTATATATTATAATTTAATATTCATAATATTATATTATTGTATAGTATCAATTTTATGACGCGATACATATCGGGTATATGATAGTTATTGGATACTTGATAGTTATCGGATACCTGATACGGGTGAAAAGGTCAATTTTTCACATTGCCACTTTTTGACATACCATGATTTTGCACATACCCATTACAAAATTAAGAAAATGCTTATTATGAAGCATAAACAATTTTTAAACTTCTTCACTTAAACTTCCATAAATTTCATGAAGTCACCTATACATCGTATAAACGCTAGAAAATTCTCGCAAGAAATAATATTCAATTGGCATATCCTAAACATGCTAAAGGTTGGAATGGATTGAACATATATGATTTCCTATTTGATAAACACTCTATGGTCCCCTATGGTTCAACTGTGTTCAGAAGCATATGGAAAGCTTGGGAAGTCTCGGAAATAAAGTGGTCAATTGTGAATTCTACAAAATGGATGGTCACATAATCCTGAGTCTAGATCCCTTTGGTGGAATCTATATCAAAGGAAAAACCCCTTGCATTGTTGCAAGGCTTCTCTTCAAAAGCTCGGTACAGTAAAGGAATTAAAAATTTCAATCAGGTCATGAATCTTATGCAATAGAGATCATGCTCATCACTGCTAAATGTTGTGATGGTACAACATTGAATAAAGTTGCCTCCAAAGTGATTTATTGCTCTCTGGTTAAGAATGATGATACAATCAATTACCTTAATGCTTGTTGGAAACTGAACCTCAGTCCTGCACAGTGGTCTTAAGTCTTCACTGTTATGTGGTCTAGCGCGCTGGAACCAAAAAATTCATGTTTTAATGGTGGTTGTTTTTAAAGAAACTCCTAATATCTTCCCACGATGTGAATCTGTGTTCATTGCGTAGAGTGCATGAATCTATATATTTTCTTTGGTTGTTTCTTCGCTAAGGAAGTTTGGTCCATCTTCTTATCTGGGATTGAATCTTGGGCCTCGGATAAGATTCAGTGGATGATAAAACCCTTGCTTGGTTGCATTAAAGGGCTTGGCAAAGCTTACAATATGTTCTAGCTTTACAGATATTGGCTAAAACCAAGTGCAAGGGTAACAAAGAGTTTTTAAAGGTTCTTTTCGGTTTTCGAGAACGTTACAACAAAAGGTACCATGGCATCCCTATAACCAAGGTTTTTCTATAGAGTTGTAGTCAATGTTCAGTTGGTGAAGACTTCATACCTAAGACAGTGAATTTCAGTCTTCTGTGGATTCTCTTCTCAGTCTTGCTTTGATTGCTTGTGAATGCCAGATCATACCTGCGAATGTGAAGTTCAATTCTATTTCAGTATGTGGCACTATGAAATCATTTTGTTAGTTGGCTTGGTCTGAATTGGGCACTCCTTTTGTGAGGGAATGAGGATTCATCTACCTTTGAGCCAAGTAGATGGGATTTGGCAAGGAAATGATTCAAGTACTGGGGTTGTTGCAAGTATAGGGCATATTGCAGGGCCGCAAGCACAAGGAGTATTCTCTCGGATTATGATTTGGTGTTTTTTCTGGGATTCTTAATGTTTGGACAATGTTTTATCAGGTTCTTTGTGTTGTAATGAGGCTTCTTCTAACCCTAGTTGGGAGCAGATGTAGTGGAGATACCTTGGTTATTGATCTTTTGCCTACTCCAATTAGATCAATGTCATTTAGTAGACATAAGGAAAAGACTAATGATCATCTAAGGTTTGGAAAAAATAATGAACTTAGTGAGGAGGGTAAGAGAGAAGAACAAATATTCCATGACCGGGCATAGATTTCTAATAAAAGGGAGGGAAAAAAGGTGAATAAAGGAGTTTGAGACATAAGTTGTGCATATATTCCACTATCTCACAATCTTCCTTGAGGATTATAAGATGGAGAAGAATTTCAAGATCACATGTATCATAATTGCTTACATGCAAGTTTGTATGAGGACTTGAGGCTTCAAGATGGGTGAAGCTTTAGGAGTTCATAGACATTGATCAAACTATTGTCACCATGTGAAGAATGAAATGTGCTAGCTATTTGTAATGTCCCTTTTCTAGCATAAGTTGTATGAATGTGTCGTTAGCCCATTTTGCCTTGGTCTCGTTGGCTAACCAGGACTTTACAAGGATCGAAGGGATATTTGGCCTAGGCAATTCCAATTTCAGACCAATTGGAGTTGATTCTGTAGGGTTTCCAAATACTTACTATTTATAGTGAGTAGTAGGCTTGATGATTTTGGCATTTCAGTATTGGACTTGGAGCATCTCGTTGAGACCTTTCTAACGAGCTATCACACATGGTTTTCCGAGTCTGATTGATAGTTTATTTTAATGTCTGAAGATTAAATAGTTTATTAATAAAGTGACTTAAATTAAAGTACATATTATAAGTCATTAAAAGAACAATTTATTCACTTAAGTCAGAAATGATATTTTAAAAGAAAAAATTATTTATCCCACATTCATAGATTGATTGAGAAATCTATAAAAAGAAGTTATAAAATAAAGTGAAGAGCTCATTCTTCAGCATACTTGGATACTGTGTGAATTTCGTGATTGTGGAGATTTTCTCTTTGGGTTTGGAGGATGGAAACCCTTTGTGCTATCAATCTTGATGTTGTTGAAACACATGGTCTTGAGATTCATTTTGGGCTTCAAGGTAATAATTATCATAAGTTTGATGTTTTTTAATTGATGTTGTGCCATTACCAGGAAGAGCCGATTTTTGGAAAAACATGGTAACTACACGTGAATAAGTTTCAGTCACTTTGGGGGTTCAATTTTGGAGTTGGAGGCATTGTATTAGGGTATTCAACAAATTGCTACAGTGACATGAATAGTGAATCGCTACAGTGACGTGAATAGTGATTTTGATGTAGTAGCGTGAACATGGACTGCTATAGTATCGTGAACAGTGCTTTAAGCTGGAATTTGTGATTTAAGGAGTAATAAGAGAGTTTGCATTGTTTTTATGACTGGTCGAATCATTGCCAGGAGTTATTACTTATTTATTGGCCGAGTATAACATCATTCATGTTGCAGTTGTTTGAGAAAGTTGTCATTTGGATTGGGAGGTCAATACATAGCCGTTGGAGCAAATCTAAAACTACACTTGCACTGTAACACCGAGTAGTGGACTGGAAGTATATTAAAATATTGTTTTTGTCTTAAAATCAAGGATATTCATGTATGTATCTATGCCTATAATGCTCTAAATTTGGGTTATATATCTCAACAGATTATAATCAAATGAAATATAGTTTTAGCTTGCAAGAAATGGCGAATGCTAACATTTTGAGTTGATAGAACAATTGCATTACTTTCTATATATATATTGTTGAATCAATTAACATTTCAATTAATTACAAAATAAAAGATTTAAAGGGTGGATCTTTATAATTTAAAAAACTCAAGAAAAAAATAGATTGCAAGCAACTTGTTTGACAAAATTCTTGCGAGTCCAAGATAAGAAAATATGAACATAACAAGGGGGCATCTTAGAGTGGTATCAGAGGAATGTATCATGTCATCCTGATGGGTAAAAAATTATGAGACTGTGATATGACAGATTGGAGTATGCAATTGTAGACTTGTCATAATACTTCATGCAAAAACATAATAGGGTTAGAACGAAAAGAGGAGCTGAAAGAAAATATGATTCCAGTTGAAGGGAACACAAGATATACAGGGGAACAGGTCACAAGGAATATGGGCAAAAGGAGATTTTTTAACTTGTTGAATGCACTTGTTCAGACACATCAACAAGTAGAACATAGAGCTCAATAATAGAACCAGCAGTTCGACCTTTTTACTCAGATGATGGCTCGATAGATGGGGTTGATAGAATTGAAGAAAAATTATCAAAGACAGTGAGAGTTGTCAAAACTATAGAGAGAGTTTGGAAAATTTAAAGTACTTGCGTGAGCATCCTAGGTAGTTAAGATCCATCTTTAAAAAGAAAGTAGAAGTACATGAAAAAGATTATTCTAGTGCAAGAAACAATGAGAAACAAACAAATAAAAAAAGGCTCATGCCATATCATTCGAATGGAGATGGTGTCTTCATACATAAAGACCATTTCACAGAGTTTCAAAAGGACCCTTTCGCCATGCATGCAACTATTGTTGATGAGTTTGTTCATGAAGGGAAAGACAAAATAACAGCCTTGGGATTGAGTTCAGATATTTCCAATGATGATGGTTCAAATAGATATAGGTTGAATGATCATACACAACCTTTGGAGAGGAGTGTTTATGAAGACATTAATACTAGTGAGTTTGGGAGTGACTCTCTCACAAAGGTAACCAGTCGTGAGGAGGACAACAAGAACTTTATTTATGAACAAAGCAATCAACCTTTTGACACATGGGATCTAGGTGTGATGGCACCTAACTATGATGGAGATCCTACACCAGATGAATTTCATTTTGATTGTGATGACAACCATAATGCAAGTATGAAGGATAGTATTGATGATTGTGATAAAGATCTTGAAACACAGTTTGATTTATCTTTGCACGAGGCTAACTTTGAGCAAAAGTTTAGGAACTTGGATGATTTGAATTCACAATATATTGCTGAAAATGATAATGAGGACGCACAAGAAACTTGGGATAGCCTTGGAGTTTTTGACGAAAGATATAACTGTTATGATTTTGATATTCATCATAGAAGCAGTTGGTTTAGTTTGCATAAACATGGTTGGAAGAATCAATTTGAGATGTGTTGGAAACAATTGTTTAATTGTGTATTGTCCTTGATGTTACACAAATGTCATATCAGTCATTAGACAGAGTCTACCGAGCTCAGAATGTTCAGCAAGGCAGTTAACTGAGTCTACCGAGTTTAGACGGTAAGAGAAGCTATTTACAGAGTCTACCGAGCGCTCCAGAATACTATATCGAGAAGTTAGTTACTACCGGGCTCACTCGGTCAACAAAGGAAAGTTAGACTTTACCGAGTTCAGTCGGTCATCAAAGAATATGTGACGGAAGTTAGACTTTACCGAGTTCAGTCGGTCATCAAAGAATATGTGACGGAAGTTAGACTTTATCGTGTTCACTCGGTTACCAAAGGATTTTCGCAGAATCTGCTGTGTTCACCGAGCATCAGTTGGTCAATACTGGAATATCATTTCTGACTGCGTCGGCCTGCGAAGGATGTTATTTGTAAATGTTTGTTCAGCCGACTAATGTAATATTTATTAATTGAAACTTGTAATTGGGCCGACTTGATAACCTGAAGGGTATATATGAAAGATCAAGTTGCGAATTCAAGAAGAGAGAGAAAGTGTGAGAAGTATGGAAATGTGAAGAAGCAGGAATGTGCGAATTCTGATGAAGGATTAGAGATATCCTTGAGGTGCTGCAAAGATATATTTGATCAGTAAGGATCTATTGGC
>MU224877.1:11956-28661 GCA_018584345.1 Thuja plicata | reverse complement strand
ACAATAATAAGATAATCTACCGAGTAACAGCAATATATATTGAAGACATCTAAGGGACTTGTGGATTTATTTTTGTGGTAACTGATTCACCCCTCCCCTCTCAGTTACTCCATCTATATTTCCAACAGAGGTGCTCATTGATAACCCACTATTTGAGATGGGTGATGAGAAGACAAATGATAATCTATTGTTTGAGTTAGACATTGGAACTACTCTTGGTTGTAGCATTGCACTTGATGGAAATAGTATATGGGACCCTGGAACTAAGTTAGAGTGTGATTTCCAGGTTGGTATTGATCATGGTTCACATTATGAGGTAGATGGACATCCTTCTTGGAGACCACTCAATATGAATGATTCTACCATTGACTCACTCTCTCTATATGAAGAACCATTAGGTATTAATGAAGTCTTCATTTGTAGCCATCTGACAACATTAATTAAGGGTGACACGCTTGATTTTCAGTCAAAAATATCTCATAAAATGACACTAGTTAATGGGCAACTTCACATGGAAGGAGAGGTACTTGAGGGTGTTGATGGCTTTACTCTAAGGATTAAAACAAATTCTAATTTCCTGAGGTACAACAACAGTCACATATCTTCTTGCAATCATGAGATGACAATCCTAAAGCATGAAGATATAAGTGTTATTGAGTCTCCCAATGATGGCTCTCAAGATTCAAGGGCTAAACATGATGTTTTTGGTGTAGATTCAATCTACAAGAGGCCTGATTTATTTTGCAACAGTGTGGAAGGTGCATTCAAGACCCAATGTTTATGTGATAGATGGAAGAAAGGAACTAAGGAGGCTATGTTAGTGGTTGCCCCTACAAAATAGCACCTTCAACAAATCAAAGAGAAAATCAACCTCATGGATCAAGTAAGGCGACCCATGGAAGTTCACCTTACAATATTATCTTTTCAAAGGGAAGAATGTGTAGAGGTTGATGTACTACTTGTAATGGCTAAGGATAATCTGACAATGTTGCTTGAAAATAAGAGATGTCATGCATGTAAAATTTCTAATAGAGTTGAAGGATCATGACAAATCCCTTATTTTATTTCTAAAGCTGAGGAAGGTCTGAATTTTAGAGGTCCATATTATTTAGTGTGCAATAGAGATAATTCTAAGATAATGACTAAGGGATATTCAAGTGCCTTGGCCATTAAGGAACCATGGGAGTGTTTCCAAGTTCATCAAATGCAAATTATCAGTTGCATGTTGACAAAATCTAGTTTTGGGGATGGTTGGAGTGAGTTTTGGAGGGATAATGATCTAAATTTCAGAATTGATAGTGTTGTTCATTTCCTTACCATCCAGCTTGTTATTCCATTATTTCATCTACAAATGGATTGAAGAGAGATTTTAAGTAAGGATTGGAGCATTGAACAAATGGTCAAACCTGGGAGTGTTATTTGGTGAAGAATGGATTTGGATTTCAGTTAGGAGCTTTATTTTTTATTGCAGATCAGTCACTTCACTTTATGGTTCTCTCATTCATGGGAGTTGGTACAATTTCTTTTGTCGAGTAAGTAAAGATTTTCAGTTGGAGATTGCTTCGAGCTTCAACATTTTACCTTTAAAGTTGGTTCAGGACAACAAACTTCTTTATGATATGGTTCATATTTCAGAGGGCTTTGGAGTTGTAATAATAAATGGTAGCATTGTTGTCCACTGTTCGACCAGATTACATGAGTTCAAATTTTGATTTGCAGATGAGTTGGACGCTTTCTTTAGTCCAGTAGATGAGCAATTTTTGGTTGAAGGTTGATGGTAGAGAAGATTTGATCATAGGAGATGAGTTTTACGTTACTCCAATATTCGTGAGTTCTCTGTATCTAGTGAGATTTGAGATTGTTTACTATTGTCCTAGTTTTTTTCACATTGTTTATTTTGACCTCAATCTCGGGGCAGTTTGATTATGAACACTTGTAGATTTCAATGCAGCCAATTGTAGATCCTCTTGGTATAGTTCAGTTATTCTCCACTTCCACTTGGGAGAGTTTGGGTCATTGCAATCACTTAATGATGTTAGTATGCATGCTTCCAGGTAATAATTTGTTGATTACAGTAAGTTGGGTTTGTTGGTGTACTTCCTACCTTAACACTTGGAGGTTATGTGTCAGTGATATGATTCCAATTGTCAGTGATATGATTCCAATTGTTGATCACAGATGCACTGCTTGGTTAGCTGATTTCAGGGTTAGTTGTGCAGAGTCAGACAGTTTTTCTAGTCCCTCATTTGTGATAAATCTATTTCTTGTTTGGAACTTCATGAGGAGATGTACTGAGGATTATGGTTTTGGATTGAGAAGATATTTTTTCCAGTTGCCTAGGATCATGTTAGTTGTTGAGATTGCAATTATGGATCTTACTGGGATGCCACAATAGAAAATGTTTCATGTTGGGATCAGAGTACCACAACGTCAGCATGGTTGTTCCTTTATGAGATTGATTTGGAACCCTAGGATCACTTGGGTTTGCAATTTAGCAATAGAGGATGAGGAATCCAATGTTGGCTTATTGGAGGTTACTCCTTTAGTGTTCAAGATTAGTTATTTAGGAGAGAAATTTCCTGAGCAATTGATAGACTTGTTGCAGTATTTGATTGCTCTTCGTTTGAGGGCTTTTCAAGAGATCACTTGTTCAGGTACCTTACAGGACAGTGTTTTTAGAAAACAATACTACATATCTCCTAGGAAGACTTGGGACCCTAAGATCATTCTTGGCCATAATCTTGATGTTTGATGATTGTGGATTGCATTGGCATTGCTTGAGGACAAACAATCTTTGGGAAGGGTGGATTGTAATGTCCCCTTTCTAGCACAAGTTGTATGAGTGTGTTGTTAGCCCATTTTGCCTTGGTCCCATGGGCTAACCAGGACTTTACAAGGATCAAAGGGATATTTTGCATAAGCAATTCTAGTTTCAGACCAATTGGAGTTGATTCTGCAGGGTTTCCAAATACTTATTATTTATAGTAAGTCAGCGGTGGGCTCAGTATTTTGGCATTTCAGTATTGGACAAGGAGCGTCTCAACGAGACCTTTCTAATGAGCTATCACACATGGTTTTTTGAGTCTGATAGATAGTTTATTTTAATGCTTGAAGATTAAATAGTTTATTAATAAAGTGACATAAATTAAAGTACATTTGATTATAAGTCACTTTATTATTAAAATAATATTTTATACACTTAAGTGGGAAATGATATTTTAAAAGAAAAAATTATTTATCCCATTCACAGGTTGATTGAGAAATCTCTTAAAATAAGGTATACAATAAAGTGAAGAGCTCATTCTTCAGCATGCTTGGATATTGTGTGAATTTGGCAATTATGGAGATTTTCCTTTTGGGCTTGGAGGATGCAAGCCCTCTGTAGTATCAATCTTGATGTTGTTGAAAGACATGGTCTTGAGATTTATTTTGGGATTCAAGGTAATAATTATCATAAGTTTGATGTTTGTTAATTGATATTGTGCCACTCCTAGGAAGAGCCAATTTTTGGAAAAACATAGTAGCTATACGTGAATAAGTTTCATTCACTTTGGGGGTTCTATTTTGGAGAGTTTGAGGAATTTTATTGATGGTACTAAGCAAATTGCTATAGTGACGTGAATACTGAATCGCTACAATGACATGAATAGTGACTTTGTTATAGTAGTGAGAATCATGGACTGCTACGGTGTCGTGAAAATGCTTTAAGTTGGAATTTGTGATTTAAGGAGGAATAAGGGAGTTTGATGTTAGACTTCTTAGGTACTGAGGGGGGGGGGGGGGAAATAAANGGGGGGAAATCAATACAAATAGGTAATGAACAAATACAATCACCAATCTGAATAACTGCAATATTAACTTCCAAACCAAAAAGCATATAACTGATGTAAGCAAATAAAAGAAAACAATATTAAGCATCCACAAACTCATAACACATTACACAAATATTTTTATCGTGAAAACCATTGGTTAGAGAGAGAAAACCACGGTGGGGATGACACCCACAAGCTCAGTACTGTAGTAAATGAGTTTGTCATGTTAGGAGCTACAAATACCCTTTCTGAGGGTTCACCATGTTAGGAGTGACTAGTACACTATTAGGAGTACAATAAGATCTACTAAGATCTACCTTGCAAGAGGATTTCAAAACCATGTCTAAGAGTTCACCCAGTTAAGGGATTTACAATTGAGGACCTGTTAGGATCCACCCTGTTAAGGGATTTTGATTGCTGCAACTGCTAGGGAACAACAAGATGAATGATCTAGATGTAGCACTACTTGCCTGTCAGATCCAATCCATTCTTTGTACTTTGTAACTACTCATAGCTCTGTCTCTATTAGATCTCTGATCGCAACCTTAAGTAGCATTGATTTGAATCACAAAACCCTTATCGCAACACTAACAAAACCAACCTTTTCATGATGAGCAATTTCAGTTATATAATCAACTTGCACTGCCTTAACCTTCACCAAAATTCAACTTTCAATCTTCCCGCACAAGAACTACGTGCCAAAAGGAAGATCTTGATGAAAAACACATTTTATCATGACCGCGTCGGCCCAAAATAAGATTTGCAAGTTATATCTCCAAGGTAGTCAAACACATTTTGACTTATCCAATGCATCGCCTCAAATTCACCTCATACGATTGCATCGATCCCAAAAATGCAAACTTGTCATTACCATAACCTTTATTCCACATCAAAATATCATCAAATACCATTGCACTTACTATACCTCTCACCGATCAGGAATCTACCAACTTTTTCTCAAGAAACACAAGTGTTCTTACCTGTCTCAATGTTTGTGACATCAAAAAATATTTCACTGATCAACCAAATGAGTTGTGGTCAGAACCACGTTCCTCTAAACATGTTAATGTTGTATGTAAGACTGCATCTCATAATTTCACTTCTACTATGATTGCTACAAAAGTGATGTCCTCAGTGTTTACCGATCTTCTAGACTTAATCGATTTCCTCCATTACCGATCATGAATCCTTCTTACTGATTGTGTCCTCACTTAACCGATTATCATACTTGATTGTTCTGACTTAGTTGCCATCAATGATAACCAAACAAGTAACTTCTTATGATTGCACCCTCAATTCATCACAATGCCAACAATCTCCCCCTTTGGCATTGATGGCAAACACATGATGTTTTCTCAAAATTGTGCAATCACACTCTCCATACTAGATTAGAGAAAAAGAGTATATACATCAACTTATGACTCCCATAAACTAGACTAATGCTCCCCCTATCTCTACTCACTCATCTACTTCCAATCTACTTCTCCATATACTCCACCTATACACATTCTCCCCATATGTATTCTCCCCTTTTGGCAACAATGCCAAAGGTACAAAACAGAAATATGTACAATGAGACAAACGTTACTTACATCCTTGTAGTTTGTCTTTGTTGTCTCCAATGACATGGCCCATGACTTCTTTAAATGATTCATAGCAATGATCTGCCCATGTAGATCAAATGCAAGCTCCTCCATGTCATCTAATGTGCACAAATCTGGTAACCCAATTAGAGATTTTGCATTCTTCACATTTTGTTGCATCAGCTCTACTATGGGAGCTAAGTATGTTTGCAATTCAAGTAGTGTGATGACCCTCTTGTCATGTTCTTCCTTAAACTTCCTCACCTTATGTGTGATCATTTTCACCTTGGCATTGTATTATGATGTAGAGCTTGTGATAGGATCAAACTGTTCAACTAAGTTGTCAAGCTCCTTCTGTGCATCTCCTCTGCTCTTCTCCAAATCCTTGGTAAAATCTAAAAATTTTAACACTTTGGTCAATAACTAACCGACCTCTTTCAGTGTGTTCTTTCTTTGCTCCACAAGTTCTAAAAGTGTCATTTTGTCTTTAGCTATCTTCTGTACCAACTTCATTGTCCTTTTCTTCTCATACTGAGACTCAGCAAACTTTATTGTTGTAGTTTCACTGTCAAGTGTTTGATCAGCTATGGCCTTAATCAATGTGTAGATTTGATCAATCACAGTAGCCTTTGTGTCATATGCCACATCTGGAATTAGACCTACTAGAATATTTATAGCTGCCTTCAACACTCTAGCCTTCTTCTTCTTTCCCTTCAGTCTATCCCTTACTACTTTCACCCTAAGCTTCTCAGATACTTTCATCAACTCTTTAGGACTCATCTTGGTTATATCAATAGGTGCTTGAATTTATTCATCTTCTGGTTCACCTTCATCCTCTTCCCCAAAACTAGTTGAATCCTTTGTTTTACTCTTCTTTAGTTTCACCAATTAGATCCATCTTCCTCTTTATTGAAAATAACTCTTCATCACCCTTTTTACCTTTACCTTTCTGTTCTGTCACTTTCTCTACAGTCTATTCACTTTCTCTACAGTCTATTCACTTGGTGCATTCACTTGAGTTTGAGTGTCAATGTTATGCATTTGCTCAGGTATATTAGAGATGACATTATATATGACTTCTCTTATCTCTTGAGTTGTTGACTCTTGACCTTGTTCTTTCTCTTCTATTGCTTTGTCTTTTGTTTCTTTCTTAGGTTTCACTAACCTTTTCCACGTATCCACTCTCTCATCTCTAACCGATTGTATTTCACCAATGAGAATCCTTGATACTTTGTTCCTTGTCTTGAATTCTAGCCTCATTGCATCAACCATTATCTTCACATCCTCAGTTGTCAATTCAAGTTGTAGTAGTGCAAGTTATTGTTCCATCACCACTCTGTCAATCTTCAAAGCTTCTCTCCATCTGTTATCTATTTCCTTCTATAGTGTCATAGGTATATCCTTGTACAATTCACTTGGTGCTTTGCAAAATGCATGTAGACTCTCTACAACTGCATCCTTTATCTTCTTTTAATCTTCACTGTCAAATTTATCAAAGTATTTCATCACATCAGTCATCCTTCCATATTCCTTAACATCTTTGATTATGCTATCAGTAGTAATAGTTTAATCAATCTTTAGTGAGCTCTCATTGTATTGTTTCAACTTTCATTAGCTTCTTTCTCAGTTTGCAAATCCTTCTTCAATTTCTCATTCTCCTCTCTGAGCCTCTCATTTTCACTCAGAATTTGTTGTTTCTCCTCAGATGTGTCATGAAGGCGCTCATGCATGATAGCATTCTCTTGAGGTATCTTGAAGAATTGTTCCTTTCTTTCCTTCAATGCATCCTCAACAACTTTATTGGCATCTTCTGCAATCTTCCTTGCATCTTCAGCTATTCTTTTTCCTTCAAGATCTTCACACATCCTGACAAACTGACTTTCAAGCTCTCTTTTCAGATTTGCCACTTCTTCTTTAAGTCCCTTGTTCTTATCCATCTGATCTACAATTGCTTCATCGAATTCTTCAGATCCACTTCCTTCTAGCAGTTGCTCTATATAGTCTTGGCTTTCACTTAATTTCTCAGTAAGTTCTCTCCTTATGGCAACTGACTTCTTCATCTTTTCTTGCAGCTCACTGATCATCTTGTTTGCATTGTCAAGTTGCTTATGATACTTGTAATTCTCCATGATTGTGAATCTTTTCCTCAAGTTGTTAGGCTTATCACCAAGAGGACCAGTGCTCTGATACCATTTGTTAGAATTCTTAGGTACTGAGAGGGGGGTGAATCAATACAAACAGGTAATGAACAAATGCAACCACCGATCTGAATAACTACAATATTAACTTCCAAACCATAAAGCATATAACTGATGTAAGAAAATAAAAGAAAACAATATCAAGCATCCACAAACTCATAACACATGACAATAAATTTTATCGTGGAAACCCTTGGTTAGAGGGATAAAACCATGGTGGGGATGACACCCACAAGCTCACTACTGCAGTAAATGAGTTTGTCATGTTAGGAGCTACAAATACCCATTCTAAGGGTTCACCTTGTTAGGAGTTACTAGTACATTGTTAGAAGTATAATAAGATCTGCTAAGATCTACCTTGCAAGAGGATTTCAAAACCCTGTCTAAGAGTTCATCCGGTTAAGGGATTTACAATAGAGGACCTGTTAGGATCCACCCTATTAAGGGATTTTGCTTTCTGCAACTGCTAGGGAACAACAAGATGAATGATCTGGATGTAGCACTGCTTGCCTGTCAGATCCAATCCATTCTCTGCACTCTGTAACTGCTCACATCTTTGTCTCTATCAGATCTCTGATCGCAACCTTAAGTAGCACTGATTTGAATCACAATACCCTTATCGCAACACTAACAACATCAACCTTTTTCACTATGAGCAGTTTAAGTTGTATAGTCAACTTGCACTGCTTTAACCTTCACAAAAATTCAACTTTCAATATTCTCGCGAAAGAACTAGGCGCCAAAATGATGATCTTGATGAAAAACATGTTTTACCATAACCACATCGACCCAAAATAAGATCTACAAGTTATATCTCCAAGGTAGTCAAACACAATGCATCACCTCAAATTTACCTCATACAATTGCATCGATCCCAAAAATGCCAACTCATCATTATCATAACCTTTATTCCACGTCATCATATCATCAAATACCATCGCACTTACTATACCGCTCACCGATCTGGAATCACCAACTGTTGCTCAAGAAACACAAGTGTTTTTACCTGTCTCAATGTCTGTGACATCAAAAACTTTTTCACCAATCACCCAAATGAGTTGTGGTCAGAACCATACTGAAATCTAAACCTGTTAATGTTGTACCTATGACCGCATCCCATAATTTCACTTCTACCATGATCGCTACGAAAGTGTTGTTCTTACTGTCTATCGATCTTCTGGACTTAGCTGATTTCCTGCATTACCGATCATGAATCCTTCTTACCGATTGTATCCTCACTTCACCAATTATCATGCTTGATTGATCTGACTTAGTTGACATCAATAACAACCAAACAAGTAACTTCCTATGATTGCACCCTCAATTCATCACAATGCCAACATTTGCATTGTTGTTATGACTAGTCGAATCATTGCTAGGAGTTATCACTTATTTGTTGGCCGAGTATAGCATCATTCATGCTGCAGTTGTTTGAGGGAGTTGTGATTTGGATTGGGAAGTCAATACATAGTCGTCGGGGCAATCTGAAACTATACTTGCACTATAACAACGAGTAGTGGACTGGAAGTATATTAAAATACTGTTGTTGCCTTAAAATCAAGAATATTCATGTATGTATCTATGCTTATAATGCTCTAAAGTTGGGTTATGTATCTCAGCAGATTATAATCAAATGAAATATAGTTTCAGCTTGCAATAGATGGTGAATGCTAACATTTTGAGTTGATAGAACAGTTGCATTACTTTCTATATATATTGTTGAATCCATTAACATTTCAATTAATTGAAAAAATAAAAGATTTAAAGGGCGAATCTTTATAATTTAAAAAACTCAGGAAAAAAATAGATTGCAAGCAAATTGTTTGACAAAATTGTCATGAGTCCAAGATAAGAAAATTTAAACAAAACAGGGGGCATCTTACCCTATTGGCCCGAGTCAAACAAGGGTAATGAAGAGTTTCTAGAGTCAGGATATCTTTTAGAAAGATGTAAGATTTAGTATTGAATTAGTTGACAGTGCTCCAATTGATGAAAAGATCATGCTTGAAACAGTGAGTTGCAGTCCTGTTTGGATAACTACTCAGTGAGTGACAATATAGTGCATTTGACATTTGATATGGTCTAACTTGGGCACTCTTTCAGAGGTGGAATGATACATCTATTCCCTTTAGGAAAAGAAGATGATCATTGGCAGTGATATGATACAGGTTGAGAGTATGATGGAGGTTCAGGGCTTGGAACAAGTGCAGGGCATATTGCTCTTCGGCAATAGTATGATACAGGTTCAGGGCTTCTTCATATTGCGATCACAAAATATGGATAGTGGGTTCTCAGGTTCTTTGCATTGGAAAGCATCCTTCTATCAGTAGTTTGCATGAGATGTATATTGCAGTTACCTATTCAGAGCAGTGGCAATTGGTTTTCTTTGGTTTTGATTGGAGATAATTTAATGTAGTGCTATTTTGAGACAATGTCTCCAATTTTGTGAATTGTATTGTACCTTCTGATATATTCTTGGTAATCTATTATCAATTAAAAAAAGTATCTTTTTGAAAAGTGAAGAGTGACATGGTGTGTTTAGATGGACTCATTTTCTTGGATTCATGGTTTCAACTTTCTCGTCAATGTAATACCACTGGGTGTGCTCATTTGACACATACCATTGTGATAGATGCAATAGTAGCAAGTTTGAGAGCTTAGTTTGGATTGCCTTATCAAAGGATTAATAACAAAGGAATTCTCATTTTATTGTGTGCATAGAGTGAGTGGTGTTATTCTTGATAGGAGGTGCATGGTTGTTGGAGGGCACATAAGAAATTTTCATTGTATTGCAAATGGTTTAATTAATGCATTGAGTGATGCTTTTCTTATTAGGTTTTTGCCAAAAGGTTTTTTTAAGATATATCAAGTGTTTCTATGTTTTGATTTGTGATTATGTAACACTAGTTTTGAGTTGTGTAGCCTATTTAACACGGTCCTTCTAATGCTTTTCTAATTAGGTTTTTCCCAAAAGGTTTTTTTAAGATATATCAAGTGTTTCTATGTTTTGATTTGTGATTATGTAACACTAGTTTTGAGTTGTGTAACCTATTTAACACGGTCCTTCTATTGAGATTATTGGTTACTTACTTATAAAAGAAACTGTAAGAGATTTGTTTTGAATCTTATATCCCCATTCAACATGGTCCTTCTCTTGAGATTATTGGTATCTTACTAATAAAGGAAACTGTGGGAGATTTGTTTCCATGAATGTATTGTGGATTTGGACATCTATTAAATGCTTGCTTTGGGCCTCAATAGCTTTGGATGTCTCTTGAAAAATAGAAAGTAAATTTGATTATGCATTTGGGTAATCTCAAGATCTGCGATTTCCAAGTCCATGAGGGTGACCATTGTCATACGGCTACCCATGTCAAACTCAACTTTTGTACTACATTTTGTTTAGTTTCTCATCAATGGATCGTCATTTGTGTGGTAACACAAGTCAATTGTGGTCTTCCCGGTTAGTGTCATGTTCTGCAACTAACAAATCATACAGTGTGATGTGTAAGACTAATTTTTTAATTAATTTTAATGGCCCACATGAAGAGGCACATGTGATAGGCAGTTACGGTTTTAAAAGGGAT
Organism: Thuja plicata; assembly: GCA_018584345.1. NCBI lineage: Eukaryota > Viridiplantae > Streptophyta > Pinopsida > Cupressales > Cupressaceae > Thuja > Thuja plicata. The sequence goes on along the minus strand of MU224877.1, from coordinate 17,481 downwards.
TCCATATCTTTCGTATATCTTATTGATCAATTAGAAGAGTAGTTTCCAAGACTCCTACTTTGATGGGCAAGTGGAGTATAACTGTTTTGGGAAAACCGGTCCTCTCTCCACCTATAAACGATCTTTCAGAATACCATCAAATTGAGTCTGAAAAGAATGTATCCATAAAGGGGTAAGAGAGAGAAACCATTTTTCATCTCATAAAAGCATCAAGAAGTAATTAAAGATTTCTGCACTAATCATCTCCAGATTTCTGCACTAATGGATCTGGGTAAGTAACGAATGATTATTTAATTTCCGCCTTATGATATACATGTGAAGATCATCATAGTTCTGCGTCTTGAGATTATAGCAGACGTTAATCACATAACATCAATTTAATATTTTCACATGTGGTATCAGAGCTTCGTTAAGAACTTTCATGTTTTTCCATTATGTTTGATGATGTCTTATCCGTTTTATTATATCAAAATTTTTATGCATGCTATAAACACAAAACCATGATTTGGTGTAATACATGGTTGCCACATGATAAATTTGTTTCATTTGTTGATTTAATGTATATGCAAAGTCATATTGATTTGAGGTCTATATTATGATACGGCTCGGTAGCCACCAAAGTGGTCAAACCAGAATGATATGTAGATATCAAGTCAAATTATTGAAGTTTAATACTCGTTTCCTTGTGTTAAAAATAATGACTTTGCAAATCGCAATTATTTAATCACTACAATACTAGGTTGGCCCAAAGGTGCACCATTTTTAAGAGATTAATTAATTGGAATAGGATGGTTGGTGGATATTCACGATTAAAGGTTAGTACGGATACCCAAAAGTAACAGACTTACTTAGTTGTGAATATTTTATCAATTAGTCCTATTAGGTGAAAGGGAATCACCATAATTGTTAATAGTTTACCATAAGATTAGCCCAAAGGTAGGTCGCGGTAATACTATTTATTATTAAACCATGTGTTTTTATGTTGGTTATTTACTTATAACTCTTAATATTAATGTTGTGAACATGAATTTATGGTTGCAGTGTCAGTTCCTGTTTTGCTACATTCGCATGCCTCTTCTGTTCCGATCTTGAATGGAATGAATTTCTCAGATTGGAGAGAACAGGTTTAGTTTCACCTCAGTGTTCTGGATCTTGATACAACTCTTGAAACTGAGAAACCGGCTGCTATTATTGATAAAAGTAGTATGGAAGAAAAGACTATATTCAAAGCATGGGAAAGATCGAACAGACTGAGCCTTAAGTTTATGCGGATGACTATAGCAAACAACATCAAGTCAACTCTTCCTGAAACTGACAATCCTAAAGAATTTCTAAAATCTGTGGGAGAGCGTTTCCGAACTACTAACAAGTCCCTTGCTGGAACATTGATGGCTACGCTTACCATCATGAAGTTTGATGGTACACGTGGAATGCATAAGCATGTCCTTGAAATGAAAAATTTGGCTGCTCAATTAAAGACTCCTGAGATGAAGGTGGATGAGTTCTTTCTTGTGCAATTTATTTTGAACTCCTTGCCTCCTCAGTATGGGTCATTTCAGATTCACTATAACACTATTAAGGATAAGTGGAATGTGAATGAGTTGGCCAGTATGCTCAATCAAGAAGAGGCAAGACTTAAGCAACATGGACAACATTCAGTTCATCTCACAATTCAAGGAGCCGAGAGGAAAGGGAAAAATCCTAGAAAGGGCATGAAGCGAGTACCACCTAAGGCATATGAGCCTAATCATGGTTCTCCAGCTTGTAAGAAGGAAAAGAACAGTGATAAGTGTCACTTCTGTAAAAAGTTGAGACACTATCTATAACGTAAGGAATGGTTCGAAAAGAAAGGTATGAATTTAATTTCTATTTGTTTCGAATCAAACCTAACTGAAGTTCCTTCTAATACTTGGTGGATAGACTCTGAGGATACTACTCATGTTTCAACTGTGATGCAGGGATTCCTTACAACCCAGACCATAAATCCAAATGAAAATTTTTTGTTCATGGGAAATCGAGTTAAAGCTCCAGTTGAAGCCATTGGGACTTATCGTTTATTTCTAGATTCTGGTTATCATTTGGATCTGTTTCAGACTCTTTATGTTCCTTCTATTTCCAGGAATTTAATTTCCTTGTCTAAACTTGATATTGATGGTTACTCTTTTAAAATTGGGAATAAAAGTTTCAGTTTGTTTAAGAGTACCTCTTTTGTTGGTTTGGGTATTCTTTGTGATGGTTTGTACAAATTAAAACTTGATAATCAATTTTCTGAAACTATTCTTATCCCGCATCATAATATTGGTACTAAACGTAGTCTCACGAATGAAAATTCCTCATACTTGTGGCATAAAAGGCTGGGACATATTTCCAGAGAACGGTTACTGAGATTAGTAAAAGATGGGATTCTCTTGGACCTAGATTTTTTTGATCTTGGGGTATGTGCGGATTGTATTAAGGGAAAACAAACCAAACACACCAAGAAGGGTGCCACAAGAAGTGCAAAGCTTCTTGAGATTATCCATTCAGACATTTGTGGGCCTTTTGACAATCCATCTTTTGGTGGAGAAAAGTATTTTATCACCTTTATAGATGATTTCTCAAGTTACAGTTATGTCTATTTGCTGCATGAAAAATCTCTATCGGTGGATACCCTTGAGGTGTACATTACTGAAGTTGAAAGGCAATTAGACAGAAAGGTGAAAATCATTAGATCTGATAGAGGTGGTGAATATTATGGAAAGTATGATGAATCAGGGCAGTGCCCTGGCCCATTTGCTAAACTCCTTGAAAAGCATGGCATATGTGCACAATATACTATGCCTGGAACGCCACAACAGAATGGTGTATCTGAAAGGCATAATCGTACTTTAATGGATATGGTTAGGAGTATGTTAAGTAATTCCAAATTACCCATGTCGTTGTGGATGCATGCTCTTAAGACCGTTGTATACTTATTGAATCAGGTTCCTAGTAAGTCAGTTCCAAAGACCCCTTTTAAACTGTGGACAGGAAGGAAACCGAGTTTAAGACACCTGCATGTTTGGGGTTGTCCAGCGAAGGTTAGCGTGTATAATCTGCATGAAAAGAAATTGGATTTTAGAATGGTCAGTGGTTACTTTATTGGTTACCCTGAAAAATCCAAAGGGCATAGGTTTTACAATCCTCATCACAGTACGAGAATTGTAGAGACCGGTAATGCCAGATTCATTGAAAATGGTGAAGTTAGTGGGAGTGATAAATCACAAAGTGTGGTTATCCAAGAAGTTAGGGTACAAGCACTGGTACCTATGGCTTCAAAGGAAATTGTTGTTCCTATCGTTGTTGAACAACCTGACAACATTGAACAACAAATTAATGAACCGCCACTCTATAATGAGACTGTCATCAATGAACCGATGGTAGAAGAACCACAAGCAGTAGGATTAAGGAGATCTCAAAGGGAAAGGAGGTCTTCTATTTCGGATGATTATGTGGTTTATCTACAAGAATCAGGGACATGTAAGGATCTGGTTTCATTTTCACAAGCCATAGAAAGCAATGATTCTGCTAAATGGATTGATGCCATGAATGATGAATTGAATGCAAACTTAAGAAATCAATATATGGACTTAAACAAGCTTCTCAGCAATGGTATCTTAAGTTCCATAATACTATTACTTCCTTTGGATTTAAGGAAAACACTGTTGATCGGTGTATATATCTAAAGGTTAGTGAGAGTAAATTTATATTTCTGATTTTGTATGCTGATGATATATTGCTTGACACCAGTGATTTTGGTTTATTGCATGAAACCAAGAAGTTTCTCTCTATGAATTTTGAAATGAAACATATGGGTGAGGCATCTTATGTGATAGGAATTGAAATATTCTGGGATCGATCATGTGGATTGTTAGGATTGTCTCAGAAGGCCAATATCGAAAGAGTTCTAGAGAGATTCGGAATGGAGAAATGTTCAGTTGGTGATGCCCCTATTCAGAAAGGGGATAAATTTAGCCTTATGCAATGTCCGCAGAATGAATGAGAACGAAAATAGATGGAAGGGATTCCTTATGCTTCTATCGTAGGAAGTCTATTGTATGCACAGACTTGCACCAGACCAGACATCAATTTTGCAGTTGGTATGTTGGGAAGATATCAAATTAATCTTGGATTGGCTCACTGGAAAGTTGCAAAGAAAGTGATGAGGTACTTGCAGGGAACAAAGGATTACATGCTCACATTTAGGAGGACTGATAATCGAGAGGTGATTGGCTACTCATACTTGGATTTTTTTGGATGCGTTGATAGAAGGAAGTCCACTTTTGGTTATTTGTTCCTATTAGCTAGAGGAGCAATATCATGGAAAAGTGTGAAGCAAACTATCACTGCTTCATCCACTATGGAAGCTGAATTTGTGGCATGCTTTGAGGCCACGGTTCATGGATTGTGGTTGCAGAATTTTATCTCTGGACTTGGGGCTGTCAACTCTATTGCCAAGCCGCTGAGAATTTATTGTGATAACTCCGCAGATGTATTTTTCTCTAAAAATGACAAGTATTCTAATGGTGCTAAACACATGGAATTGAAATACTTTGCCGTTAAGGATGAAGTTCAAAAACAACGAGTATCAATTGAACATATACGCACACTGCTTATGGTTGCAGATCCATTGACAAAAGGATTACCACCAAAAACATTTAAGGAACATGCCAATAGAATGGGTATTGAACGTAGCACATAACAATTGTTACTTTTATGTAATGGATTGCATTATGTTATTTTTTTTGCCACTTTGAGATCTTTATAAAGGTGTTTCTGATTGATAATTCTTGTTTTAAATGTGTACGTACATGTATGAGAATGAATGTATGATGACAAGAATAGTCTCTGACAAGGGACATTGTTGTTGGACCTTATGAATACACTTCTCATTTATAAACTAAATTAAACAGGTTACTAGCGTTGTGGTACATAGAAGGGACTATGTTGCTTTATTGACATGGAACTGCCATGATTCGCATTAGTGGGTTGTTTAATTATAGTATTATGATGATCAATTGAAAGATAAGATGGATATGATTTATAGCGCGCCTAATGACTACCTTATCAAACTGTAACGTTAAGTCATCATATGTGCCAAGTGGGAGAATGTAAGACTAATTTTTTAATTAATTTTAATGGCCCACATGAAGAGGCACATGTGATAGGCAGTTACGGTTTTAAAAGGGATTCCATATCTTTTGTATATCTTATTGATCAATTAGAAGAGTAGTTTCCAAGAGTCCTACTTTGATGGGCAAGTGGAGTATAACTCTTTTGGGAAAACCGGTCCTCTCTCCACCTATAAACGATCTTTCAGAATACCATCAAATTGAGTCTGAAAAGAATGTATCTGTAAAGGGGTAAGAGAGAGAAACCGTTTTTCATCTCATAAAAGCATCAAGAAGTAATTAAAGATTTTTGCACTAATCATCTCCAGATTTCTGCACTAATGGATCCGGGTAAGTAATGAATGATTATTTAATTTCCGCCTTATGATATACATG